>JAODUP010000391.1:147500-187500 GCA_025642065.1 Paralvinella palmiformis | reverse complement strand
CAAATTCTCACAATTGAATGATCCATGACGGTTGGTCCATGTTCAGGATGTTAAAGAATCCTTCTACACCCACCCACCCCCAACAGTTCTATGTTTTGTTTATATTTTGAGCCATTGTTTGTTTGTTTGGGTTTTCTCGTTTTGTTCAGATTGGGGAAAAAACTGGCACATTTATTTTCTGTCTGGATTTGTGGTCTTAATCCGAACTGAAGCTTTCGGCTCCTTGAGAAGATGTATCCAGACAGTAATTAATATCATACCCGTATTAACTGACTACAGATACTACATGATGTTATTACCCAGGCTGTGAACTGATTGCGCATATTATAATAATATGCCACGATTATCTAACCTGTACACTGATTATATACTGAGTATATGATTTTATACAATGAAGCCTGACTATAGATAGCTAAATGTTACAGGACTTGGCTATAGACTTTAATTCATGTCCTATGATCTCAGTACATGTCCTAAAATTTCACTACAAGTACGTACAAAGAATTTACTACATGCACTAAGGCCAGACAACATACTTTGAGACCTGACCACACAGACTAAGACCTGACCACACAGACTAAGACCTGATCACAAACATAAAAAACCTGACTGACTTTAATACTTGACAGCTCGACTTGACTGACTACACAAGGACATGACTATCTGTGCCACATGACGCTAACAAACTCCACATTAATATTAGTGTATCTAGTTTGTCCTTCCAACGACTTCCCATTTCGTGGTTGACTTACTGGAGGCGGAAGGTCAATTGAAAGAACACAGAAAGGGTGTACCCGACCCAGTTTTAGTGAAGCATCCACAAGGACCTATACATCACCATGCTGCAATCTCTGTTAAGTGTGGGTCCGTTATATAAATGACAGCGGCCAAAGGATGTATGACTTGCTCTCTGTTCCATACTGACACCATATTACATATGTATTGTTGTCTATGACAGGCCTGAGAGCTGGGGATAAGGACCGTGGTTAATATAGGTGTGTGTGTGTGTGTGTGTGTGTTAGGTAGCTTAGAGTTAGAGTGGGAGATAAGTGTTGTCTAGGCTTGATTGTCAATCTGTCTCCGTGATATTGCTAGATTTAGCGCCTGTGTGTGAGGGGGGGGGGGAGAAGGAGCGAGAGAGAGAGAGAGAGAGAGAGAGAGAGAGAGAGAAATGGGCATTTTGAAACAAAACATTACTTTTCACACACGCACACACACACACACACACATGCAAATGACTTGTGATGGACCAGTACATTTTGTTTAAATATTGGAATGGTTTGGTAATAACGATTTGTTGTATACTATGCGCTACTCTATAATTTGGTATTCTGTTTAAAATGATACCCAATATGATAAGGGCATGGATGAGGGTACTGATGAGGGTTCTAGGATGTTATTATTTTTTCTGTAGAACCTTAAGTTAGTTCTAGTTATAACAACTGATAGTTTGTCATGTGAAAGAAATGATTTCTAACAAAGATGTTCTATTGTATTCAAGGTATTGTTATCCTTTTTCGCTCGTTTGCGTCATTGAATGTGTGCATATGGCCATAAAAGAATGGATGGAAGAATGTATACACACACGTATGGATGCATGCACACATGTATGCATGCCCACATGGATTCAAATTGGATATTGTTTAGAAATCAATATCTAAGATTAAAACCAGCCATTTATATACTTAATATATCATTTGTTGTATATCGTTCATTAATAACGTGTTTTCCTTTCAGAGATCAATATAACTCTTATATTACCTGACTATAGACAGTCACTAGACAGTATTCCAACTCATTATGTTATATATAACTATTGTCAGCCTTTAATTAACAGCATTAACCAATGCCATTAGTTCTATACACTCCGCTGATATAGCAGTATATATTGCTGAGTTTCCCGGCTGATTCGTCATGTATTATGTAAATTCAGGAGCTTTTAATGTTTCCAGTATGACGCCAGTGTCCCCCCCCCCCCTCTCTCTCTCTCTCTGAAATATATAGGGTGGTGTTTTGTAGGACCCAGGGACAGAAAGTGGACTGTTTACCCAGAGAGGTACTGCTGCTGGGAGCTAAAGTGTGTTTTTGCCCAAACTAGCTCTAGGTTACAGTTTGTTTGTGTGTCTGTGTGTGTGTGTATTTAGTGATAGATGGGTGTATTATTAGCTGGTTAGTGCTGGTAATAAAACAGATAAACAAGGTTAACTTTATGATAACTTTGGTGGTTTATCCCTCTAGATCTTCAAGACAACCAGAAGAAAGATTGTTCTGGGTTTTATCAGAAAGACTATTTTCGGACTTCGGGTTAATTCAGTCTGTAATTAAAATGGTTGAATTTGGAAATGAATCTACAAAATAACATTTTTATTAAACCATTATGATTGTGAACATGCTGCAATAACGGGTGGCCTTTAAGTGGATGTAAAATAAGAATTTAAAATCATACATATTAATATATGAAAATATAATTGTTTTATTTGCAATTAAAATGTATTGATATGAATGTGGAATTGGAGTATTTTAATGTGTGATCACTTGGTGGGAGAGATCTGTTGTGATCATTGTGTGATTATATGACTTAACTAGCTTCAGACTGGGTTGATGAAGAGATTGATTGGGCTGAGAAAATAAAATAAATCGGCAAATTATTCCCTTCCTGGTTTGGACTGTGTCCACCAGCAACTAACATTTATGATATACACTGTAACATCTCTTGTGGATATTCTATAACTATATCTTCGTATAATATGTTTAGACCACCATTGTAACTGATATGTGGTTGTCTTTTGGTGGTGGTGCGGGGGCGGCGATGCTTACTGGGAAACGATGAATGCCGAATGGAGCAGTGATTTAAATTTGTAATAAATTCTAAATAATCTAGACTAAAATGTGGGCCGATTAAACGAAACATAGTTAATGACAGCTAAATAAGTATGATGGATGTAAAACTGTAACATAAGGCGCCTCCGTGGTCTAACGGTAGAGTGTTGGATAACAGATCACTACCACCCGTGTTCGAATCTCGGCGTGGGCATATCTGAAGGCTGTTTCATCTTTGACTCCGGTTCATTACCTTTGGCCCATTTAGCCTACCATGTGCACAATCATCACGTAGAACTGTAATATAGGTATCAAATGAAATGCATGTAATGTGGAGTAATGCAGTAAGTTAGAAATGCACATATACAGTTGTAGCTTTTGACAAATGTGTATTTTATTGCAGAAATGAATTTTATCAAATATAATAATATTAATATTGGTAAATAAAGGTCATTTAGATAGTTAATGATAATTTGTGACATGATGGGGGGGGGGTTACTTGTTAGGGTTGATAGCCTCACTCCAATGGAAGTTTTTTGTATAGTATTATGGTAACAGTATCACCTTTGAAAGAGGAGGGGGGAGGTAGAAACGTAAGGGTACATTTGGAGATTGGAGGGGGTAATTCCGATGTAATCAGTCAACCTAATGTTCAGGGGGGAAAGCAGTCCTCTAATCAGGTGTCAATTGACCAACGCTTTATGTACCGTCTCCATGGTGACAAGACAGACTGGAGCCATGTTGTCCCCGCAGAGCCATGAAGACCGTGACCTTAGGTCGTGCCCTCACGACCCCCGAGGCGTCCGCATGTCTGGTAGGGGAGCACGAGTGTAGCTAATAGCGCCCTCTATGCGTACCCTCATTATAAATACCCCCCCTCTGTCCAGTGCTAGCCATGCTGGAGCCGTCTGTCAGTTGTCTTCCATCATCTTGTGAGGGCTGCTGTGGTAGGAAGTGGATGGGGGCAGGTTATGCGCAAGAGGGTCAGGGGTTGGTCAGGGCTGTTGGTGTGCAATGGTGTCTTAGTATTTAATGTCTGGGTAGTGTTTGATGTCTCGTTATTTGTTAAGCTTTTTTTAGTCATCGGAGAATCTGAACTAAGAGATTATTAAGAGTTTGTTGTACAAAATGATTTCAACATTCTGCATCATCACTTTTAGGACACAGAATCCAACATGCCGATGATCACCACAGTCCGATGCCGCCCCCTCCCCTATGGATCTGCATGATCCATTGTACTGAGGATCATTAAATGTACAGACAACATCTACACAAAAAAGTTGTCATTTCACAAATTGATGAACCCGCCGTCGGGTACATTTCATCATGTTGTGCCCACATTATGTCCTATGTACACATCATCATTGGCTGTACTGATGACTGCGTACAGATCACACTATTCCATGTACAGCCCAGTCTCCTGTGCGTCCTTGTTGACCTTGCTCCTAGTCAAACAATGGTCGCTGATTTGTTATAATTACCAAATCACACGCAAACACGATGTCATCTACGAATGGCGCCGTGTTCTGTGCCAATATAGAACAGAGTGAATACTGCCAAAGTTATATCTAACCTCAAGCTTTAAATGGTCTCGTCTGTGTGTGTGTGAGGAGAGAGAGAGAGAGAGAGCATAAGTTATGCGATGTTTGAAGAATGGTGACATTTTGATTATCACATACTATTGTAGAACAGACAATGACAAACATAAAGAGATATGATGGTGTAAGTGTTTGTGGCAGTCATCATATCTCTGTCAACTTTATTCTGTAGTTACCAAAAACTTATTGCCTGTAAGAAGGTACCCTCTCTCTCTCTCTCGCTCTCTCTCTCTCTCTCTCTCTCTCTCTCTGTGTGTGTGTGCGCGCGCGCGCGCGTGTGTCAGGCACGTCAGCAGTAATAAGATTACTTCAACTTAGACACCTGGAACAGGACGACAGTATACATCCATTCAAACATATTCTATTTTCCACGTATGCAAGCACGCACCCGACACGTATGTCAATTATAATATACAGTGATGTTAACTTAAGAACCCTGTAACAGGATGACACACCTCCCCCCTCCCGATCCTGACACTTTCCTGTTCGTTTTCTCTCATCCTCCTTAAGGACACTCATATTCGGCCACTCGAGGTCATGTCGTGCCTTCTCCCTCTCAGAGACTGCTTTCCCATTGTTAGGTTCCGGATATTACGATTTCTCGGACTTTTCGGGTGTTTACTGCGTACAGACAAGTTTGAGAGCTCATCCCGATTGTGACGACAATCCTGAAATTGATGTGTACCAGTCTCCAGTCAAATACCCCTTAGACTGGCCCATAGGCTCGTTATAAGGCTTTCTAATGGTCATTTTAAGGCTGCCACCTTCTGTATACTTCGAGTTTCGTACTACGTGTGGCCTTTACGACCAGTTATCAGTATACAGCACTTCGTTGTCACTAAATTCCCACTGTGAGATGCCATAAGAGCATATTAATAACTAATTAGGTATGTTTTAAAACATAATATCAATTTTTCTGAAATGGTTAACTATAGCATGCTGGGTTTTTTCTCATTTGGGAAGAAGACGTCGACAATGACTGTGTCTACGTGTATATGCACAAGACATGTTGGAGAATCGGGGCTTATTTAGACGGATAGACGCTTTGTGACGAATAGAGCACAGATTATTATTTTCACTTAATTGATATATGTCCTATTTATTTGACCCACATCTACCTGTCTTCGATGTAAACGGGTGTCTATGTGGGGTCAGATTTTAACAATCAATAACCTTTATGAAAAACGAACTTTACTTCGTCTAATGTGTCAACAGTTTTGTTGTTATCTAACATAATAATACATCTGCCGGAATGACTTGATTTACTTGCCATATCCGACTCCCCCCCCTCTCTGTGTGTGTGTGTGTGTGTGTGTGTACCCGTGACTTGGTGTCTTAATTAGAACACAACCGGCCGTGAACGACGGTTTCCCGAAGTGATAAATCGGCCAAGAGACAGACATCAGTTACTCTCTTAGTTTTTTCTGTATATATCTGATTACGAAATTATCACAGGAATATCAACCGTGGTCCCCCCCCCCCGTCCGTGGCATGATGGCGGATGGGCGATAATAAGATAAAATAAGACAAAATGTAGCTTACCGCGCACAACTGCGGCCATATCGTGAGTGTTTTAGACAGGGGACTGATCTTAAAGCTAGCTATTATTGAACTTCCTCCTCTCCGTTTGCTATTCATTCTTTGGTTTGGTTGCTAATAGGATTTCTTTGTCTGCGAACGAAAACCGCTCAGCAGACGATGGTGGCTCAGCAGACGATGGTGGCTAGCTTCAGAACCAGATGAACTTTTAATATAATTATAGCCTTTAAGAGAGTCCAGTTACGAACCGTCCCTCATGCCCCCCCCCCGACCACCACCTTTCACTCTACCGACAAAAACTAATCGGACCTGACTTGACTGTTAGATTACGTATTGCTGACGGATTGAATGATTAATAACTGTGAGGGGTTTGTTTTTGAAAGTTTCTAAAAGCTTTTGATGTCTCGTTGGATGTCCTTTGTCGATGTGCACCCGACCCGGCCAGGAAGCGATCTTTAAACGATGGTCAACGCCGGGGATGGGATTGGAGCCCGGTGGAGAGGGGGGTGGGATGGTTGGTTGGTTAGGGACGAATCTGTCACCGAAATGTACGGGTAGTAAATGTTAACGATGTTCTATGGGGGGACTGATAAGGGGGGGGGTGTAGATACCAGTTTTTCGTGATAGCCGCGGTAACTGGCACAATAGCTGGCGACCAGTGGCACATGTTGTGGTAGACATCTCGTCTCCAATCACCAGCCAGTAGACATCTTTTATACAATGACAACAACCTAGCCTCATGTTTTCTCACCAACACACACGTTGAGCGTGTGCCATACGCGGCCCCATTAGGCCTAGTCCGAACATTGTCCCGAATTCGCTGCGCAACGCGCACGCCCTTCAATTGCTCATCGTCGGAGTATAACCTGTCCTCTTCGCCGATTGATTCCTACTTCAGCTGGAAGACTGACATCGGGCCACTCACTCAACGGTTGACTGATCGATGTCCCGTGAGAAGACCGTTGTCACTTCAGCGTGTACGACAATTTGCCGGTTTTGTTCGTCCATTTACAGTGCCCTTTCCCATAGAGATGGCTCGGTATGTGCGTGTGTGCAGATTCCATTCATTATTAATTGGGAATTGTTTAACGATGATTGCGTATGGTCACGGAGAGTTTGCAGCAGGCTGGCGAATGGTATTTTATCACAGAAGTCAGTACCTGGATTGTCATTATTTCGGAAGCGGAGATCTGTCGATTGTATGTCCGCATGTGAAGGGCCCTCCAGGGGTGTGTTATATTAAAAACTTTATCATCCTTTGTCCAGCATTGCCCCATCATTTACACACACGCTCTCTCTCTCTCTCTCTCTCTATGTGTGTGTGTGTGTGTGTGTTCACAAGGCAAAGAAAGCGGTAGAAAAACATAGCCTAACGAACACCCGCTGTGTGGGAATTGATGTAACCAGCTACAGACACAAAAACGGTGATGGGTCAAAGCCATCAAATGAACAAAAGGACCGACAAAAACCACCGACAAAAAGACAAACTATAGACAAAATCTGCATAAAAAATACCCTAGACAAAATAATTCGGGTAAAATACGCCAAAAGTTCAGCAATTTTCAAGTCAAATGTTACATTACAATTAACAGTGAAATCCATACAACAAACTTTGTATATGGCTTTGTCCTATTGTATGCCATTTTGCCCAGAGTGTTGTTATTTTTTGTCCAGACGACTCCTTTCGTCTCTTGTATACCAATAGATTATATTTATCATTTCATATACAGAAAGCTTTACAAGATAAGATCCATTTCCTCGTATGACGTATCCTGGTGTAAGCAATTTCAAAACTGAGGTTGACCTCACATTATATGGCAACATTTCAGAAGCTTCTATCGTCTCTTTATATTATACACCTAAAACCATGCTAACGCCATCAATCGAGTATCATTTATTTATGTCTGGTATATAAGAGAGAAAGCTTTCCGTAGTTTTGCTATAGCGCTGCACCAGATAGTGGGCAGCTCGTCATATGATGATGATTTGTTATGGCGTATAGTCTGGCCGTCATTCTCGGCGTAACATTGATTGTGATTAACTGTAGCGCACCATTCGTGGTCCAGCGATCATTGTATCATGTTCTGTGTATTAGTCGTCCGAATGGTACTGGCCCGACATCATACATCTTTCTGTATCGGACGCTAGTCTCCAGGCTAGTGGCAAAAATCAATTCGGGTTTTTTCCTCAGCCGGAAATCAGTCTCTCGGAGACAGAGGGGGGGGGGGAGGGTGCCCTACATCAGGTTAGGGATTCCTTGCCCGATCCTCACCTGATAGTACAAACAAATACGGACAGGGCACGAAGTACGAGCGCCGTTTGCCTGCTGCCCGAGCCTGTATTGGTTTTCTCCATTAACACATCATGCGGTGATTTGGAGAAGAAGCCGGGTGCCACTTTGTAATGCTGTTTGCCCATTGTAACCGTATAGCAGCAGGCCGACAAATTTCCATCGGGGAACGAGAAAGAGTTAACATATAGTGCTCGGCTCGGATTGCCCGGCACCGTGGGTATCCAGACGTTCTGGACATCTTGGCACCGACTTCGTGCTAGGAGCTGGCCGAGGTCTTGGGCCAAGTTGTTGAAATCCTGCCTCCTGGATTTTGGCCAATGTTTTCGGCCATTGATCATGTTGCCCTCAGGTATGAATGATGCCGGAACTCGTTATCCGGCCTGTGAGATTGCTCCTGGCATGTGGCTTATAGCGGGCCACCGTTATCATGTTCCTTTCTCCTAGCCTTTGGCGTCCACACCAAATTGGCCATTGGTGTATCGAAAATGAGCTGCCCAGTGCTATCCTTTCTCCTGGAACTGCACCTGCTGCGAAGGTTCTCATCGATGTTTTGGTGGCGTTGTGAGTCAAGTGTGGATGAGTGACAGAGATGAATGACAGAGATGAATGAAGAAGATTTAGGTAATCTCTTTTAAGTACATCATCATACACATTAATATCCCTATCGATGTCTGTGTTGTATCGAGTATTAATCAGTTAATTAAAGAGCATCCACATTGAACACCTCCGTGATTTCGAGGAGTTGGTGATCATTAATTTTGAGGGAGAATATGAGATTCAAATCCCGCACAGTGAAAGAATGAGTAAGGAGACCAATACTAAACTACGAACCCGCCATCCAAACATTACAGCGTATGATTTAGCGGTGTATTGAAGAAATGGGTCATTGTGTTACCGTGTAAATAAACAGAATCCTGAAGAGACATCGAACAATATTCGGCGGTCTCCCCCGTCTAATTTTCCTTCGTTGATATATTTCGTCCCGCTGTGAATCGTTCCCCATCCTGTTCGTTCCATTGTAATTATGGAATACGTTAGGGAACCAATGAAATAATTCATTCTCGGGATTCAATACCCGAATTGGTTGGTATTGGGTACGGTTTCGGGTGTTATTCAGTGACAGAATACCAAAGGTCAGAGCAGCTGGTTTAAGGTGATAGTGGCTGACAATCGTTTGACTGGGCTATCCCGACGGCATTGTGTCGGTGTTTAGGGCTTTAACGAAGAGAGTGTTACTGGCTTTTTAGTCCTAGCTAAGGTTGATATAGGGAGCGTCGTATCCACCATCCGTGGCCTACTAATATACAAACATGTATAATTAAATGGCGATGTGCTGAATGGGGGGGGGGGGTTAATGTGTAATACGGCCGAAATGACCCAAACGGTGGGATCTTCGTACAGGAGCGCACCGAGCGCGAAGCCACCCCTATACCGATAGGTGTCGCTGCGGGCTTATAGATAGTCACACAATGTCGTGGTTTGTCTTTTATCTCCCCAGTCGCACGCGGTCTACTCTCTAACTAAAGGCGGTGCCGTTCTCCGTTCGTCAGATTTTATTGCTGCGCGAATCCTCTCATTAATCCCGACTATCCAGACTTAAGCGACCACCGCTTCTAAAGAGAAGCGCCCCATTATCCGTCACGACTGGCGACTCCCAAGATGAAGATCACTAAAATCCAAGTCTCTTTGACAGTAATGTCCAGTGCTAGTCGTCAACCAGTTTATCCTCCGGTTACACGAAAGCCGAGTGTTGGGATTTACAGCTACTCCTATATGAGACTACTAATACCTACATTACGAGTTACGACCAAACCCCCGGCTCCGTCCACCACACACACACACGCAGTGTCCCCCTAATAGACACTGAGAGGGTTGATATCCGCGATAGACAGTGTGTGGCCCATCTCTTGCTGTAGTAACTAGGTCCTGTGCCTGGTCTTCACTCCATAACGAGTTATTTCTTCGGATTACGACTAATGGTGTCCCACTAATGAAATCCTGAAGAGCATCACATTGGCCACCTGTTGTTAGATGTATTATGATACTTGGAATATAATATATATATATATATATATATATATCAGCAAAGAATAAACCACCTCCATTGTTTCTCCACAAAGGTCAATCCTTACTCATTTAATATTATAAAGAACGATATATATATATATATATATATATATATATATATATATATATATATAACTGTAGATGTGATTATCATTGCTACCACCCAGTTATATTATATTTAAGCCTTGGTCATTCTATAATGCTGTCTGTCAAGTTCTAACCATTCTTGTACTAGTATGGTTAACGACGACAGTTATGATGCTAGCATCGTATTATTGGTCACCATCCAGTGTGTAGTGTATACAATGTCTTACACCGAGAGTTATGTTTGCTCTTACAACGTAAAATGCAATTAGTTTATTGATCAATGTTAGCCATTTATTGGTGGCCACTGTTTTCAATGTCTCCCTTCTGCTGTCGGAGTCTACTCCACCTTGAAGCCCATTCCCGATATTAGTCGTTTATCTTGAGCCTTGTTAGCGCGGGTCCATTGTGCGTGGATCAGAATGATGCCTTACACGTTCAGGTACAACGAACTAATTAGACGCTTAACACTTGAACTAAACAAAAACAAAACATGGGAAAGACGAGCAAAGATAAAACTGATGACACCTCTACTGAGATAACAAGACCTTAATAATGTTTTCGCGTCTCCTTCTTACTGCTACATACGCCTAGGGATCCTAGGGATCCCGAATATCTCGGGAAGTGGCCCGAGGAGCATTTAGCAGGTTGATACCAGAAGAGCCAGTTGTCTGGTCTGTACTATGGTTGAGGTGCGTGAAGTTAGTGTTTCCAAGCCAGTAGACTCCACCATCATTCAACCAAAACATTACCTCTCTAATGTTCATTATACCCCTGAGGTTAAGCCGATGTTTGGCCACGTAATCCAACATGGCGATGTTTTGCCCCGCTCTGATAACATACTGAGGTCCCGTGTTCCTCTTCGACCTATGGAAGGGGTGCTCTTTTTTCTTATCCCGAAGAACAAATGAAAGGCGTTCGGGATCTTCCGGTTTCCGGTACCAGATACAAGTAGAGGCTCTGTTTGTTCCGGATACTTTCCACCATTGTGTAATTGATTAGGACGCCACTAAAGGCAGCCAGAATATGGTTGAAATCGGTTCTTTGATACTTGAATAGTCTCTAATAGAGGAAAATAAACGGCAATTCATTATTAGACCTTTGATGGTTAACAAAGAACAATACTCCTTGTTGTGTTATATGATATACACATCGGAAGAGGAGTTTTACCTGGTGTTTGAAGTCAACAATAAGTTCTCTCTGAGATAACACTTGCCCGCTGATCGTATGAAGGTGTAGCAGGTTCTTTTGATAAAATATGAGATTTTTTCTGAGGCGTAAAAATAGCCGTGGCTCGAATATAACTGGCCTTGGTGGGAGCCCCCGCGTGAAACGATGTTCTGAGACATCCAGAATTTTGACAATGTATATTTCAGCATCTGTTTAACAGATTACACATGAGCATCTAAATGTGTCTCGCTCCTGTTACAGTACACTGCCTCCGAACGATATGTCTTGATAATAAATAATTCAACGTTTAAAAAACCCTGACTGTAGCATGCTTCATATAGACAATATGCCGTTCTATATCTAGGGAAATAATTGGTTAAAAATTGAAACCCCGGATTTAGACATTGTTTGTAATACATATAGGTTTATGTTTCAATTTACTGATGATTGAGTCAACCGGAGGTTTGCTTTGTGAAATATTTACCAGTTGCCATAAACAGAACATTAAGCATTCGCTGATGTTAACCGTGCATATGTTTATGTTAGTATCCCTCTGTGTATATATTATTCGGCCATGTGGGGGGGGGGTTATGCCGGGGCTACAATTATTTGATAGTAACTCCCGGTGGCTTGTTCTGTGATCCTGAGATCAGGTTGTACATTGCATCAGTTGTTTCATTAATGTCACTATTAACGTATATATGCATTGATGATGACTATAGAGAGTTGGTACATGGAGAACATCTCCTGATTCTCCGATGATTTGTTTGCTGGAGAGCGATCACAATTAATGAATGGAGTGTTTGGAACGTGTCCATGATCAGTGGGGAATGATCGCCATTCGCTAAAGGGGGAGGCTTTCCCGGTGTATAGAAGGTATCCCTTGGGATGAGTCCGCCGAGGTTGGGGTACTCCAGGGATCTCCGGATTTGCCGTCCACGTCACAGCTCCGGATGGGTGCTGAGGGCTCTATACGTGCCAAAATGCTAATGATATAATGTTTATGCGTGTGCCTGGCTGATTTCTGACTGTTGCTGCTGCCATGCTATGACATATAGGTATAGAGTATGATCGTATAGCTATGGGTGATCACTCCCTGTTGTCTGCTACAGAAGATCGGATGTTGATAGCAGCTTGGTAGTCCATCAAGTCCCTGACTCTGTTCTACCACATAGTTGGTCGGCTCCGTGCTGACCAGGGCGCCATCTAGCCGCCATCCTGATGGACAGGCAACATGCTAAATGGTAATTCCAGAAATCCTAGCGCCATTCCCTTCGTATCCAGACGGTAATGTCCTGGGGTGTTGGACGGCGTCCAGGGGGGGGGGGGATTTTTTGGTTGTCTGGTGGATTGTTCCGATACACACATTAATCTAGACGAGTTGATCTATTGACCAGGTATGAGGAGTTCATGTTATCATTTCTGGCATGAGCTCTGTTACAGTTTCTTTAGACTGGCCACAGTGAGTGAGTGAGTGAGTGAGTGAGTGAGTGAGTGAGTGAGTGAGTGAGTGAGTGAGTGAGTGAGTGAGTGAGTGAGTGAGTGAGTGAGTGAGTGAGTGAGTGAGTGCCAACCAACCACAGAAAATTGTACTTTGTAACAGAAACATAATTATCTAAGAGGTTTAGTGAGCAGCCGAGATGGTAGAAGGGTTCGTACTAAAGATGTACTTTATCTTATCAGACAGGAAGAACATCTTCAGCAGCAGGTGAATCACACTGAATGACACCATTCCTTCGGGATTAAGCATTTAGGATAGAAATTTGTTTCCAACAGCTTTTAACCAGATTGAAGTACTACTTCCAGTCCTTATGTCACCCAGGTGTTAATCGTAATTAATTCATTAATTATTCAAATTAATAGGTACAAAGTAGAATTATTGTTTTTGTATAATTTGTGATACTGACAAAGAATTCTAAACGTTCCTGTCTTTGTCATACATAAACTATATAATTATCAATGTGCTATCTGGTATAAAGTCCGTAGATTACCTTCTCCACTGGATCCGCATTGCTTAAAGCGATTCTTTGGTTGCCAACATCCTTTTTGACTGATTCCAAGAAAAATGATTTTTAATGGCATTATTAGTTACTCTATCACTTATATCTGGCAAGTTTTACATAAATCACCATATGGCTAATTAATTATACAGCAGAATATGCACGCATGCCCAGTGATGGCACGCAGAGAGTAGAAACGTTACATAACAAAACCGAGGAAAACTATCACAAAACGCACACATTTTGATGATGTCAGTACACAACTCTGTCCGCGAAAATTGCCGAATGAAAAGAGTCAGAACTGAATATTGATGTACATCCTTTATAAGACAAGGGATTACAGTTCGGGATCTGAAGTTTCCCGTACGCACCATTAAAATATCTACGTAATGTGATGTATTTGGCGTTAAATATCAGTTTTGATAAAGTTAATATATAAAATTAATATAATCCAATTTGTCTACAGTTTAAATAAGGAATTGTATATTACATGGACTTAGACTGGTAGATATTGTCCATTATCCATAGTCCATAGTTGATTAATTAGAACTGTTGTAGTCCAGTTTCCTAGTTGGAGGACGATATAATAATATAGTATAGCTATCTCGCTGTTGAATGGTGATCCTGGTCAGATATCTGGTTAGTCCGAAGGCTAGCTGGTCAGCTGATCCTGACGATGGATAGTTTATGATTTGGTTATGGTCCATCTGATCTTCTGGATCTAAGTGCACGAGAAAGCCACCATCGACTGACAAACAGAGATTCCAATGACGTGCACGTACCACATTAAAAACCCGACCAAAAACGGATTAATTTGAATACAGCTGAAAAAAGAAAGAGGTTATTATAAGTTTTGTTGGTTAGTTAAAATAAACGCCAAGATGTCAAGGCCGTTACCGCCACTCCCCCCCCCCTCTCCCATCTAAACGGTGGAAATCAATACTTCTACCACCTTTTCTAAAGTAGCAGCGCCCTCTACAAGTATCTCGAGATGAAGAAAAACCCAGAAGGATAAATAATTTCACATCAATCATTTGACAAGCAGAGCGGCCGAGAGCAGTTCTGGTGAAAGATGGCGTAAAGTGTGTCGACCTGCGCGGTGATGTTTGTGGTAAATGTGGAATAGATCAAGTAACCTTTGAGGGTTGAAGTCTGTCTGGTGCCATCAGGGTTAGCTAGTTTACATACACATGGCGAGGTGCCGCCGCTTCTCGTCTTGGGGGTAAACAGTTTATTTCACGACTGCCATTGCCGCTCCGAGTTTGGTGCAGTCCGGATATAACTGCCGACGAGAAACATTATAATTTAATCTGGATTATGTAAGGGTTATATGGGACCGTGTGCGTGCGTGCGTTTGTCTGACTATGCCCGTCTATCTATGAGTGTGTGTGTGTGCGCGCGCGCACAGTTGGTATATTCGGGAGTTTTCATTCTGTCCGGGGTATCTGATCAGAATTGACGCCCTCTACTGACTGGCCAAACCGAGGAATGTTTTATTACAAATAAAAGTGTCATCGGAAAAGACAGAAATATGTTTACCGTTTTGTAGTAAACCTGATTGTACTAGATACATCTGTAAACGGATTCTGGTAATTTGTGTTTATTAAAGAGATACTGTTGTTTACAGCTTGTTGAATGGCTTCCTCTGTTAGTAGATTTTTATTCAAAACCCAGATCAGGCTTAATATACTACCCCCCCTCTCTCTCTCTCTCTATATATATATATATATAATATATATATATATATATATATAATCAGCATCGTTGAACAGTGACTTAATCTGAAGGAATGCGTTCTGTAGATCGATCATTCATCACTGATCCAGACATATTGTTTATCATGTTCCGGATCAACAATCAGCCAGCTAGAAATACAACATTTGCTGTTATTTTCGTGTTATTACATTAATTTATTGTTTAATTCGTTGATCACAGCAACACAAAACTGTAACACTCACACACAAACCAATATTTTTTCCTCCGTGCACCTAGACTCAGTTGGCGTTTTCTTGTATTATTTTTGTTTTCCGTGTGTGTTTGTGTGTGTAATTAAAACAGACCGGGTCCAGGTGTTAGACGTACATGATCCAAGGAACTCTATTTAACACGCTACATATTACAATAGCCATTAGTTAAACATTACTAATACTAATGAGGCCGGCTCTTTGAATGATAAACTTCCCGTCGGCGCTCTTTTTAAAGTCTTTTCTTGTCGTCAATTAGTCGGTCTTCTTGATGACCTGGCTCTAGAACAATGTCCAATGTCTCTTTTTATAGGTTTATGGATTGAATCTATCCTCGTTGCTCTAAGGACTTTATTCATTCGCAGTCCGTTGTCGATCGCGTGTCTTGTATGTATAGTACACTGTTTCGTTATTCTCAACTTTCAACGGGAGTATGCTGTTTATTTCTGACGGCTATTCATGCCCCCCCCCCTCCCCATAATTTAATTAGATAATCGGGTAGGGCTTAATCGTCTAAACCCATAAAACAACCAGCCAGTTAATGGATTCGAACGGAAGAGGGTTTTTTGTTGTCTTAGTTCAACAATACCACTCAGCCAACGTGTGTTCACGTCATATAACAACGGGCGTATGCTGGGTGTTAATGACACGCGGTGAGCAAACACACACACACATTCCCCACGAGACATTACCAAACTTGTTACTGTTGACACGTACCATCAGCCCTCAGAGAGACCCCTACTTGTTGCCTTCAATTCAGCTCTCTGATGCGGATCACTGCCATCGGCTTGATGAATGACAGGGAATCAAGTTACGGGAGTATAGCGACCCGCCACCGGAGCTGGTTATTATTTATCGGTCGTCATCATTATAACTAGTACTTGACGCCCAGAGAGAGAGAGAGAGAGAGAGAGAGAAAGGTTGTTATAATACCTCGGTCATTTGTCAAGAAATATACATCGTCCGCTGACATAACAATGATTGATGCGCTGATTGGAGCGCCGACCGGTCTTTGTCGGAACATCCATCACGGATAGTCGCTGGATTAGTTTGTGTAACCATGGTAACATTGTCATTTTTGTGGACAAGCTATGTCGACCTATGAAATGCTATATGTGATAAATTAAGCGTCGGTTTTGTGGAGAATTTATCACGTTTCCGATGGTAATTAGCGCATTGGTCACTGTTGATGGCATCGGGGGGGGGGGGGGGAAGGGGTATTATAACTGTTGTGACGTAACTTGTGGGAGTGTTTAAATGGTCTGGACTAATACGGGTATTTGGTGACCAATGGCGAACGACGTGACATAATAAATGTAAATTTACGTACTAAACTGACAATTACGATACCTAACTACACCTAACACTGCCGTGTCTAGTAATTGAACGCTACTTTACTACTGAACGTATAATGGCAATGGATAGTCTAAGTCACAAATGGTGTTTGTGTGTGTGTGTGACGGAGAGGAGTTCTTGGGTGTATGCGCTCGCGTGCTTGCGAACAAACATAACCCCACTATCTCGTAGACAATATCCTGTACACTATCATTCAGATCGAATTATAAACATGTATTAATCGATGCCAGAACAATAAAAATAATAAGACACCAGGAAGAACCATCACAGCCACCCCCCTCCCAGTGATAATAAAATGGTCTGGATATCACTAAGATAAACCAAATGCTAATTCAGACAATTTGTTTGGTACACATTCTGGATACATCAAGATAATAATATCGAAATGACGTTTAGTAATACTAGGGGATGTTTTTCCTTCCTAGTGTGAGTTATTGACTTTGATTTGATGCAGTACAGGTGTTTGAACGGCTACTTTTAGACTGGATCAGCGTTTGGCTATCAGCCTGTAATGTTAGACAGCACCTGATGCATGATTGATACTTCTTATTGTATCATTTTCGCTATAATTCTGTCAAGTGTTGATTGGTGCAATGAACACAGGTGTTAGTTAGTTAGTCAGCTGACAGATGAGTAAATATTGTCTGGGCTCTGGCTGGTAATCCCGGACGTAACTGACAACATACAGTACGGTGTGTGTGTGGGGGGGGGGGGTGTAGGAGAGGCAGGAGTGATGGCGTCAGGGGTGGGCGTCAGTTAGACAGATAGACGGGTGAATAGATGTGTGTGCGCGCGCGCACAAGGCATGAATGCGACTTCAGTTCATCTCTCTTATGTAAACAGCCAATACTCGCACACGTTGTCGTCACATTTTGTAAATTCTCTGCTCTGAAATGTGTTTAATGCGCATATGTTTAAACACAGATACACAACAGACACACACACACACACACTTTCTAAAATATTTGAACATATCCTTCCACCATCCCTTCGTATAAGCCAGCACCTCTCCCCCTCCCGGCTATCAGCTCGTCTTGTCCTTATTGTGATGTTATGATTTATAAACGTGACTTTATATAAATACAACATTAACCTTTGCTCCGGCAGTATTTTGACATCAGTGTCAGATAAACAATACCGAAGCTCAAAGATGGCCTGCTTATTTTTTTATCTTCCTCTTATATCAAATATCTGTTTGGCTTCATCTACGTTTACATCGTGTCTATATTACTTCTCTCTCTCTCTTTTCAGGTATGTATACAGCGTTTGTGTTTGTTTTGTTGTTTGTTTACTGGCTGAAGCTCTTCTCATTCTACACAGAGTCAGGTAATGAAGGAACCTTTATATCGTTAGATTATTCCTTTGAAGAGACAGTCTGAGTACCTGAACTACTAATTGCTGTTGTTGCATTAGTTTGCTAATTTCTTAGTGGCATATTAAATACGTTCAATAATAATAATAGTATTAATAATATTAATAATAACACCAATAGTTCTGTCAGTTTCTCGTCAAGCCTTAACTATCTAACGGCGTTCCTCTATAGTAGCATAGATAATAGAAAAGGAGTTATAACTAAATATTATGTCATACATTAATCTGATTTTCTTTTGTTTGAAAAGAAATATGTATATAATACGGGAAAATATTGATTGTCCATTCCATTACTTCATCTGGATCAGAAAAAAACAAAACGTTTGGGTATGTAATGGGGAGGGGGGAGAATTATGTGTGTGGCCTACTTATAGAGCTATGCCCTATACGATGAGCTAATGAGATTATCTATCCATATCTCGCCGACTCTTTCTGTGTCTTAGCACTCTTGATATAAGCTGTGAGTTTAGAAAGCCACGAAACAAAACACCGAATATAAAGAAAAAGAAACTAGTGACAAGAGAATAGTAACAGCAGTAGGACATAGACTCTCGCTCTGAGAGAGAGAGAGAGAGAGAGAGAGAGAGGGTTGGGGGGGGGGGTTAAAGAAACATCGTTTGGACTTCTTGTTGGTAGGCACTCAGTAATTTCCTTCAGCCCATAAAGCTCTCCATTAAACAGAACAGAGAATTTCCTCTCTAACTAGTGCCTCAACTCTAACAGAAAAAATATCTCAGCCCAAAAGACAATACTGGTAGTGAGTGGGCTTGTAGAGTGTGGGCAAAAACAAAAAGTGTGGCCAATCGCTGTGGGCAAAGGAGTCGCTGTGACGTGGATGTTATTAGTGCAATGTAATGAAGAGAGAGACTCGGACACAATCAACGTTGAAGGATGTATGCTGCTTATCGTGGAGATGTGGGTTTTTTGTACTCCCTACAACACTTCTTCATAAGACATATTTTAAACACGGATGACTGTCAACCTTGTTGGCCTTTTTGAGCTTTAACTTTTAATACTTAAGGTAAACGCGGACATTTAGAGAAGACCACGACACCGTTTCTATATTTTGTACTAGACATGAGTTATAATATTTCCCGTCTTATCTATATTTAACCGGCTTTTTCAGCTCCCTCTGATATTGCATATCGTTTTTCAAAACAGTGGATGTTTTTATTATCTGTACATTTCATCGCGGACAGTAAATTAAGAACACGTGGGTCAATTTTCCATCAGATTAGCACATTATTTGTTGGCGTTTCTGTTATCTTTGTTCAGCGAACAATTCATTAGAGGAACTGGGAAACATGTTGGAGAGGTTTTTGCCCGAGGCACCCCCCGTCCTGCTAGCCAATACATCCATATAATGGAGTATTGATTTTAGCTACTGGCGACTGGATCTTTGCAAAATCGGTATCTTGGTAGGTATGTAATCTTGGTATGTAATCGACTTCGGTTATTTTCCTTTTTCGCCGCCGTTCATCTACTGGGCTGTAGCGTCGACCCGAACAGGATCCCCCCCCCCAGAGGGCGCCACCAGTCACTGCTAGGCAATTCACGAGCAAGTGAGAAGCTACGTGTCTCCCATCAGCCGACTGACTGTCTGCCACATGTGGTTCTATGACGAATGGGACACGGTTTAATGATTCCCCGTGCACTCCATTAGATGCCGACATCAAAATAGTGTCATCTGCCGGTGTTCCTCCTCCTCATCATCAACGCGTCCACTGGAGACCAGGTGGCCCCACCCCAACAGCACAGAACAGCCAGTCGCTGATCTTCCAGACCTTCCTCAAGACATCCATTCCCTTCGAAACCTTCCTCAGCCAATGGCTAGAGACTTATACAAGTTGCCGGCTCGATTGTTTCCTTCACATTCCTAGCGTTCTCTTTTCATACTGTTGTCCATTATATAATTGGCTCAGCAGCGGATTAACAATATCCACTTATGATGGCCCTCTGGTGTTCTTAGCCTTCTTCTAAGTAGGTCATAATTGGAGTCTACTTCGTCTGATGGAAGCTGGATTACTCCATCACTCTCCTTCAGGATGGAGCTGGATAAAGTGCGGATTGAACTGTATAGTACTAGTATGTTTGTGGCAGGGTATTGTTTTATCGGAGACTGTAGTTTGTTCATCATCAACATGGACCATTTCCCGGCCACAACTATGAGCTAGTTACAACCTGACCTGTTAATTAGTAACTGGCCTGACCTCGATAACTGAGACGATCAGTTCCATACGGTTATAGGTCATACTTGTTTAATGCACGTCGCCCGGGCTAATCAAATCAATAACTGTACTATAACGAAATAATATTTACTCATTACGCCTGTTCTTAGAGGTACAGCGCTTCTTGTCTCCCATCAGCCGGTCACATTGTCTTCTTGAATACGACTCTAGATAACGATAACGTGTTTCTAGTAGAATAGTACAGTACTGCTGCCAGTTACTGTCCATTAAGACATAATGTCTCAATTGTTGACAATATCGAGAATCTTACGGGACTTCTGGTAGCGCTATTTTGTTATAATGCCAAACTGAGTTAAATTTGATACACTGCTCTATGTATGGAAAATGGGGGGGGGGGGGATTCCAAGGAGCTCTCTCTCTCTCTCTCTCTTGTGTGTGTGTGTCATAAGCTTTAATCTTCCCGTCAGGTTCTAACTGCTCCCACCATTACATAGACAACAATTGGCCTGTTTAAGTCCAGTTTTAATGGACATTGATTAGTAAAACGGACCACGACGAGCATCAGAGAAAATGTTCCGGATATGATCCTGATGTAACACTGAAAGGACAATAGAGCAACCTGACAATTGCCTCGCAATATGGACTACACTTAGGCTGACAGCTAATTAAGTTGATTGCTAGTCTTAATTAATACATTGCCGTTTTTATATCACCGAGTCGATGGTATAGAACTGTTACATACAATAATGAAGCCAACTGATGACATTTCTCTGATTAATTTTCTAGGAACAGACAATTCAAAATGGCGATGTATATTTCTGCTCACAGATTTCTCTGCTAACGATAACATAAACAGTAACGTAGTGGATACACATCCATTCATTCACCTATCTTTCTCTCTCTCTCTCTCTCTCTCTCTCTCTCTCTCTATATATATATATATATATATATATATATATATACATATATATATATACGTACATATCAGCCTGTGTTTTCTTGTACATATAATCAAGTATAATACCGTCTGTCAGGACAACAATATGCCAGTTCAGCTTTCACTAAGATGACGCATTTTATGATAAATAAGCTTTTGGTGTCAGATTACACTGTTGCGTGACAGTGTTGTGATATGATACAATTAATTAAGTACTCCTGGCCTACATCACGGTTTAAAGATGTTGAGAGGAAATCTGAAATTTAGTTTCTTTTTATTTTGACATATCTACTGCACGAGTCTACCACGCGCTCTCTCTTTCTCTCTCTCTCTCTCTCTCACACACACACACACACACACACACACACATTTTTGATACTTTATCGTGACATATCTCCGTTGTGTCAAGTTAAGCCAGACAGTCACCACCATCTTGTAACTTCAGAAAACATTTCTATTTGACAGTTGAGTTCTGTCACTATTATTCTAAGGACTTTATGCTACACTTAGTTTTAAGAAACGGTCTAACTCGATTATTCATTGGACTTGTATCTGTTCCCAGGTAAGAATACCGATTCAAACTCAGAAACTCCGGTTTCAGTACCGAGTTAATTCTGTTTGTCACCTGTTCGTGTTGTTTTCCAGTCAGCCATGTTTTCTAAATATCAGATATGTACAGATTTCGACAAAACATCGAAAATAATTATGTTTATGCGCTCAATTTGTTATGTTTTAGTAGTGGGAACAGCAAATTACAGTCTGACATCTGATTGGTCGACTGTTTCTGGATGGTGACCGCTTACTGGATGTCACCTCAGTCATCAAACAAAGGATGGGCTAATGGAGCTCTTCATCAGAACAATTCATCACTCAGTTAGTCTGATGAATGAAAGGCTCCCTTGAAGACAAATACCGGAAAATGTTGCTCCACTTTTTGGCAAATGTCACTTAGTTTCAAATTAATGAATGTTTAGTGAAATGGCGACAGTGTATTTATTCTTTGAGACTCTTACCACAAACAAACATACTCCCCAAAATGACCATTGTAGTATGTTTTCTTATGGCCCAGTGTCTGCTGCATACGTAGTACCTACTATAACACAGGCTTCTCGTCACAGTGGAGGTCCTCACTTGAATACAAATGCATACCTCGAAAATATTTTGTCAGTTTTTTTTGCATGTGCTCCCACTCCACAGAGTCACCCACTGAGTAAGTACAAAGTAACTGACCAGTCACTCCAGAAACTAGGTCAGAGGTTAACCTTTGCCCTTTTGTCCTAAAAATGTCATCTCCTGTAGGGGTCTTTGTACATAAAAAGCCTGTCTTTCAGTGTTATCTGTGTTGGCGTGGGTGCGCTTGCATGTTTGAGTTTTAGCAGTGGATGAAAACGTATCGGCACAGACAAATCGTGTTTACAACAATATCCGGGCAATTCCTGGGGGAAAATAGATATAACGCAGTTTTATCAAAACTATTATTGTTTATGAAATGGCCCATGGTCATAGTCGCCTATACACATATTAACCGAGCTCACTTGATTCGCCCGTGATACGAACGATAACAAATGTTAATGACCTCATTTGATTTGTTAAACATCCTGTGGCATGCCAGAAAAACGCGATGATATGGGATCTGATACAGGTATTAGTGGTAACTGCTGGTGAAGTTATATGCTAACTATAGACAGGAATGTCCACAGTGGGTATTCCAAACAACTGACTACAGTAGTACCTAGTTTGGCCGACAACTGGGTACGGCGGGTACCTGACTGATCCGTTCAACGTACACCAATCGGCCAGTGATGTAAAAAGGCTGACCAGAAATCGCTTCAATGACGCCATTTAATTTATTTTGTTGTAAAAGGCAAGTCGCTTGGTTATTAGAATTAACCATGATATAACTGGTTATAAAGCGGTTCTGTCAGTTTGGACTATACAGGACATCTAATCTATTTGTTAACATGAGTATTCGGCAAATTTCCTAGATATTGTGTGTATTTATAAATCAGAGATCTCATCCACCCCCCACTCCTCACCCCCCGTATGTGAGCTGTAGAGCCAGTGATGCATCCCTCTGAAGGGAAATGTGAATTATAAAACAATTATATGTACAAATCGACATTCACCATTTTCAGAATATTTCCTTTGAGATTCGGATGACATTTTGTGTAAGCATAAGGCGCCAATGGCGTAGGTGTTTGGTATATTAAGGTACCCGATAACTAGACATCTATAGATTGTTTGCACGATTTAATTGAATCAGAAGTAAGTGTGTTTGATGATGAAACTTGATGCTGCCATGAGAACAATGCCTGATGTGTGTGTGTGTGTGTGTGTGTGTGTGTGTGTGTGTGTGTGAGAGAGAGAGAGAGAGAGAGAGAGAGAGAGAGAGAGAGAGAGAGAGAGTATAACAATACAAAAGATAGACAGATGATAGGAGTAATACTATGTACTATTTCAATTACCAATCAGCTTCTGATGACAGAATGGTTTAATGTTCTGTCGTTTTTGTAAGAAAATGTACATCATGATCAAACAGAGATTTACAATGGGATTGTAACGAAGCCCATGTATGCTGTCTGGTGTGGTGTGGTATGTATGATGTGGTGTGTGATGTGGATTGGTGTGGTGTATGATGAGATGATATGTAATGATGATGTGATGTGCCGTACATTAACTACTGTATTATTACTGTGGTGTGGTGTATGATGTTATGTTGTAACGTGATGTGCCGTACATTACTATGGTATTATCACTGTTGTATGCTTTGGTCTAATGTGGTGGTGTAGTGTGGTTTGACCTGGTGTAGTGTGGTTTGGCCTGGTGTAATGTGGTTTAGCCTGGTGTAGTGTGGTTTGGCCTGGTGTAGTGTGGTTTGGCCTGGTGTAATGTGGTTTAGCCTGGTGTAGTGTGGTTTGGCCTGGTGTAGTGTGGTTTGGCCTGGTGTAATGTGGTTAAGCCTGGTGTAGTGTGGTTTGGCCTGGTGTAGTGTGGTGTAATGTGACCTGATTTCATGTCATCTGGTTTAGCATCTTCTATTTATATATTGTGTGTTTTGTTTTCCTTCACTACGTAACATTGTTAAAATATGATGAGTTCTAATCTATTTCACTGTCTGGTAGTATGTGATGGTATGTGCTTGGTGTTTCAGTTATATATATATATATATATATATTGTGTGTGTGTGTGTGTGTGTGTGTGTGTGTGTGTGTGTGTGTGTGTGTGTGTGTGTGTGTGTGTATCGGTTTGTCCCGGTATTTTTCTCAACCGAATCAATCCATGGGTATTATCATACTGACTGGGTATTATCATACTGACTGGGTATTATCCTACTGACTGGGTATTATCATACTGGAAGGGGGCGGATGATAGTATTATTTTATTATTATTGTCATGAATAAAAGATGAGCAGAATGATTATACCTTAATGATGACGTTATTTAGTTTTGATTATGATCATAAACTTGAAGGGTATTAATAACAAATGCCTTGTAGAAAGATGTGTGTGTGTGTGTGTGTGTGTGTGTGTGTGTGTGTGTGTGTGTGATTGCATGCGCAGTTGTTCATGGGTACTTTCATGCCAACCTACTCCACACTATCTCTTGCCTAACACCTCTAGCTAGTTAACTAGACCACACCTGGCCAGGTGAGCTCTACACCTAAGTTAGAGAGAAGATTCTGACAGCGAAATTGTTTGAAAGCGGCAAAGATAAGCAACTGGCTATTATTCACCCGGTATCACGCCTTAACATCTCTGTTATCCTTTCACACAACAACACCACATCCCCGGGGAGCGTCTGGAATGGCCAACATCGTGGCTAGCTGTCTGTCGGTCTGTCTATCTGACTGACTGAACACCTAGCCAGCGGCCCAGCACATCTCTGGTAGTCGGGATCAGAAATCAGCCATGAAATTGAGCATGGGAGGTTGATGGCTGGGCACAGACATGGTGGCGCCGGGTTAATGTTTGTAGCCGCGAGGATACAATGTGCGGGTAAACTTGACGATATCGGAAGCTAAGACCTCTGTGTCACACTGTCTGACCACTTCGTCCTTACATCAGGCGTCACTCTACATGGCGTCGCTGCCAGTGGCCATAAGATGTCCTGTCATCCATCATGGTCCCATCGGTTCACTGTAGTCCCATAGGTTCGCCATGTCTCCGATCTCGAAGTACTCGGCTGTGCAGCGAGGTTCAGCACATGTCTCTATTTTGATGGTGTGGCCGGTTTCAGAATATTTTCATTTTTTTCACATACAATTATTTGCAGCACCGTGTAGGCATGTACATCATAAAATAGGCCTTTGAACATGCCCCAATTCGTCTGTGCAGTACCTCATATGTCCAGTGTGACCCATGAATGGCATATTGCGGCGTTCGATGGACGCCCAGTATTGCCCTAGAGGTGGCAAAGAAAGGGTACGGCATATTTACCAATGGCGCCTTATAAGTGATCCAGTACGGTCCAGCACATGATTGGCGCTGACATGATACTTTATGGTGTACCATTTGGTGTCTGTATCATGGTTCAGGATGAGACAACAACGGTTATCATCTGTTGAGCATCACTAATAAAATGATGTATAGTAGTGAAAGAAAGTGAAGATAATGTGCTGTATGGTGATAAGTCGTACACACAGCGAATCGTAAACAATCAAATAAAAAAGGTTCTGTGTTTAAAAAAAACACAGATTTTCAACAGACTTCTGGAAATTAATTACAAAACTTATCTGAATGTAAATAAAACTGAAAAGTGCCGATCGTGAAGATCTCAATGGTTTGGGTTTGGTTTATTTAACGTCGGCATCTGTGAAGATCCGATTAGAAAAATGGGATTCGTATAAAACACATAAACACATGTACTGAAAGGAATAAATGTTCGAGAAATGTCGAGGCAATCATATTCTAAGTATTTGTATTACAAGGTTAGAACTGCATTTGCATATATGCAAATCACCAGTGATTTTCGGAGAGTTGAATGAAAGAGCTTCTGTGTCATATGACATTCGTACCTCATATGATGTTTTTGACATCTTCATGATGCTACCAATCAACAACATGTTGTCAAATGAGCTTCATCCCAGATAGGGTAACACTAACAGCCAATCAGAATAGTTCTACACTAGCCCGAACGTTGACCGATCTGAAGGCCTTCGTTTTGATTGGCTCAATCACTTCCCATTAGAAGAATAGCCATGAACCACGTGACCTGTTGGCCTCGCCGATCTCTGGCTATGTGCTAGTCCGACAGGGATGTACCGAGAAAACTCAACATATTGACAGCAAGATAAAACAGAACGCTGAAGTATCTAGGCTAACTGTAGGAACATCTCTCACTCGGCTAGACTATTGCTTGGTATTGATCAAGTAGCTAGTAACAACATCCACCAATAGAAGAGTAACAACAACAACAACGACACGCCGTTGATAATCGATACAATGTCTAGTTAAACAAGAAAGAATTACTCAACAAACATCTAACACAACATCCATTACGAGTTGACTGTTATAACTAATAGTTTCCTCACTATTCCGCAAATATCCAGTTTCTCCCACTACCCCCCCCCGACACACAATATTAAAAGCCGCTCCACTACTTGGGCCCCAACCCATATAACTAAGGGCTTAGAATAATAATTTAAAAATTAATGAGTAAACATTATAATCCCAATCAATGTCATATTCATCGTCGTTTAAGACTCTTGTCAGATTTTTTGCGAAAAGACAGACAGACAAACACAAATTCGCGCGCGCGCGCGCGTGTGTGTGTCCTGGGTTTGTTAACTATACCATATATGTACATTAATTGCTCACATGACTTAAATAAGCCAACATATTACTTTTATGTACAAATTAGATTCCCTCAAGTAGCCTATGGACAATCAGTCGCTCTGTATACAGAATTTCTTTTTATAACAGAAATGTTATGTGTAGATGACATTTTTACAAGTCAACTAGTTACCTTTTATTACAGAACTAGCTATGACAAGTACAGTAATAATAAACTAATGCTAACTTCGGAACTCCACACCAACAGACTAGATTAGATCATGTAAAACTCGAGTGATGTCTAAACTGGGAAGACTCAGATAAGACAGAAAAGATGAAAGGATGTAATTTATTGGCAGTAACCTTATAGGTGTAGGATAGAGAACGTGTAGTATGTAGTGTATTGGAATAAAAAATTGTAGAAATCTTATTAGGAAGGCAGGAGCTAGAAAAATGATCATCTAAAACATGGAGATCTAATGGAAAATATGACCTTGACCTATTTGATAATAAAAAAATTGCTGCCATATTGTGATAATATTTATTAAATATATCTTTTGTCGTTTAATTTATAGTACAAGTTCAGTGAATCTGTGTGTGTGTGTGTGTGTGTGTGTGTGTGTGTGTGCATTGATACTACTATGATGATGATCATTTCTATCTATGAGGGTATCTGCAGGTCAGAGAGAGGGGTGAGATTTGGAGGAGATATTTGATCCAGTATATATTTACATTTCGGTGTTTTACGGATCAACTATGAACGAGGAACGTTTTCTTACAAGCACGAATCCGTAATACTATTATTTATCTGTGCCTGGAAGATAAAAGTTTGAAGTGCTTTTGCCATGTGTGACAGGCATAAACATATAATATAATCTCTACGAGGTTCCAATGGTTTTCCGTCCAAACACGGCAGGACAAAGACATCTTTGTGGTATCCGCTTGAGGCTTTCAGTTCAAAACAATCCATCAGAAAACTGCCATGCTATTTTCTTTATATGGATTCAGTATGGATTTATGTATAGTCGTGAGTTGTATCATCTCTATATCACCCGAAATGTTTTAATTAATTGATATTCTAATTGCTGTCATGAGATGTTTCTCCGGTGAGCCATGACAGGTATGATATTGTGATATGACATGTAATAATACTGTGAAGAAAACAGTTCATCTTATACATACGTAGCTAGGTAGTGTTGTTGTTGTTATTGCTGCTGAGTTATATAGCCTCGACATTATTTACACCTGAGTCATATAGCCGAGGGGCAACTCCCTACCGAAACAAATCCAACAAACAGTCATGAGTTGGATTTGAACCCACAGCTTGAAGGTTTGCAATGTAGTGCTTTAACCGCTGTGCTATCGGCGACAGGCAGACAGACTTTATTTCCAGTTGATGTAAGATCATGAGCAAGATGTTAAAATGGATGTTCTTCGTCGATATAAAATGATAACAAACATCAATGGTGAAAATATTTGAAAAGAGAAATAATTTAGCGGAAATACGTGAATTAACTTATTGTGAAATATTACTGAGAATAATTGATGATCTTTTTGCTAACATAGAGACCACAGAACATGGATCTACTGCGCTATACTGGTGATCAAATGTAGAGTGAATGTGTTCCAATCATCTGGTGTCTGAATCAAAGCCATTCTGATTCTCGATCACCTCATCCGCGTATCACAGATCCGTGGAGCCCGAGGCCTAGCTGTCTAACCAGCTCCAGGTGCTACCGATGGCAAGGGCTCCTTCCGGATTACCGAGATACTGACGGTACCATCAGGGTAATGATGAAGCCATCAACAACTAGAGATCAACACCAAACCGGCATTCTGTCAGGCTAATATGTCTGGGTTCACTGCTCCGAAACAGGCTCCGGTTATTTGTTACCCGGTCAATCCGGCCAGCGGCTCCTGGATGCATTAGACCAGGTGCTTGTTTGTAAGTCAGTGGATGTTTGTTTGTCCTGTTCTGACGCTGGTGTGTGTCCAGATCCCGATGAATCTAGAAATAGTAGCCTTCTCGGTGCCAAGGTCTGAGGGTATACAATGGCTGACTTATAGTAAGCTGGCTTGCTAGATACACTCCATCTGTGTTTTTGTTGTCTCTCAGGATCATTTCTTCTGGAAAGAAAAATCCCGGCATCAGAAACCCGGAATCCTCCGCTCTACCTGTGTGTGTAGCTTTACTCTTTGTAAATATACTGACACCTCTCGTCGACCATGATGTCATCCTATAGATGAAAGTTAACTCTTTACTCTGGATCTGCAGGACTTTCAGCAAGATGAACACTTCTTCAGGAGTACAGTCATTCGCTAGAAGTTGTCTTTTTCCCTGGACAGAAGCAATCTGGATCCTTGCAAGATTAGTGAATATCCTGAAAACCAACCCGTTAGCTTAGGGATAAGGTGACAGTCAAGAAACTAGATAGACTTTCCGGTGTCGAGTCCACCCGTTGGCTACTACATACATATTTATTAATACATAACTGACTATATGATCAGATTTAAATGTAGCTGTTTTTCGACTACCTTTTTCTTCATATGGTAAACCAAATAGGCCGAATGACCTCTAACTATAAGGATATAAAGTGTAAGATAAAACACCTTACAGACATAACCCAGCCGGGGTTTCAACCCAGATACTAGAGGTATGTGGCCAACTGCGCCACCAAATAAGCCATGGACAGATTAGCAGATATGTCACGTAATTATATAATTAACCAATGTAGCTATAATTGAGAATACTTGGTCATTCGCTGATTCGGTGTTTATATTTTTATAAACTTTTTATTTCTATATTTAATATGAAGCTTAAAACTGTGATCACTCGGTTTTAGCCGCGGTGATGCCTTGTCTAGTTTATTCAGTTTTGATTTAAACAATATTTTATTTTCCCCCAAAATGCAATCGTTCATATTATATTTTACTAATTAAAAACAGATCCGATTATCCATGTAAATACAAAAATAATAATAAACATAATAGTACTTTGTTATTCAAAGTATTGCGATCCTTTCAAAACGCCTCGTGTCACATTTTCTAGTGGGTCCGGGTAGAAATTAACAAAGTAGCTTCGTGTTTAGTCATGTCTCAGCAAATGTTTCTTATATATAAAAACCCAACAAATTACACTAACTTTCTGTGTTAATGGCCAGACTGTTATCACTAGATCTCCATCATAGTAAGCTCCCAAGTTAGAGAATCCAGGACAAGTTGGTTAGCCACTGGGGTGAGTGTGTGTGTGTGTGTGGGGGGGGGGTCGTTTAATGGCAGTAACCAAACACTGTGAGACGTTTGACAGCCAATATGGCTAACAAGCTGTTGATTCAAGTGGAAATTTGTCTTTTCAAAATAGGCTTTGTTTACTTTATCCCATCCAGAAACACCTGCTGCATCTTCCTTTTCGTGGCTTCTCGTTCTTCCTTCGTTTTCGGTCTTTGGCTTTTGACGGACGACGGAACGCGGTTATTGTTCCAGGTGTGTGTCTGCGTGCATGTTTGTTTGTGTGCATAGGTGACAGGAAGTGCTGATCCGGGGAAACTAATCTGGCAATTGTTATTGTTTAGTGACATAATCCTGTCTGATCCCAGAATAACCTGGAATTAGATGTGTTATCTGTCCAGTTCCTTGTCGAGCCATTTTTTTAAATTCTATATTACATCCGGCAATAGTTTAATAAAACATTAATAATGGCCGACGAAAATCGTATTAGAAGAGGGGATTTATGGCTTTTATATCTTCCCGTCTGTCTGTCTGTCTGTCTGTCTGTCTGTCTGTCTGTCTGTCTGTCTGTCTGTCTGTCTGTCTGTCTGTCTGTCTGTCTGTCTGTCTGTCTGTCTGTCTGTCTGTCTGTCTGTCTGTCTGTCTGTCTGTCTGTCTGTCTACAGATGAATATGATGTTAAATGTATTGGCAGATAGTAATATTAATGATAAAATTCTCCCCTTTCCAATATGAAAGTATCATCTTCCCGAACTTGCTACGTATCATCTAGACATCTGTCCTGATAAACTCACTCACGCCCTCCCCCTCTGACAACCTCAATGATCAATGATATCTGAACATCGAACACGCACACACTTATATATATATATATATATATATATATATATATATATAGTATATATATATATATATATATATATATATAAAAAAGAGAGAGAGAGAGAGAGAGAGAGAGATAATAATAATATATTCGATATATTTATTATGTTCAACATTAAGCGAAGATCGGCCATCTTATAGCCATGTAGTGATATACGTCATTACAATGGCTCAGTGATAACTTTGTAGGCCAAAAGTTGACAGGTTCTAGGCTTGAATCCACCTACCTACCAGCCATGGTTCTTGCGTTTACTGAGAACTAATAGACTTAGCCATAAGCCCAGTACCTGTATGTCAGACGCTAGAGGGTTTGCTTTGATCTCGGGGAAGTGTGTATAATTCTAACATGTAGGACTCTCATCTGTAACCAATATAAACACGTATAACGTTATATATATATATATATATATATATATATATATATATATATATATATATATACGATTATAGGAACAATGACACGTCACCGTCCTGTTGCTAACATCACTAACCAGCGACAACATTGTCATTTACGCTTAGTCAGTCGTCAGCTGAACAAATAAATAATTCCCTCTTGTCGTGCCGTCCCGTGTTAAATCATACGCCAATTTTAAATTTAATTATAATGCATCCATTGAACGATTTTGTGAGTGGAGGCGGTAAGATGGACGCTTATTCTGAACCAGTCTCAAAGGCTGGACACATTAAGAGCCACAGTATTCGTTATCCTGATCGCATCAGTCAGACACACAAATGGACTTAACACTCCGTTTTGTTGGTCATACCTAGAGGCTGCCCAAATAAAATTAGCGCCGTTTCTCGGGCCCGCTCCCATAGGGCACGTAAACAAAATGAACGCTCGCTGTTTCTCCAGTCCTACCCCTTGGCCAAACGGATAAAACCGCTATTCGCCATTCCATATGCTGGCCGTACAGGTGTACCTTTATTTGCCCTGCAGGCTCTGTTTATGTTATCGTTGCATAACATTTCATGGCCAATTCCGCGCCGCCACTTTCCGCTCCATCACGGTACAGAGAGAGTATATGGAGCGACTAGATCAATACATCAGACAACCAATGTCCGGGCTCGAATTGTGCCACTTCCCACCAGATCAATGTGGCATTCGTAGATTGTTACTCCGCCATTAGGTAACAATAACCGATCTACATGTCTCTCCAGCGAAGCAGAGCGTCAGTGTGGGCCCTACATATCTTCTTAAGCCACTTAAGCTCGGCCTCGTTGTACCTTAAGCACCTGCTATTTAACATCAATTTCCGAGCAGACCGACTGCTGCAAAGTCGTCGACGGTGGGGCAGTGGAAGATGTGCTTCAAACAAATAGCATTATTATACGAGTTAATTGACGGGTGTAGTGAACTGACACAATTGGAAAGGATCTGAAGCGACAGTTTTCAAACGGTGTACGTGTTTACCTTTTGTCGTCCGGTATGACTTTCCGTGGTCGAGTATTTTACGGTTTAACGGGGTTGTGGCTCTATCCTTCCATAATGTATTATTTGATGATGATCTAGTTGTAAATCAAACCGGTGACATTTGTTTGTTTAATTTTTTAAAGTCTTAAGTTTTTCTTGCCACGGTGACAGATTTATTACACGACCCCCCCCCTCCCCAAAGCTATGTAGCCGGGCGTATAAAGGGGGAAAGCAACGCACTTGTAGAATAGCTAAATATTCATTAGAGCTCTGTGTGTGTAGGTTGGTGTAGATGGCTCCTTTATGAGTACTCAATGTCTCTGTTAGCATCAATACATCGGTAGCTCGTGTGAAGGTCATATGTGAATAGTGTCTCATCATTAGTGGACCACTTGTGGTTCTCATTCATTGGTTCGCTCGGCAAAGTGCCTTATTGTTAATTCATTTTATTGCTGGTTATGGGGCAGTCTCCGAGTTCAGCGTGCCATTCACCCACTCACCGTACTATCTCACCCAATATATGGACGCAGGTATATCTCCGTATCTTCACGATGTCCATAGCGAGGCTGTTATTAGATCAGCACGAACCATTGGCTGGCTATACCAGCATCTAAAGTTTACAGAGCTATCTGTCTCAACGACGATATCACAGTCTAGAGGGCGCTGAGAGCGGGCTGAATGCCGTCTCTTAATGAACTTTTGTAAAACTGTCACGTCCATGTTAATTGAACTGACGTCGGCCGTGTTTTCGGCGTGTGGACTTAGACCAATTAGACATGTTGAAAACGAGTAACTTTGGTGCACATGACAAAACTACGCCGACACGGTGAATTATCACAGCTGGAGCAGCAAAGATCTTGACATTAAACCACAGACGAGTAAACACCAATTGCACAATGAATACGGCACATCACCTCGGCCTGTTGCGGGGGATAGTTGTGTGAAGGATGTTTGTTCTGTTGTGTGAGGTTATGTTCGGTCGGGTTGTTGTTGTTGTGTTGTTTTTTTACATTTTATTTATATACATATCGAAGTTGTTCTAGACACTTAAAGGACGACATCATATCAAATGAGATTTTTTTAATGCGGCATAAACGTTTGATGGCATTATCTCGTCGTAGAATTACTCTCCGGCGCCTAATAGATGCTAAGACAATCTCAGTGTTTGAGACGTTTAGATCTAGCGACAATATACCATTCATACGGGAGACGGATAAAACTGGTCACTGCTTGGTCCACACATACAATGGCGTGTAGAGACACCGGTGAGAAGTGTCACACTTTGGTCGTCTCAAGGAATTGTTTTAATTGTCAAGCTTATCGCGGTTCAGTCTGGCAGGTCCCCCAGGCTGTCTAGGGACACCTTAAGACATCCACCCTGTGTGTGTGTGTGTGTGTGTGTGTGTGTGTGTGTGTGTGTGTGTGTTTATAGATCGTTCAGATAGTAATAAGTGACATGTAAAGACAAGGATTTTATCAGCAAATTGCCTTATCAAGCCTTAATCACCGTCTGCTGTCTTAATAAGATTAATGAATTAGATAAACTTACTCTGTGAGTCACTTAAGTCTACAGATTTGTGCTTTATGATGTTATACTAAACGAATCAGAGCTATTGACACTCTGTCTTGTGCTATATGTGATACACCCAGACATAGTGTCCTTAGTTATATAGTACAATGTATATGTAAAACACGATGACATTGTGAAAAAACGTTATAAATATTATTTCGAATTTATTTTCATATTACTTGTGAATAATGGCTTATGTTTTGACCGACATTATATAATCCTGACCGCTATATAATACTGTTAATGACAGCCACGTTACTAATTTAGTTTTTCCATATCATCAGAAATTAAAACATTTTAAATCAAAGGTTAGAGTTTTAAAAGATTATTAAATGATATGTTTCTTTTTGTGATTGAACACATTCTACAGGTGAATGTTAACTGATGCATGACGCATGCAATGTGTGTGTCGCCCGTCAGCTCTAAAATGTCTGAAAGCCGCATTAAAGTTGCATTGATTTAGTTCGATTATCATCAAAGTCTGACTCACAGCGAGCGCAGTACAATGAGGCCAGTTAACTGAACTGATAAATCTCTCTAGGTGGCGCCACTGCCGGAAACCCCGCACATATTATTCATTATTATAATGCCTGCATTTATCGTTAACCGTTCATCTCCGATACGGTATAATCGGGATATCAAGCCACGCCCAGCGCTAACGATAAAACACAGGTGAGCGGCTGTCATTCACTAGTTGACATTCACGACTGACCTCGCCGCGATGGATATCACCAGGGGGCGCCACGTATAAATAAAGAACATATTTAAGTCAATCAGATCAGATTGCCAAACGACCAATCATCTTAGCGACTGGCTGGCTGACTGACCGACTTTGGCTGGCGCCAGTTCAGTTTCTGGTTGAGTGAGCTCCATCATTCATTGACAGCCAAACTTCCAGGATTGTGCGGAGGTCAGCTAGAGACCGGGGAGGGCGTCGGGGGATGTCGGGGATGTTGTTGGTGTTGCGCCTCCCGTTTCAGAGCCTAATTGCCCTGGCCAGAAAGAGGGATCGGGCAACTGCCGAGAAACGATATTGGACAAGGAAAACGTCGATGCTAACACTACCACCAGCTCGTTCGTGTTAATGACTACACCAGGTGTATGTCTGCTTTGGGCAAGAATTACGTCATTTATTCACCGGTTTCACAACTTGCGCCATTTTTACCTATTTTTTGCACTGATTGATGCCCAAGTGCCGGAATACACCTTATTGATTGATCTGGCATTGCTTCAGTTGCCATGGAGATGGGGAGACGGGTTTGTTTAGCCCGGCTGTAAAAACAAGAGTTCGGTTTGACCAAGTGACCAGGCCACGTAATTGACATGCATTCACAGCACGCAGTCCGCTGGTCTTTCAGGACAGGGAATAGTATAGCTTACAGAGGTTCCTGTAACCAAACACCTCCAGCCGCCGCTCGGAATTATTGATTCAAATGAATAATGCATTCCAGCGTGCAGTGTGAGATGTTGGATGGGTGGATGTATATGTGAGAGATGTTGGATGGGTGGATGTATATGTGAGAGATGTTGGATGGGTGGGTGTATATGTGTGAGATGTTGGGTGGGTGGGTGTATATGCGTGAGATGTTTGGTGGGTGGGTGTATATGCGTGAGATGTTGGGTGGGTGGATGTATATGTGAGAGATGTTGGATGGGTGGGTGTATATGTGTGAGATGTTGGGTGGGTGGGTGTATGTGTGAGATGTTGGGTGGGTGGGTGTATATGCGTGAGATGTTGGATGTGTGGGTATGTGTGTATGTTTGAGATGTTGTGTGGCTGGGTATGTGTATATGTGTGAGATGTTGGGAGAGTGGGTGTATATGTTTGTTTCTCTCTCTCTCTCTCTCTCTCTGTGTGTGTAATACTGGAAGATGTAGAAGCCAGACAAGTGGCAGAAGCTAGAAGATGTTGGTCGCGTTTATCAGATAAGCGTAGCCGACTATCTTGTCTTGTCTAGTCGGCGTGATGCGCTCGCCCCAGAGCTCTAACTATAGACCTAATTATGGCTCACCTGACCTAATTTGGTGCTCTGATTATGGTAAAGGGGACGTCTTAGAAGTGCCCTGACTTCTTTACGACCAATAGCTGGCTGGTCACTATGGTGTGTAGATTACATGGGCATAATGTGATGAGATGGGAGGAGGAGGAGGAGGGGGGGGGGATCCTCCGAGGGACCGTTATCTTCCACGGTCGCATCGGTTAATGGCTGACTGGACCACAGACTAAATCAACTGTAAACAATGATTGTTTGGTTGTCAATTTAAGCCTTCACTGTACGAGAAAAACTAAATCCTATACCCGATATAGCTGATGTTATATTAATATATAAAGTTTCGGTTGTGATCTGTTGTCGTTGTACTATGTTACGATTGACCTCTAGATATACCTCATAGTGTGGGTTTAAAAATAAAGGTTCACTCGGTACAACCTTTATGTTAAAATTTTTGGTTTAGTGTTTGTTATTTCAGCTTCACTCCAACATCAAGTGAAAGTTATTAGATAACTCTATAACCTACACCTGAAACGTACAATCAAACTATAATAATATAATCCACAATCAAAATGTTTGTAATCTGGAGCCAAAAATAACAAAACAAACATTAATTAGACACAAAGAAAACTTAGTACAAACGGGAATGACCACGATTTTAATCATCCTTTTTATCATCATCATCATCGTCGTCATCATTCTGATTCATGGTAATGTTTATTTTAATATCCTACTTGATAACCCTTCCTTATTAAAAATACAACATATTATTGATATCAGAAAAACCGAACTAAACTATAGACATCATCTAGATATAAGCTGAGTCATTATCTCTATCATCGAATGATCCTTATCACGACCCTCTCCCGTCACCGCAGCATCCCCCCCCCCCCACTCGACTGATCTGATCCATTGTTGTCTGATATCATTTTTGCCCCGTCATTGTGTTCGTCCTGGTGCCTGTCTGTCTGTCTGTCAGTCTGTCTCCGCTCAGGGTTCTACCCGAAAGCCACACCCGAGCATCATCCGCATTTGAAAAAGCCACTCCTACGCCACCCCCTCCTCCCATAACCCCCCCACCCCCGTCTGTCAGTGTTAGGTAGCGCCATATCCGGCGGTGAGTCATGTAACCACAGGAAGTTCATCGTGAATAATTCATGGCAGCATTTCGTTGTCGTGGCAAAGATGGGCATTCGCTTTTTGAAAACGACACCCAAGCCATCACACCTCCGCGGTACATGAGCCCAGCTACCTGCTGCTGCTTATGGCTGTGGTGGTGATTTAAGATGGAAAACTTGATGTGTACAGATCGTGCGCCAAAATTGTGATCTGTAAACAAAAGAGCGCCGTCGCTCCCTCCGATATTCAACTCTTCTGTTAGACGCCGATGTTTACACTGATGCTTCGTGGAAACCCAACCTTGAAAACGAGTCTTCCTCCCCGAAATATACAGATATATTGGGTGCATTAGGAAACGCAAGTAATTACTACGCATTGCCATTTAGTTTTTCGCGGAGATTAGATTTTGTTGAAAGGATACGACAATCATCCCCCCACTTTCTCTGTCTCTGCATGTGATCACATATTGGATCCCTCTGTTCCTGGAAGAACAATCTCCCCGGCTTACATAGACGACAAAACTGTACATTAATCGCTGGCAGGAATCGGCCAAAATGCCGAATCCAGTATGCGATGAGTGTGTTTATGTGTTAATTCGAGTGAGTTTTCGTTTTATTATCAAAACGATCAACAAATGACGCGGAATTCCTGGAGATCCGTAGAGCGATGGCTTGTGCAACGTTCGTCTGGATTGTTTATTGACAAATAGAGAGAGAGAGAGAGAGAGAGAGAGAGAGACGAAATCACCGGGAAGTTGGCACCTCACCTCACCTCACGGCAGAGCTGTTCTGGAGCGAGCAACTAAGGCGCTTTGTCAAAGCGAACGTGGCTGATTGGTTGTGATGAGCAGTTGAGGTGCCCTGAGGTCGGCAGCCGACCAGGTAACCAGGCTTGAAATTGTCTCCAGTAGAAAGTAGCCGAGAACGTCAACAGAATACACAAGACATCTGGATCAGGGCGGAGCACATCAATCGTGTCATATTAGTCTCGGACTTCACTTTGGCTTTTTATTTAAACATCTCAGAGGAGTTTGACGACACTATTATATCTCTTTCTAATGGGGGATTTCATTTCCCACGGCACCACTACCGGATTTATCAAAAACATTATCCTACTTTTTGTGGCTGAAGATTTCTGATAAGGAAGCTGACCGGATTTAATGGCCATCGGCTAATTGTCGGGCCACAAATCTGTCAAAAGCCGAACACGTGACTACGAGCTAGTCTGGAGCCACGATAACGGCCCCTAACATCAGGGAACGATTACATAATTTCTGCCAGTCTCACTCGCCATTGCACTTTAATTCGATTGCGCGCTGTCCGGTTTCCATGGCTACAAAGAGCCTCCGATTAGGACGAGCCCGTCGGACTGTTGTTATAATCAACGACCATAAAACCCACAATGTAATGGAAAGTCGGAGCCATTCTCTGCCAATTTGACAATGGCCAAAAGTCGGGATGGATGGCCGCACCGAGAACCGTCCAAATAAGGATAGATGACAATTTTTAATACGTTTGAAGAGATTTTTTGTTCGCCGATGATGGATGGCCGCTGTCCAGGTGCCACGATACTGGAGTACAGCGAACGCGGCATCGTTGATAATTGCCACGCGGAATAATGAGCGTTTCGCATGAGATGCCGCCAGCCACTTACCGACTTCCACGATGTTTCCCTGTCCTATTGATCAACGCATAAACACGTTACCTATTAGAACACCCCCCCCCCTCCTGACTTCCATCATAAACTACTCCTGGCTTTGGTGTACCAGCTGAAGTAGAAGCACGGCTTCAAAGTCGGATGACGAATCCGTTTTGATATAATGACGTCTCACCTGTGAAGATATCCCGTTATCATTTTTCGTGTTTAACGTTTTGCTTCGGAGTAACCGCCGCATCTCAGACGACGTCGTAAATATTTCAGCAGCTGTCTCGCAAACCCAGAAATAGCTGAATAGTTCGGGGTTGTTTTTTCTTATTTACTTTCGCAGTTTTAGACTTATGGCAAGGAATTTATAACGTTGTCGCTAGAGGATTATTTCATCTGATACACGCGAAATGATTTCTTGGAATAAAGACATTAATTTTGAGACACTCGTTAAGGAGAAGAGTCTCGCTGCTAGTGCAGCTGGTGTTCAAGAAGTAGAACAAAATGAGGTAAACAGTTTGATTCTTTGATAAACCGTCCTTTTGGTAAAACATTATATTTATGATGACAACCTGATGCACTGGCAGTTCATCAGATCCAGGATGAAGCTTGACGGTCTGCCTCCGTACCCAAGTAGCTAGCTGGTTGTTTACATTCTATGTGCTTCACGTGTATGGCTGCTTTCCAGAGTTGTTCAGCTCCATCCCTTTGTGTAACTGTCCCGTCTGTTACTCGACTGCTTGTCTGCCTGCCTGCCAGTTTGCCTATCTTCACGTACCTGCCAATCTGACCCGTTAGTCAGTTGTGGTGTTTATTTTTCAGATTGTCCGCCCATGGAGTGTCGGCGCTTTTAACCGAATTACGCCGGTAACCGAATATTGACATTCCCATGTTTTAAATGTTACAAGAAGGCTGTTTGCTAATACGCCTCTGATTACGACAGGCCAATGGCAGTGCTACTGTGTCCAAGTGATCTGCGCCTTTCAGTGCCCGATGTA
>JAODUP010000391.1:0-142500 GCA_025642065.1 Paralvinella palmiformis | reverse complement strand
ATCGTGAGGTGTGTGTATATATATATATATATATATATATAAAGAGAGAGCGAGAGAGAGAGAGAGAGAGAGAGTGGGTGTGTTTCATAATTTCTTACCATACTGTAGCTATCGTAGCACTAGTGATGGATACACACGCGCAAAAGCAGGTCCACACACACACACGCACAGAGAGAAACGATCGGAGACAGTTTCTCTAGTACCCATTATAACTCACATATGGTATCATTTACTTCTGTATTAACACTAGTAGAGATTAACTCGCCTGTCGGTTAGAAGAAAGAAAAAATAAACAATAACCAAAAGTTTGTTATCAGTTTTTGTGTCAGAGTTTGCTATTCGGAGAGAGAAAAAATAACAACATATTTAGTTTACAATCACTTGGCCATAATGACTAGTTATCGTACGTAAATAGTAATATAACTCGTCTCTTTCGTACAGTCATGGTTACTTTATTGCTAAATGTGAGTTTTACATAAAGGGATTAGTCGATGTTAATCACATTATAGATGGCCTTAGTCCGACTGTTGTTATTATGGGTCCTAGTTATTTATTTACTAAATAATGTTTTGTGCTAATTAGATCTGCTTAGTTGTGCGGCCAGTAATTGTAGCGTTTCCGTCGGAGAACGATATTTGTTGGGCACGTAGCTACCCAGAACAGAACTACGCCTAAATGTCATTAAGTCGTCTCTAGTCAAATATGTTCTGGTTGATTATGTGGAGGGGAGTAGTGAACTATTTGTTTCGATTGCGTTCATCACTGATGGACATATTATCTTTTGGATTCGTTATTAAATTATTGCATTCTGAATAGTTTAGTTAATTTGTCGCACAACCAACATCTGTACGATAACTCTCTGTCCTCAACTGTTGTTGTCTGACATCCGTGTTATATCAACAAACATGGACAGTCCTGGATACTGTTTAGGTTGTAATTAAATCGGCTATTTACCAAAGCGGGGGGGAGGATGTCGTTTGTTTTGGTTTATTTACAATAGCGCGGCATAATTTGTTTATGTGTTTATTTCATTTTCTTAATGCGCTTTGAAGGTAGACAAATGGCTATTCGTGGGGACCACCCGCACACACACAGACACACACACACACACACACACATGGGAATAGCATACTTTAACACGTTTCACATTTGGAGTGCTCATCTATACATTCAACATTGAAGCTGGCTGTACCTACTTGTATCCAGAAGATTCTATCTACCCTGGCTCAGCTCGTTCTGTTATCACGTTATTGGGTTTATGACCGTAGACTGTCTGCAGGGATTACAGCGGAAATGAAATGAATAATTTCAGGATCTGTATTGTAGCCTGGATCATTGCTCATAACGACAGAACGTCGTTATGAAATATTCACGTAATACGACCCCCCCCCTTCATCCGGAGTCTATAGCCAACTTCGGGTTGTTGGTGCGTTGGTGTTGATATATTAAATAAGTACCAAAAACACACACGCACAACAACAACAACGACGTTAGTTTGATATTTTTTACCGACTGTGTATATTTATGACCAGTTGACGGGAGGCACTCACACAGAAGTGACTGCCATCAAGCGGCATTTATTTATTCTTGCTTGAAATGTCACAGACAACAGACAACTAGTCCATTGGGATACCAAATACGTCTGGTGGGTGGTGTACTATACACTACAAGCTGGATATCTGGATTGAAACGTTCGGACAGGGCTACAGTACTCTAGAATCTCTTTTTTTCATTTCCCAGTCTCTCTCTCTCTCTATATATATATATATATATATATATATATATATATCACCACTACGCCCCTGTATCGTTATATCTATGTCTATCTGAAACTATAGGTTTCATCAAAATATCTTCTCCCTTATCTATCCCTTGTCTATCTACCTACAAACCTCTCTCTCCCACCATCTCTCCCATTCCTCTTGGTGTTTGCGTGGTTTTTCCCTAGCCACGTTCGTGCCACTCTTAATGTGATTCCTTCTAATACATTTACCGTGTACGTAGCGTTGAAAGGCATTCATCGAGGGTTTTTATCGTCTGACGATTAAATAACTTCGGCACGAAATTCTGTCATCGTTTTTGACAAACTGGTGGGAAAAGAATAATGACTGTGGGAAGCAAACGAAAATCTCACACAATTGTCTTGTCTTCACACCTCATCAATCAGTTTTAACAAACTGTAAAATTATCCTGGCGTATTATGTGTTTAGCAGAGCAGAAACTCGCACCACACTCTCTCTAGAGCCACAGACACGCACACACACACACACACACACATATATATATATATATATTGTGGGTTCGATCTGCTTTAGGCATTATTAGCTGTAATTAGGTATGATTTATTACTTAGTTTTTTTCATATATCTACAAACGTGTATGTGTGTGTGTGTGACACCAGCATGACAAATCTCTTCTGGGTTCAGTCCCCTAGACAATCATCCAGTTTGAATTTACGATTCGAGATTCTCTGTTCTAGTGTCTTATTCCACACTGCTTTAACACGCACACACTCATACACACACACACCAGACAATATTTGATATTTACTCCGTTCATACATGCTTCTTTTACCAGTGTGTAAATCATGGTATTTCTTTATAACCATTACAACTGAACAACCAAAAAGTGCTTACCGTGAACGTGGTTAGTTCCGTCTGCTCAACTAGCAAAGTAATCAACTGGGCCGACGATTTTTTGCTTATTAATGGCTAATTCTTGATTAATAAGCCTTTTTAACTCCCCAAAAGCCCACAAGTGCGTTTTTAGTTGCACAACTGATGTGATTTCTCCCGTCCATTAATGAATCGTTGTTTGCTCTCCTGACAACAACAACAACAAAAAGGGAAAGTAAGAAATCAATCTTGGTTCTTAGCGAAGACAGATTATAGAGTCACAGATCTGTGTGGCTGTAATAAATAACAAAACTTTTCATTTTAAATTAAATTGTGGCTTTAAAGATATTTCTTCTCGGATTAAAGTTTTTAAATTAAATTGTTTAAGAACATCACAAATTTTTCCAGTCCGATCATCGGTTGATTGATGAGTGTGTAACGCCGCACTGGCACGAAAAGCTAATTTAAGGTCGTCTCGTTTTAGTCGTCTGTAAGATATCAAACCCCGAGACATGGCGGACCAACTAAATGCCGAACATACAGGAAGATTGTTAAGATGTTTACTGGCTTAGAAGGGTGCATGTTCCGGGGAAAGTGAGCGACTGCGGGGCCCAAGTAACACACATACACACACACGCGCGCGCGCGCGCACACACCGTTCAATGGCTAATTTAACAAATTATGTGTGTCTAATGGTGGGCCCCGCCTAACTCAGAGGTAGATAGATAAATAGACAGAGAGAGAGAGAGAGAGATGTCTACTATTAGATGTGGTCATGTTACCATTGTTTGTTATCAACTTATACATTTGGTTTCGTTTGTTTATAGACTGAACTCTCCCAGATGTTACAAAGCCTTTCAGAGAAGGCCCGATCAGGTACAGAGTTTATACAAAGACTGAAATGTATGGCGGATAAAGTACAGGTAAAACTATCTGGAATCTTATCACGACAGTACAGCAATTACTAGCAGCCACTTATAGTCAATGCATGTTATTCAATTTTGAATGTTTCGCAATACTGTTAGAGATTGATGAATGGCGGTCGGTGTGTATGATTTTGCGCCATTTATATTTCTAATGAAGGAATTTTTCTATCACTTATAATGGTTTATGTAGTAGATTGAAATTTCTAATTTAGGAAAACTGTCTGGAGTTTGAAGCGAGCGTCGTCGCTCAGTGTGATTCACTGATAGAGGCCATCAAGCTACGACGACAGCAGTTACTTGACAATGTACGTCAGGAACGTCAGCTTAAACAGCGTATCTTCAAGGAGCAGGTCTCTCATTGTACCCAACGGTTGTCAAGGGCAACCGGGCTGCTACAGTTCAGCATCGAGGTGCTAAAAGAAAGCGATCCCACGGCATTCTTACAGGTAAGTCGTTATGGCTATTGGTTAAAATGCTTCTTCCGACTGACTGTTTCTCGGTGATAAATTTCTGTAGCTGCCCTTGAATCATTCACAAACTGGCACCGCTTCTATGATGTGTAAACAATGTGTCTGTGGCGAATTTTCAATCCTGTATGACCCCTGAAGGTCAGATTGTTTACAGTTATCGATGTATTGACCTTTCCAAACGATGTTCTTCTGTACACGTGATTGATAAGCCTTTTGTTTTAAGCCGGTCATAGATTCATGACATATCATTGTTGTTTAGGCTGAGGCCATGTCAGTAGTCGTCGGTTAATCTGGTTGTCTGTATCCTGTAGCCTCCCTAGGCCCCCAAACACAGTATCATCTCTCATTGTTTGTGATCCATTAGAACTGACATTTAGAAATCACCCCCTCTGTTTAACCATCTTATATGTATATATTGAGATATGCGCACATACATGTATGTGTGTATGTTACGCACACACGCACATACACACACACATAGTGCCTTATTCCACATCGCTAAAATAGTACACATACATACACGCGCACGCGCGCATGTATACACGCTCCCACACATCAATACATTCATGCGTGCATTCGCATGAGAGGGAAGAATTATTGAAGAAGCCGATACAAATGTAAATTGTTCATTAATCTCTCTCTCTCTCTCTGTGTGTGTGTGTGTATGTATGTGTTTGGGTGTGTGTGTATGTGTGTGTGCTTTCACGATATGCATATCTAATTCTATGCAAATCACTCCTTTAATCCGAAAAAATTCTGATAAGGGAGACATCTGATATCTGACCAACTGTACTTAGAGATGTCAAAATATGCGACATTTAAAGCAACATCTAACAAAAGAGGTACTTAATTATCTCAGATAGGTAAAATAAAGCCTTTAAAAATAAAAACCAACTTCCGATATCAGAATACAAACACTTCTGAGCGATAATTTGGCATTTTAGTGATAGAAAGTAACATGATCAATATTTATCTCTATTCAAAATGGATCCCGACAATTAACCGATGCCGTTCGCGAAATTAGCTTTGCCAGCTGAGGGGAAGTCGATCTGTTTGAAAATGGTTTCCCCTGTTCTGTGTAGGCCGTACACTCTGAAAGACTGTGGAAAATAGCATTTGCACGGTAATCAACCCTGATGTCAGGTAATGCTATATGCTGCTTGGTTAACAGTAGGACTTTGATCATTGCCGTACAAATGATGGAGTCCTGTGACAAAACATCGGACTCCTTCTAGACTTTGGATAAACAATACTCCAGCGGTAACTGGGAGGTTATCGGGAACTGATTATAAGGCCTGAAAGATGGCAGGGATTTGGGTATATCTCAGTTGTGATGATTTAAACATCGGATTGAAGAGAAAGCTTGACAGATGCTGGGGGGGGGGGTATGGTCAAAATAAAGTCGGTAACATGGTGCAATTTAAATCGTTTCTTTCTACCGCCGACTGTTCCAACATGTATAGTTTTCATCTCGTACCGATCGCTACCTTTGTACTAGTATTAATACCCAAACAGTCCGGTTCACCGCAGGAATAACACCGATCCAAGTTTTCCTCACTTTTATCCTCAGACTGATAAATATGATAAATTTCACCTGAAATAAACCTTCTCGTTTTTGCTATTTTTTTAATTGTTTGTCTGGGTCCGTTAATTGCTAGCCACCTTTTGGGGGTATTTTTAGTACTCGGAGTGGAAGTTGCTTTCGAAGAGAGCGATAGAGAGACATATCGGCTGAGTGATTAGTTCTTACTGAATTATTTTGTTCCATCATTTGCCGCTCTTTGTACCTGTTTTGATAGATAATGTTAGGTGTAGAGATAAAGAATCGAGTTTGATCATTTCGAAAAGATCAAAGGCCTGATGAGCCAGGGAAGAGAGGTAGTCGTTTACAGTTAATTTGTGATTTTCCATCAGGGATAATATTTATCTGGGCTCGTTCATGGTGAGGTTTTTCTTGTCATTAGGGATAATATTTACCCGAGTTGTTTATTGATGGTGGTTTTGTCATTTAGGATGATATGTACCTGAGTTGTTTATTGATGGTGGTTTTATTGTCATTTAGGATGATATGTACCTGAGTTGTGTATTGATGGTGGTTTTATTGTCATTTAGGATGATATGTACCTGAGTTGTGTATTGATGGTGGTTTTATTGTCATTTAGGATGATATGTACCTGAGTTGTGTATTGATGGTGGTTTTATTGTCATTTAGGATGATATGTACCTGAGTTGTGTATTGATGGTGGTTTTATTGTCATTTAGGATGATATGTACCTGAGTTGTGTATTGATGGTGGTTTTATTGTCATTTAGGATGATATGTACCTGAGTTGTCATTTAGGATTATATTGTTTATTGATGGTGGTTTTATTGTCATTTAGAATTGAAGAATGTAATTGATTTCATCTAGCCACACTGACTGTGATTAGACTATTTAATTATTTGATGTGAATGTTAGAAATCATAATATAGATAGTGTGGCATGTTTTAGTATGGAAAATGATCATTTAAATGTAGACATTGTATAATACATCTGTGAGTGGGTGGGTGTGGATGTGTATGTTAATGTATGCCAGCAGTATCTGAAAAGGCATTGACAGATAATGACTAGATAATTCACCAGGGGCAGTTGTAGATTTGTAATAGCTCATCCATGCGAGTACTGTAGCTAAAATGGTACAATATGAAGCAGCCATTATACTTCTGTTATCTAGCATTACAGACTGACAGGAGATAATAAAGATAATTCGTTCATTTACAAAGGGTATTTTTGGTACAAGAAGTCAGCAGGCACACAGAAACATTCATATGAGAATGCCTGGGGAAGGTACAAAACACAGACAAATATATGGTGCACACGCACACACACACACTTGATCACACTTAGCAATATAACTGACATAATTATTAAACAAAATTCTGCAAAATATATAATTGATCACTATATGCTCTTATATATATATATATATATATATATATATATATATCCACACACAATTATCTACACTCATGCATATACATGCTTAAAAAAGGTAATATTAGAGTACCACATGTAATATGTTCCTCATTTTGTTCTAGGTGTCCAGTTCTCTCATTCAGCGTGTGGCTAGTACTGAGAAGATGCTGAACAAGGAGTTAGAGCTGGCTCCACGTGTCTCACCTGACTTTGAACTTTGTCTTGACAACCATGCTGTCCTGAAAGCAATACAAACATTGAACTTTTACCAGATGAAAGGTAATAGAGGGAAGAGAAATGCATTTGTATCATAACTAATGTGCCATATGACCTTATGTGCATATTATTCACAAGCTACTGCATATGTTTTTGTCATATTATGCTATTTTTGTTGCTCCTGTAAACATTAATTTGCTATATGAAACTAATTAATTGATGCTTTCTTCTGCTACCACCAGATGGCACTAGTGGTAAGTCAGACTGCATACAGGTGAAGTGTCAGTCACAGGACCAGATTGATCCAGATCTTAACAGTCAGTGTTATCAATGTATTGGCATGATTTATAGATATGTTTGGAATGGTGCTCACACAGGCACTCACACAAATGCACACACTCCTAACTGGACTTTGACTTTAACAGCTTGCATGTTTAAGAATAATTAACACACACACACAGTCACTCATACCTGTATTTTCTGTGATAAAATAACATGATAAATTGGTAGAAATTTAGTATGTAAACCCTCTGTTGTAACAAATACGTGCTAATACATTATCCATTGCTAATTAACTCCACTCTCCAGTGCATTTAGAAAAGCATGCACATGCTGGTTAGGTTAAACATGGATAGATAGTGTTTTTCTTTTCACATAACTCCTAATACTGCATGATCAATATTATTGTAGATGTATCACCATAATCTTAAACCATTATCATTTAGCAACCTTTAACATATATCAGATTAGACCATAACTATAAGAGTATTGTTGACACCCAGCATGTATACTCGAACAGAAGCATGTTTATTATTCATGAACAGAAAAACAGTCCCTTGTAATTGTGAATTTTATTTTCGTGAAATTAGCTCGCTTCGTGACCAGAACCCGAACTACTGAATTTGGACGAAAAAAACACTTCAGCTTGTTTTGTATTTATTTGAATTGCAAGGCTTGCAGCCATGAGTATGCACCTTACAAATGCTTAATTTGTGTGCGAATTAATTACAAAGAACATTGCCGAAGAGGTCTGCCAAAGTATGTAATTCTAAATTGACATGAACTCTTAATTGCTATTTTATGATAAGGTCTGCGATCTCTCTGGGTATACTGACTGATATGGATCAGGTGAATGTTTTAATGTTGTCTCTCTGTTTGCTTCATTTGTTCTAGAAATATTGTTTTCTGGATATTTACCTACATGTCTTTTCTTTCTTGTATTATTATGAATGATAATGCCTAATGGCTGAATGCTAGATCTAGTTCAGTGAATTCTGTTTGAAGAACGACCCCTTTTATAGGTTTTTTACGTGGATCATAGCACATACCTAAATTTAAAACAATAAAAGTTTAATTTCTCTTTAGTACGTGTTAATAGTATGAACTGTACCCTTGAGTTTTATCATTTCTTTAACAATCAGAATCCTTTTGTAATGTCATTATGGCTTTTATAAGGCCTGTGTTAATAACGAATACGACCAATTTTAGTTGGTAAATAAGTCGTCATAACGCTTAATTTATTGTAACTAAATAGTTTTGCAGTAGGTGGCAGCACATGTCAGTGTCCCTGTCAGAGCTTGAGTTTTACGGTTAAATTTAATTGTCTTTTAAATCCGACAGCTCCAGGTCCTCCTCAGATTATACCAGAGGATTGTAGTTCAGAAAATAACACAGTAACCATTGCTTGGCAACCATATCCTGGAAGTAGCCAAGACGGTTATATCCTAGAACTGGATGATGGAAACCAGGGACCTTACAGGGTGAGAAAACATATTGAATGATATTATTATAATTATTTATAAATGACTGATGGCGTAAAGGATGAAAGAGGCTGATTGAGATTATTTCTGAGTTTACTTCATATATTTTCCCTAGTAAAAGTTCCTTTTTTATAATTGTTTGAAACTACCCCCTTCCATTTACCCCTCCTGCCATCTAGTGGTGACCTTTGGAAACAAACCCGCAGGTAATAAATTACAGCTTGCTTGGATTGTTCTATGTAGATCTACCATCTATTATTCCCATCCAGACACTTCTTATTAACAATGTTTACTATGCAGAATATTCTTGATATTTAGAGGATAACAAGGACATAATATATAACTATATAACAGTTTATAGGTTATTTATTGTGTATGTTAGTATAATAATTATATTAATGTGCAACTTTGTCATCAATTTCTATCACTGATTCCATAGTAGGATTGAGCCTCTGTAAGATTTAAAAAATGGTCTGTCATGTTTCTATAAATTTGCCATAAACATTGGTTGATATCGCCAAGCAAAATCTATTGAGATAAAAATATTAGACTCTGACTATTTCAGTAATATAAATGTACTTATTTATCACTGATTAATCAGAGAAAGTGGTGATTAAATCTTGGCATTATTGTCTGACAGGATATATCCCATTTCATACAGACCTTGGCTGTTCTATGAACCCAACATGTACCATAGCCATGTTGTGATTGACAAATATACAACATGGGCTAACTTTGTGCTTTCAAATAATTTGTATATTCAATTAAAGAAAACGACAAACATAAAACTAATTTAAAGACATGTATAGTAGTTTGTGTACAAATTATTGAACTCTGATAATTAAATTCTTCCAAGCTTTGAAAGGTTAGAAATAGGGTAATTTAAGGTATTTTAGTTTGGATAACCCTAATTGTTTAGTTTTTTTGGGCAAATCTTCATTTTATTATTAAAGCACTAATAGTTTCTGCAAATATCACTGGGACCATTAAATATGTAATAAATTCATTATGTCTAAAATAATGAACAAGTAAATAAACTAGTGACATTGGAAAACATTAGAAGATTTGCCTAAAAAATTAGCTGCGTGTGACTTTCAGAGTGTATTCTCTGGCTACACAACTGATTTTTATATTCTGACTTTCGTCTGGAAAGATCTATTAGGTTATGAATTCATACTAATTTATGGTTTGTGTATCAGCACTCCAATAGTGCAGTTGTTAGAGCATTATGCTGCAAACCTCCTATGAAGTCACCCCCTAGCCTATGTCCCAGATGTGAGAAGTATATAATATATAATAATGCATGTTTATATAACGCCAGAACCAGGTAACCCTGTTCTGAGGCGCTGTACAGTATTATTATCCCTGACTCAGACCTGTTTCCACCCAGGACACATCTCAACTCCCAAGGGAGCATACTTTGCATGCTGCCATTATAGGCGCAAAGCGTTACTCAAACACATAGCCATCGCATCCTGTCAGGTTCTCATTTTTATGGATGAGTGAACCAGTCACCACATGACAACATTGCAGCTCCCAGAGATTCGAACCCACGACCCTTCAGCTGCGAGTCCTATGCTCTAACTAACTGTGCTATCATGGCTCTACACAGACTACTCACTTGGTCAATCACTTTATTTATGCATTATCTGCTTTCAGGAGGTCTACTGCGGCAATGAGAACATCTGTACAGTTGAAGGCTTACACTTCGACTCAGTGTATAGTTCCAGAGTAAAAGCCTTTAACCATTCTGGAGACAGTGAATATAGTCAATGTCTGTGTCTACAGACAGCAGCAGGTTAGTAATAGACATTAAAACATTAAAATAGTTTGTGGAATTCTATACCAGCCGAATATAGTGAAGTTTAGTGACGTGGAGCCAGTTTAAGGTTTCTTTTGTAGAGTTTCAATTGTCTTCTTCGTCCAACTGTTTTTCAAAGTGTAATTGTCTATTGTTGATTACGGTATATGATTAATTGGTTGTCATGGTAACATTTTTGTTAATGAAAAAAATATTCAGATAAAGAGCAACCTACTTTGATTTTAAAATGCTTCGTTATTCAAAAGCTAATTTTATTAATTTCTCAGGTTAATTTTTGCATCCATTGGATATAAAATTAAATAAAATTCATCCATTTAGGGGAAGTACCTTTTATCTGGTCTTTTATAGCAAAGTAGCACCTTTACTGTGGTAAATAACTGCTAATCTCTTCAAAATATGGGTTAGCTGGAAGGCTAACTAGGAGATCACAGGTTTAATTTTATTAACAGCTAAACAATTCACCCATCTATTTACCACTGCTCTCATCTAGTGGTGACATGGAACCAAGTCCTTGGATAACAAATTACAACTTACTCATGTTGTATTATCTACAATATATTATTCATTTGCAAACACTTCTTGTTAACGATGTTTATACACAGAATATTCTTGACATTTAGGGGATATCAAAGGAATAATATATAATTACATAGCACACACAGCAATAGTTATTTATTGTTTATGTTAGTTTAATAATTAGATTAATGTGGAATTTTGTCATAAATTTCCATCACAGATTTCACAGTATAGTTGATTCTATGGTGTTCAAAATGTTTCTGTAAATTTGCCATATCACCTTTATTGACATCGTGAAGCAAAATCTATTGAAATGAAGCCATTAGATTCAGATTATTTCAATAATATAAATGTGTTGATTTATCACTGATAAATCAGAGAAAGTGGCATTATTGTCAGGATATATCCCATTTCATACAGACCTTGGCTATGCTGTGAAGCAAACATGTGTAATAGCTGTGTAAAGACGTGTATATTAGTTTGTGTACTAATTATTGAACTCTGATGATTAAATTCTTCCAAGCTTTGATAGGTTAGAAAAAGATATTTCAAGATATTTTAGTTTGTCTTAGCCAAGCTTGAGTGACTGGCATCTTTAATTTTATTGGATAACCCGAATTGTTCTTAGCAAATCTTCATTTTATGATTGCACAAATATTTTCTGTAAAGTTGCAATTGTACCATTAAATATGTTTAAATAAACCAAATGAAATTGAAGATTGTTAGAACATTGCGACAATTTAGCTCTGTGTGACCCGAGTGTTCTCTGTCTGTGCAAGTATTGTTTGGGATCTCTGATTTTTTCTAGTCTGAGAGTCAGAGCCTCACTCATGTGCAACATCGGTTCAAATGAGTTAAAAAAATGGATGTCTGGATCTAATAATACTTATATTATCCAGAGCATTAGTAATTGGATGCAGGATGTATATCATAATAATGTATATCATAATAATATAAATTAAATAAGTTTTATTGTAATCATTTGATGAAGGCAAATGTTTTCTTTTTTCATGACAGTTGCCTGGTTTGCTTTTGATCCAAATTCGGCACATCCAGACATCATCTTCTCCAATGACAATACCACTGTTAACTGTAACAGTACCGAGTACCGCGTGGTACTGGGTAATGTTGGCCTGTCACGTGGTATACACTACTGGGAAGTATCAATAGACCGCTATGACAATCAGCCTGATCCAGCTGTAGGTGTAGCCAGGTGTGACGTAGCTAAAGATGGAATGCTGGGTAAGATGAAACGATAAATGCCAACTAACTGGCAGCATCGTTCACCTGTAGTAAGATTTGGCACTACACAAGATTTTGACATTTACTCCGTTAATTAACAGCATACATTCCTATAGACAGATTCATATGTTTCTCTGCCCTTTTATAGAAAGAGATATCTATCTAACCTCCCCGAGTCATCATGATCAGAATTCAAGTTTCCATAAAATATTGTTGCTTAAAGGTCTTCATGTAGTTCTTTGCATGCCCGGCTATATAATAATAATATTATTTATTTTTTATCTCAGGTAAAGATGAGAGTGGCTGGAGTATGTATATTGACTACAAACGAAGCTGGTTTATGCATGATTCTCACCACTCAGACAGACAAGACGAAGGCGTCGGCCCACAGAGTGTCATTGGCATTCTCCTCGATCTCAACCAACACACGCTCAGTTTCTATGTAAATGGTATGCCACATGGACCAATCGCATTCACCGACATGGACGGTGTCTTCTACCCAGCAGTCAGCCTTAATAGAAACCTTCAATTGACACTTCACACAGGCCTCGAGGTCCCCATTGAGATATCGGACACTGATGATGAATGAGTTCCAGCCTTCGATGTCACCATCATCCACCCAGCCATTATGTGCCATTTTAAACCAGCGGGAGTTCACATTGTTATTTACGTCTTCTGCGTGACCGAAGCCCATCCAGTTCAGGGCACATTGTGTCGCGTGTAGTCTAGTGATTCATACACAACCGTCGAGAGTACCGTTGCTTGTACATATGACAAAGTTGTGTACAGTTAATCAAACTTCAGTGTGCGTATGGTGCCCGATGTGGAAGATACCTGCATAAATGCTTATCACATGAACTTATTATAGGCAGTGCTGTCTGATATATAAATAGTAACGTATTTATTTGCCTTCGCTGGTGTATGTCCGATTTTTGTTTCAATTAGGTGGGTTTACCTAGCTCACTGTTTGTTCTCAGTCTGGAAAAACAACTCCATCAAAGCAGTAATCCTCGTCTTCACAGATCATGTTAAGATATCGATATAGTATTTATATTATATTATAGCACAATGAGTAGACATATCATCAAAGTTAATGTATACTAGTTCTAGGTACAAGGTTATGACCTGGAATACACAGTTTATCCCGACTGGCTGTTCAAATCAATACATCTGTAAAGAAATTGATTGAAAACAATTTACATGACACTGCATTTCTCACAGAGACCAGACTTTGTAATATAGACTTTATTTAGAGTGGTGTGTGTAAGAATGTCTCATCTGTTTATTTTTGTTCATTGATACCTGTATCAATGATGTTGGTGTGATATTCAGATGACAAGGTTATCAACACAATCTATGTGATGAGTTTATTAGAATTTCTTCCATTAAATATCTGGTTCTTGTTTTGACATGTTCATTGCGTTATCTTGATTCTGTAGGATTTATGTATTTAATATTTATACATGGTCATTTATCAAGGTGCCTGTAGCTTCTTTTTTTTGTCAATGTGTGAGTTATACAGACTGATTACAAGACACAGTGTAGTGTTGTAAGCCCTAAAATAAAGTATAGTTATATGATATTTATGTTAGTTACTTAATAGATGGCGGCAACTATCATATACAAACCTTATATACTCCACTATATCCAATATTCAGTAACAAATCACACACACACAGTGATAAATGTGCTGTTTTTGAATACATTTACTGAAAAAATATATATACAAAACAAGATATTAATGTATTTCAAACAATCTTCGTAAAATAAAATACTTTAAACCTTCCAGAGGGTAATCATGCTGCTTGGAAATGAGATACAAATGATCCACTGACTAAACACCGTAAAATTTACAGAAACTGCTGTAAACATTAAAATAATTAGCTTTAGATCACTTGGTGATAATCTCTTAATTTTCAATGTGAAAAAGTATTCAAGGTAAAAAGGTTTAGATAATACAAGAGGCAATTTAGGTAATTGCCTGAACACAAAGGCAAGATCTGCCGAGACAAATAATAATAAAAGGATATAATAATTGCCTAAACTAAATTGCCAAAAAAAGGTGAAATTCAGAGGTACCCATCACTCTCAGGTACTCCTGATTTTAGTCCATTGTTCCTTTAATAACAGAAGGACTCCAGTCATAAGACGTTATTCCGTATGGTTCCTTCTCATTATTTTCTCTAGACATCAGCTCTTTTTATTGTTTTAGTGTGAATTATCATGGAGTGCATGCTAAAACACTGTACAGTAAAATTAAAATAATGCTAATTTGTTATGGTGCTATAATAATCAGGCATCCTGATCAACAGGTACCATAACAACTACTAGATCCTGGAAAAATGAGCCTTCATTGTCGCCTCCGCCAAATATTAGCACTTCATCTTTGCCCTTGTTATCATGTTTGTATGGCAGGCATAATGCTGTGTGTCCTGTTCTGGCTGGCAATGAACAGTCAAACTTTACATTCATCCAACAGAGGGTATCTGGTGAGAAAAATAACAGACACGCATCAGTAACTTTCACACCCATAACCACATACCCTAGGTAGATATGCTTTGTTGTTTTTCATGTATACGTAGCCATACAAAATAACCAAACAGACAATGACTTCAGAGGAATCATATTAAAAATACATAACCAGACAATTATGCATGCATGTATACTTGCAAAAAACAAACCTAGATTAAATATAAAAGAATCATCCAAAGCATCATTTCCATTGTAACCTCCATGAATGAGTACCCGATTACCTAAAAGAGGACACGAGGCATGCCAACTGAAAGAATATACAACAATAGATATATAAACTACCAACAATAAACATCATAATAATATTTCCTAAGATAATAACAGGAAACAGTAACATTATTATTTAGCATAACAACTATTTAGTCAAATTAAAATTACTAGAATCTGCATCGACATTATTTTAATCTAAGCAAATTTTAAACTAAAGTTTAGTCAGTCAATTTTCCAGATGGTATGCAAAGCAGATATTGTTCAAATATTTTAAACACTAATTTGCTGCAATAATTTTTTTTAAAGGACAACCAAACAGTTCAAAAAGTGCAGACATCAGAACTCTGAATATTAAAATGTTACACATAGTTACAACAACTAACATGTGACATAATCTAGCATAATTTAAACTAATATTACTCATGGTCATTCAGTAACCGTTTCACCAGAGTTATCTAAATGGATGGCCCACTGTTTTATTAAACACTTACGATATCAAGATAAATTGTGGATATATTAATTCAATCCTTAAATAAAACTGGCTTTGGGTTGTAAGCAAAATTTTGAAATATCTATTTGACTAAAAATATATGAAGTCTATGACTTGAAATTAAACTGCAGAAGAACTGTCCAATGAAAACTATAACAGACTAAACTGGCAAGAAATCAGTGTTAATATTAATCTAATTTACTACTGAAGTACTATAATGATCAGACTTGCCTTCTCGGTGATGGTGCCTGGCCATTTGTCTTTGGCTGAGACCATTCAAGGATAACTGAAAGAAAAAAAGAATTTACAGCACTATTAATTGCCTCCACTAACTGTAATTAAATAACAAACAACATATTAATAAAATTACTGGAGTAACGATGTGATTCATAGCAAATTTAGGCTGAATAACCATAATGTAAGCATATATCAACAAACAAAATTCATTTAGTAATGCCAACTAATCACCTTTTACAACCCGCAGGAGAATAAAGATGACAAATTGTAAACTGTACCAATTATTTATTTAAACAGAAGAACAAAACAAAGCTTGAATAGCCAATAACACGAATAGAGACAGTCAATGTGCTTTAATATAAGAAAAATATCAATTGTATATCTGGCCATGATATTAATGCTGGAAAGATTTGTTTCTCTTTATTTAATAGTATTTAAGCCAACAAATCTGCATCAACAAATGCTAGAAGAATGCATTGAGTTGTTTAGACTCAGCATTGATCAGACTTGGGCTGGACATGTGACTCACTACGGGAACATCTCACAAAAACAAACCCTTAAGCTGAAGGTTTGCAGTGCAGTGCTATAGCCATTGCACCATCAGATCACTTCTGGTAGAAGAAATGAAAGATATCTCTTCACATTGGTATTGATGATGAAACGGTCCATTATAAATTGGTCTTCATTTAACCAAAATTCAAATGTTTTATCAACCTGGGTATTTATAAATGCGGGAAGAACTGTGAGACTATTATGATCTTCACCATATGAATTTTTAAATATATACATGTATGTAGTTTGTATCTCTGACATAAACCATTTTCCTTTTAATTATTTTACATTACCCACATTTTCACATGTTTTTAGATTATATTTGTGAATAATGTAGGTAAAAGAAACACACATATATGATATACTTAGATAATGTAATATTAGCATGCTTTTACTGTCAAACTTTTGTTTTCTTATCAAGTTCTGAGAGTTACTAACAAGAGAAGTAAATCTGTTTTCATTATAACCACATTAAGTGATGAGCCATATGTTTTGGGGTATTGTCATGAACAAGTGGTTTATTTACCCTCCAGGCTGGTCATAGCTCAGATAAACAGTTGAGCTGAAGGGTAGCTACTTTGACTGTCAGTTTCTTTGACCAAACTAGTACTAGATGATTTTGAGAAGAAATGTCACGCAAGCACTCTACACAGATGTTAAAATAAGACCAATAAACAGTTGTTTTTCTTATGTTTGAGACCAAAAAATAACACATGCGCAAGTCAAAATTTAATCATACAGCTAGCACTCCAACTGATAAATTTTTATTATCAACTGCCAAAGCATCATTCACTAAAGAATATAAACCGACTTTAACGTCAAGTATCAAAGTGTTAACTTTATGGACTTACCTGTATCAAGAATATAAAGATCATTAAAACAGAGAGGTGCATCCCAGCCACCAAAGACAACCAGTTGGTCCTGTAATAAAGTTGCTGAATGTCTGGAAATAGACCGTTTTTAACTATATCAGGAATACATACTATATAACCCTTGAAATATGATACAACTAATTTATATATATATATATATATATATATATATATATATAATCAGTCAAACCAATGACAAAACCAGCATCAGTCAGAAAAGTCGACTGCTTATAGAAATAAGTCCTTAGAATTATGAGTCCTGAATCTATACAAACACAGACTCACCCTGACCGTGGTGCAGGCTTATCACCCATGACAATAGGACTATACCAGCCTTCTTCTATCGGACTAAACACGTGGATGTCATTACTACAGCCATCTGGCTGTGACATTGGCTGTGGAAATACTCCTCCAAAGATCCACAGTTCATGACGGTAGAGAGTTGCACTGTGATAGGCACGAGTTGGAGCCTTGCCATCTGCCTGTTGCGTGAAGGATAAAATTTATTTACCGTTATGGTTAAGTTTTATGTTCTAAATATTCACATACTAACATATTTATTTTATGAATTATTGTTTAACTAGAAGCCCCATTATCTACCTACTGAGGTCCAACTGTTAATCTTTTATAATCGTTAGTCATATCATATGACAAAAGTGGTCAGTATTGATTGTTTCTTATGCCTTAAAATAAACTCCTACGTTTAAGATTCAGCATATATTCTCATATTGGAAACTTTCCAGCTACTTGTCAATTTACACATTAATTTCTTGTCTCATGAAACAATTAAGGATATAACATTAACAGTGATAGTCAAAACCATCAAGATATTATAGCTTTAGATTCTGGTACAAATCCTCACTTAACAGAAGACTGGTACACTGGTACACACACCAGGGTTCATACACTTCCACATGTATGGTTTTCTAGGAGTTTTCAGGACATTTATTTATCAAAATATCTATATTTTCCAGGATCCTATCAATATTTTCCAGGAGTATTTTGACATTTGATTAATGGAACAGATACATGACATCATTTACTGCTTGGGATCTATGTAATGCAATGTTTTAGTGATTCATATATAAAATAACTAGATTTAATCTTATCTACAGTTTAAATGAAGAATTTTATAGTTTGGAGTAGGATGAATATTTATGAAGAATTGCTTGAAGCTGGATGACAAATTTATCAACTTTGATTTAATGGATTTATTTACTTCATTTAAGTGCAAAAACCATCATCTGACATCTGCAGTGAACCCAACTTTCTAACTTCTTGTTCCTAACAATTCAAATTATTTCTGGTTTCCATCAACCAAACTACCAAGGTTTGGTGTCAGAAGCTCTATCATTAGTAAAAAAAACTTGGAACAAAGGCTATGACAATGTATGTATTCTTTACAATCAGCTGTTAGAATGGTGAAATGGAAATATCAAGATTTCACCAGATCTAAAGACACGAAATTGCAGATCCACCGGTTATTATTATTCCTGGTAATAGTAACTTCAGCAATGAGACTAATGCAGCTACTTAAAAATACCTTAACAATCTGCCATTTCCAATCTTCTAAGTCCAATCTATGTACGTCATTGAACCACTTCAGATTTTTTGAGCCACCATACAAATAAATACATTGTACTATTGAGTCATATACTGCTGTGTGACCCATACGATGTTCTGGTTTAGGTCCTGTTGTAACAGTACAAGTATCTGGCGACTTCCATTCACCACGCACTGAAAACAGCAAATATACAAAACACAGTTTAAAAATAATTCTAACCAATTAGTGAAAAATGGCCCATCTTTATTTATTGCTAACATTTATCTAAGTCACCAATTAACATTACTATGAAATGAAAACAATTTCTATCAAATTGTAAGTTCAACAATGAATTCCAAATTAATTACCCATTTCATTATTAAACATGATTTACCACATTTATCTGTACTATTGATATTTAATTAGTATTAATTAGGAAGTACTCTTAATTGATAGTAAAGAACTGGTTTGAGGAAAATATTTTTTTAAACTTACCAAGATCTAAGTGCCAAATAGAATCTCTACAAAGATGCTGCTTTTCACCTTGACCTCCAATTAATATGGCTTCCTTATCATTCACCATACACAAAGTATGACCCCAGCGTGGACTTGGACCTGTGTGAAAAAGTAAAAAAATGTTAATGAATGAAATTCACTTCATGATGCAGGAAACATAAACATTTGTATAACTGGTATTATGTGCTCGTACTTTAGCTAGAACCATATCTGATCAAGACAGCGAGTCTCCAGAATACATGAATCGGCACAACTTACAATCTTACACATAAAATCCATAATATTCTGCTGCTTTCACATTCTACTTTTCAATGTTATTAAACCAACCGACTAAAACATATATTTATGATGTTTATGTATTACTGTAAAATCTGATAGGATAAAGATGAATTATTCAACCCTCTCTATTGATATCAGTTTAAAATCTGGATAATTTACTCCATACTGGTATACATTACCCAACAACTGATACTATCATTTATTTAATCAGCTAATCCTCAGACCAACCTGTTTTTGAGCATTTTACTGAAGGCATCATGGCCATGACGCAGGGCCCAATGTTTTCAGACTCTACATCACTATTAGTGTCAGTAACTGTTTTGGCTTTCTTCCCGAGAGGTGACTTCAGTCGAAATTCATCTTGTTCTATGGAGATGTTCTTCTGTGTGTCCTCTTCCACATCTCTAACATTAAGAACGTCAACCAGTGTTCTCTGGCGAGTGTTTGGCTTACGTTTGCGGGTGCCTCCACCACCAACAGCTTCAGGTGTCTTATCAACACCTCCCATTCTAGCTCTCTTGTTCATTTCTAAAGTCTTCATCGCAGATCCTGGCTAAATATGACTAAAAAATAATAATATATTAACAGAATAAACCACAGTAATGGGTCAAACTGGCTCTGTGCTATTAGGAAAACTTATTAACATTTTTCATGGGCATTACACTCCATGATCAATCAAATGGGGGAAGGGGGGGGGGTTGATAAATGAGGGGTAAAAGAGAAATAGGAACAGCATTAATAATATTATTTTGTGTCAAAGAACAATAATTCATCATTTGGTTCACTGTATGAAAAAACTAAAACAAAGTTGTTGCCAAAGCTGTGAATTCACTCCTGTCCAAGTATGGGCATTATGACCTGAAGGGTGAATATGTGGAAAGGAACAATAAAATAAGAATGTTGTTTCAATGTGCATTCTACACAGTCACACTGTGGTATAATAAATTTATCAATACTTATATGACTAATCGGTTATTTTGAAGAATTAGGATATAAGTATGCATACAAATGCAAATTATGCATAAAATGGCCAGCCCCATGCTTAATTACCCTCAAAAACATACTAACGAGTGTTCTAGTACTGTGAAACTGAAGCCTTGGATCTAAACCAACGGACCGACTGACTGACTTCCGATACTTCACACAAACATTGCCTGATTCAGTTGTAAATTCAGGATCAGAGGGATACTGATTATCTGTGACAAAAACAAACTCACAGAATTAACATTTTGAAATGGAATTTTCTTTTCAAACAGAAAGTCTGATATGGCCATCAAAAAAGCCTCTAGGTATTTTCCAAGTTCAAATATGTCACAACTAAATATTATAGAGGTCATTAATAGAGAAGTATTCCTATTGTCAGTGACATAATCTGCTACAGTTGCAAACTCAATGGCCACCAGACACGATCATAAAACTGTCTTCAGTTATTTTCAGTATTATAGTCAACATGTTGTAGTTGTACTAAATTATGAAGTCTGGCATCATATATCATTATTACCTAAAGAATGTATAATACATATTACATGATGGATGTTCTTTTGGTTGTAAAAATAATTCACCATCACTTTATTAATCTTCCATGAGGTCAGTTGTACTTGTATAAGTCAATGACAGGGAATTGTTTACCTCTGAATGTTCTGACACATCAGTGGTACCATAACAAGATACCAGTTACTGTCATAAAGCGAGACCCTGGGTGATGATGATGATGATATAAAGATGGGTGATAGTGATATAAAGATGGATGATGATGATATAAGGATGGGTGATAATGATGATACAAAGATGGGTGATGATGATATGAAGATGAGGGATGATCATGATGATGATACAAATATGGGTGATGATGATATAAAGATGAGTGATGATGATAAAAATATGGGTGATGATGATAAAAATATGGGTGATGATGATATAAACATAGGTGATGATAATATAAACACAAATGAAAATGCTACAAAAATAGGTGTTGATATATACATAGGTGGTGATGGTATAAACATAGGTGGTGATGATATAAACATAGGTGATGATGATATAAACATAGGTGATGATGATATAAACATAGGTGGTGATGATATAAACATAGGTGATGATGGTATAAACATAGGTGGTGATGATATAAACATAGGTGATGATGGTATAAACATAGGTGATTATGAAATAAGTTAATTATAAGCCACAACCTGATGAGTGACAAAGATTTAATGACACTTCAACACAAAGAAATCATCTAAATTTAATTAACCTGAATGTAGTTATATCATACAACAAGCTGGAGGACATACCTGGTAGTAGGCCAATTATAAATAATTAATATTGAAGGAATCAATAGCCAGATGATATGATATAAAATACCTAATTAGAATTATCACTAGTACTGTTAATGTTATACACTGAAGCCAGGATAAGGAAGAGTAGAACAATTGTCTGTGAAGCTTCTGGTGTCATTTCTTTCTGACAATTTGATGTAGCACACTTATATTTAACATGTTTAAAATTCTGCCTCAGTTCATAAACTGATAGACATATATACAGTCCAACAAATAAAACCAGTTAGCATTATCATGGTTCCCACAGCCAAGGACAGCTTGCTAACTGTGGCATTTCCAAGTCTGTTTCTTAACTTGTGAATCAGACCAAATGAAGAGAACACTCGCCTAATGGCAGATGAAGATGCTGATGACTTGAATAGCTGAATAATGATGTCCACAAAGACCTGGGGGACACCTCTAGGCATAGCTGACTTCCACCATGTAGATGGTGGGACGGACTTGACCGAGTCGCTGAAGAAAGCTGACTGGAAGGGTCCATCCTGGGCCTGGAATCCTACCAGGGGTGCATGGTCTTTTTCAGTTATTTTATTCCTTTAATTGGCTTTAAAACATTAAAAAAAGTATGAACTTGTGATGTTTTACATGTCAGAAAGGTATTTATGTCAGAAAGGTAAAAATAATAATATTTCCTTGGGCTTAATTGGCTTTGTTGTTCTAGGTGGATTTTTTTCATACGCAATACTTTTTCAGGAGATTTCCTAATTTAGTCAAATTCAAGGACATTTCCAGGACCTGGAAAATGAATTTGTTATTTTCTTGGTTTGCCAGGATGAATGGGAATCCTGCATTATGCCATAAAATGATAGGCGTGCATTTATATGGGACCTACTCATGTATAACATAGCTTAAGTATTTTACTATAAAATGGAAAGATAAATTAAAACGAAATACACAATATAAAAACATTACAAATTTCCAATATAATTAATTATTTAGTATTTATATAGAGAGCACAAACATTGAATGCTTTAGTTCATAAGAGTTTACTGGTATTAGATGACAGGTCCAGCTTATATACTAGAGGATTCCATTCATAGAATTTACGTGGAGGTTACCCTATACTGTATCCTTTGTTTTATGGATAAACAATGTGGATCCACAACAATGGGAGAAATGTACTCGCACTTCCTTTTTTCTTCAACATCTAGGTGGTGTTATTTTGAATCGGCTAAATTTTTTTATGAGTACACCTATATATATATATACCATTAAAAAAATTACTTATCTGACAGTTTTAGATATTACCCTCTGGCAAGATTTTTTATAGTTGATGATATCACCATAATCATGTGGTTTGAGCCAAGTATATATATATAACCCAGCTGTTTCAATAGCAGCCGCTATATGACGCTATATGTCATCTATTTTACAGTCCCCGCCACCTATTTTATCAGCAGAAAATTGGTGGGTTACTTTAGTTTTGGTGACAAAGTGGCCTAGAATGCACCAGATACTCCATTTATCTCAACTTTTCTACTCTATTCCCTACTGAAAAGGCTGATAACTGTGTGTATATATAATTGCATAATAGTATCTGTCAAATATTGGAATGAGCCAAGTACTGGTTCTAGTGGAACTAGGATCCAGGCACTAACAATGACCGAGTCTAACCAATATAGTAATATATTAATCATGTTTCTGCTGAACCAGTAATATCCCACAAGGCAGTGGAGAAGTACATCCAGATTTACATTGTCAAAATCAGCACAAAGATCAAGCATGATAACCTGAGAACATATAATTTTTAGTAATTTGAAACAAGATATTATTCATGATCTATATAAGCAGTGTGTCTCTCCCATCATATTTTTGGTATACTGATTGGTAGGTTGAGTGCAATAAATTGTCAAGCATATACATGCTATTCAGAATTAGAATTTCAATAGGAATAAGGGAGTTGATTTGCGCAAACTTTTGTTGCATGAATCATAGCTGATTCGCACAAAATTCAGAATAAAATAACAAAACTGGAAACACATTTATTTAAAAAATATAACATCAAAGTTGTAAATAATTATTCTGAGTGTATATGTAACATGGGACTTTGTGAAGATTGTTTACAAAAGTTTGCACAAACATTACGCTCAGTGTACATTTAATTGACATGCCTATGAGTATATTTTGTTCCACAATCCATTCCTTTACTGTTTATTAGTAGTTACTGTGTATTTATTGAAGAAATAACTTTGAAATCATTCACTTTGCTAAAAATAATGTGAGACTCCAAGACAGTTAGACATCAACATATTCAGATAACTTAGCAGTCAGTTGAGAATAAATATACTTTTAGAAATGGCCAGTATTTTTATTTAGTATTGATAACAGTATTATGTCTGTAAGAGTAATTGGCTGAATAATAATGTCTTATAGCATTCATGGTTGAATGCAATACATTGCATTCATGATTGAAGTCATGATAATTTTACAGTAATAATTAAAATGCAATCATAGCCACGGATTATGGACTATTAGCCCTCGATATGAAAAGATTATTCACCAGTTATCATTATTCGCCCTTAATAAAAGGGACTATTCGTCCCTTGTTATGTTATATAATAAAATTATATATATATATATATAATTTTATGATGCTTCCATTTCCTGTGGCTATCTCATAGCCAATTATAATTATTCATGGCTAATTACAAACACAAATGTTTAATCTTTCCAATGAGCAGATCATGAGTTAATCTGATGGACTAAGTGAAACGAGTATTTCTTTATAGTGTCTGTAACTAACAAACATCAAAATGATCAATGGCTTCAATGCCATTCTGTATCACTGCGCATGGTTATTGAATATTGGTTTAAATATGGAGATAAAAGTGACTTGCTATCATATTCACTTCTATAGCTGTCGAAATAGTAACAGAGCAAAACGTCAAGTCCAGTGAGAAAATGCTATCGTGTTGATATTTCTGCTGCCCAGAAGCGTGATTTATACTACTGGTATGTTACAGACTCGATAATCCGACATTTCTGTTTATCATGTGACAAACCTTGTCGGATTAATAGATTCTGACAGTATATATATATATATATAAGTTGGTGATGTTAGTGATAAACAGCTAGATAGTCATGCATGATGCAAGTATAAACTTGCACCATAAATGTCAGCATGATTAATTATATATATAATATATGGAACCCCGCTATGACTGCTATGAGCTAGTTAACTTACTCCACCAAGAGGTCAGCTTATTAGTGCAGGTACAGTTGATTGCCAATGAAAAATTAGTGTATGCAATGTATAAAATATAAAAGTCAGCAGACAAAGATCTTTCCACTGTGGGATGATTATGTTGTGAACAAATTGGATGGAAAGGAGCTACTCTGTGTGATCACCAAGATCTACAAGCTACGGACACATATTAAAACTGATACTATATACTGATATATATTTTGCTGTTCTTGTCTATCTATAGTTGTTTTAACTATTTGGGTAATACATTATACTTGAATTACTTGGTAATAAATTGTATTTTAACTATTTTATATTAAACTAAGTAAATCTTGGACAATGGTTCCCAAGAGAGAAATATAAAATGGGGCACAAGAAACTGACGGGTGAATAAAATCGAAGTCGAATAATCCAGTTCCCATAGTCTAATTGATTACAATAATTATTAATCATTGAATGTTTTCATAATAATTATATTGTGAAGTAACCATAACTCATATGACAAACTTTTTAGATAATATATGATATATCCGGTTGCCAGGTACACTTACACTTTTACAGGGTTGCAGACTAATAAAATCTATCAAATCAATGATCAACCACTGAAGTATCTGACTATCACTATGTGATATCAGTGATTCAGTATCAGGCTGAGTATGTAGTCTAGACTAGATCTACCAATTATTGAATTAGTTACCAAAAAAATCCAAACACAAGGTTACCAACTAACCAAGGCAAGTGGCTTTTGAACTAAAATTTCGAACAATGAACATTATAGATCTAGAGGAGTCTAAGTAACCTATTAACGGAGTACGTTGTAACAGTCTAACTGTAACCAGACCTATTAGATATAGAGCCACAGGACATAGTCGTAGGTCCAGTCTCTACTACTCTAGTCTAGTCAACTAGACTGTCTAGAGTCTAGTGAGTCGATCTTCGGTTAAACTAGATCTACTATCTAGACTAGTAATAAGATCACGTGATAATTTACCTCAGACTTCACACTCAGTGATTCATTAAAATATTGTCGTTTATAGATTTACATCTTGTAAAACGTGTCAGTCACAACTTACCTGAAATTGATAAATATATTTTACAAGAAGACTGGCAAAATACAACAACTGTCAAAATTGGCGGGGAAATGCGGAAGGAAATAAAACGTCACGAATCACGTGACCTTTCTCCTCGGACAGTTTCGGGGACCTTTTCAAAACTGAGAGGCTGCGCAAGATTTTGGTTGATCCTCTTAATTCTTCCTATAATCAATCAATCAATTTATTTCAGAATATAAAATTCCACATACATATGAATTATGATACAGTGAAGTCTATAATACATATAACAAATTATAAATTTAGTAGTTTAGTCCATGTAGCACACGAACTAGAATGATAACAAAACAAACTAGATCTAGAAACAATACATTGTACTAGCAAATTGCTAATAGCATCTAAACGTAATTTAAAACTATAAAGTTTTTGCAAACCAGCACCCCAAATTAATTTTTTTTATTATTGACATAAATTTCAGACATACTCTTCCCGCCCCCCCCATAAAATACCAAATAAGTTTCTGTATATATTATTAAAGGCCACAACAACACGCTTATATGTATACTATTTATACGTTGACCACAAATGACAGCCATAGGCATTGCAAAGTATTGATCTAAATAATTTTACTTTAATACTGGAAGAACATGTTTTGAAGCGACTGATAAGTATATTCCCTCTTGAATAAAGTGATTTAACATATCTCATGATATCATCATCATCCTGATGTTTGTCATGTATAATGACACCTAAATATTTGTTACTTCTCACAAAAGTCAGAGGTACATCATTAAGGCAGAGAGTAGGTACAAATAAACCATTCAGTGAATTTGGTTTAAAACACATAAACTTTGTGTTTTTCTCATTAAAAATAGCAATATTTGAAACAGCAAAGTCAGCACATATATCAAGCAGTTCCTGGAGAGCTGTAGGTGAGGGAACTATGATCCAGGTATCATCCGCGTACATTAAATGATTTATGATCATGCCATTCATACTACAACCAATAGAACTCTGATTCAAGTTGCAACTGAGCTCATCTATGTATATTTTAAACAACACAGGTGACATAATTCCACCCTGTCTTACACCATTAGACACAGTAAGTACAAAATCCAAACTTTGAAATTGCGTACTGGTGCACTAATGAGAATAGTGGCGGTATATATCTCAATCAGGGACAGAGACATAAATAACAATGTTTCCATATAAGATTGTGTTCTGTTAACCGTTTTCATTACTACAGAATCAGCATGCACTTATGCCAGTTATGGAAATAATCGAACAAATTACTATTAATTTAGATATTAATAATTTAGTAACAACTGGTGTTTTTATTGGTTTGAAGAAAACGTTTGATACTGTTACGCACTATTTTGACAACGTAGGCTGTTTCGAAACGGGACTGATGGATGTTTTACGGCCACTTTTGTGCACAAGGTAGACTAAATGAGCCGAGCGACCTACAAAGGTAATCAGGCGAAGTTAAAGACGAAACAACCTTCAGATATAATTTAGTAACAACTGGTGTTTTTATTGGTTTGAAGAAAACGTTTGATACTGTTACGCACTATTTTGACAACGTAGGCTGTTTCGAAACGGGACTGATGGATATTTTACGGCCACTTTTGTGCACAAGGTAGACTAAATGAGCCGAGCGACCTACAAAGGTAATCAGGCGAAGTTAAAGACGAAACAACCTTCAGATATACCCACGCCGATCGAGATTCGAACACGGGTGGTAGTAATCTGTAGTCCAACACGCTACCGATAGACCGCGGAGGCGCCCGTGTCGTTTTAAGAAATTACACGTTTAGCAACCACGTGGCAACGAAATGTGGCGCTGTTATTTCTAAATTATCTAGCCAAATGATATGTCGTTGTGAAAATTAAATTGAATATAAATTATATAGACCTCTATTTAGATATATGAACAAATAAATTCTGAAAAGAGTAAATTATTTAAAGTTGTTGAAACCGTCCTCTATAGCTTCCCGTTTCGAAACGCGTCGGGCAGTTACGAAACAGGAAGCGGACCGATTCAACAACTTAAAAAATATAAGTCTTTCAGAAATTATTTGTTCACATTATATATATATATATATATATATATATATATATATATATGCCTACAAACACATGCGAAAATAATGAATTGATATTTTACAAAATGGTGCACGATCAAATTGATCATGATCTGATATCATGCCGATGCTGTGCTGAATCAAGTGGTAGCGAAACGGGCAGGGTTAATAGTTTGAAATTTGTATCATATCACACACATATCATTTAGCATATACCATGTGCACAAAAGTCGCCGTAAAACACCAATCATCATCATCATCATCATTGTCTTTGATGGAAACGTTATGACCCATTTTAACTCTATGTTTTAACTGGTGAATCGAGCTATCGAAGCTTAGCCGGCCAATACAGTCAGCTTATAATGCTATCCGTATACGTTTAGTGAATTTGTTCTTCTGATATAAATTTATTATAACATTCATTGTCACACACTGAGCTAACGGTTTGCTGGTGATCGTCATTTAACCCTCGTATTCCTATTCAAGGAAGGCGATGTTATACATAAATAATTGTCCGTTTGTTACATGTTACCGCTAATGATCAATACATTGTTGCATGTCAACTATCACCCCCCCCCCACACACACACACAATTATATTTTTCAACGTAATGTCACATAAGATATACCTGGATACAGTTATTGGTTATTGACAAGAGTAGTAGTATACGCCATAAATCTGGTAGATATTTACATTCTATCAGCCGACAATTGTACGAATGTTTTCGATTTTGAATCTCAAAAACGATGGCTGCTAACTTTTTTATCCACATATTAGTGATTATTAAGAATAATTTTGTAATTTGTTTACTCAGAAACAAAATACATTTCAACGGGTATAGACCTCTAATTGTACCGACATATTGGAAACATCTGTTGATGCTGACTATATGAACCAATTAAGTGTGGGTAAATTACTGTTTATTTTATAAGTACCTGTTTGTGTTTGATGTGAGGACTCTTATAATACAAAATGGACATGTATATACTATCAAATGAGCTATTTTAACAGAATAAAAAGGGAATTGATCATGTCCCCAATAATTAATCAATCAACGCAGTATTTATTATATAATGTATGTGTTAGCTCGCCATTGTGTGTTTGTGTGTGATAAGGAGCTATATGAACTGTGTATTACAAAGATTCAGCGCCTCACCATCATTGCCTTTTAGAAATCTAGATAATGTGATTTATAGATCATATCGATTACAGGTCGTAACATAGCAATGTCTTAATATGAAGGAAGATATAAATGGAAGCAGAGAATCAACGACAAAGGAAGAAAGAAACAACACAGAAAAGGGGGAGACACCTATAGCTAGCTAAAGGAATGTACCTAGTGTTTATAGTACTTTGGTATTTACATAACAAGAGCGCGGCTATCGTGGCATAAAGGGAAGCACAACATTGATACTATCAGTGACAGCACTTCACGTACAGTTATAGTATAGGGAGCGAAGGATACTTGGAACGATTCTAGAAAACTGTAATATATCAATAACAAGCTGATCATCACAGGTGACATATATAACCGATTGGAGTCGATAGCCAACGGATATTATATATAAATATATATATATATATATATATATATATGTGTGTGTGTGTGTGTGTGTGTGGTGTGGTGCGCGGGCGCGGGGGCCTATCCTCATAAATATATGTATAAAATATAGGACTATATTCTGATCACTCTATCTGCATGTGTATTTCTTGACAGGAGGATTTCACATAATCCATTTTCACTGGATATTGATAGCTTTAGCATGTAAGTGGAAATTTAATTGTATGCGTGTGCTCGTGTGTGTGCTTAATTATAGATATTGAAATATTATTATCGTATTTTGTTAACACCATAATTGTGCTTCAAGCTGCAGGTCAACAACAACAGAAAACGTTAGTTTTCCTTTCTTATGCCAGATACATGTTTACAACATGTTATAACATGATAACTGTTCGGGGTACATATTAGCTATTTAGAGAGTGTAGTATATATAGCAGGATAACTGTTCGGGGTACATATTAGCTATTTAGAGAGTGTAGCATATATAGCAGGATAACTGTTCGGGGTACATAGTAGCTATTTAGAGAGTGTAGTATATATAGCAGGATAAATGTTCGGGGTACATATTAGCTATTTAGAGAGTGTAGCATATATAGCAGGATAACTGTTCGGGGTACATATTAGCTATTTAGAGAGTGTAGTATATATAGCAGGATAACTGTTCGGGGTACATATTAGCTATTTAGAGAGTGTAGTATATATAGCAGGATAAATGTTCGGGGTACATATTAGCTATTTAGAGAGTGTAGCATATATAGCAGGATAACTGTCAGGGGTACATATTAGCTATTTAGAGAGTGTAGCATATACCAGGATAACTGTTCGGGGTACATATTAGCTATTTATAGAGTGTAGCATATATAGCAGGATAACTGTCAGAGGTACATATTAGCTATTTAGATAGTGTAGCACATATACCAGGATAACTGTTCGGGGTACATATTAGCTATTTATAGAGTGTAGCATATATAGCAGGATAACTGTTTCGGGTACATATTAGCTAGAGAGTGTAACATATATAGCAGAATTTGGGGTACATATTAGCTATTTAGAAAGTGTAGCATATATACGAGGGTAAATGTTTGGGGTACAATTATATATTATCTATTTAGAAAGTGTAGCATATATATCAGGATAACTGTTTGGGGTACATATATATTATATCTATTTAGAAAGTGTATCATCCACAGCGTGATAATTGTTTACGAGCTATACATGTTAGAGCTGTTTGATAAATCTTATTAGTTGACTGACCCAGAAATGAACACCTGCTCAGTGGAAGAGATAGATAACAAGATGATGATTATTATAAGGTGATACTGTACAGATCTGTAGAACATATCAATTCGAGTAACATCAATTTAGCATTACCTGTTAATCACTTTATATAGGTACCCGCATCTACCAGTAATTAATCTCTATTATACGTCTGAAAACAACATCATATATATGTGTGGCCATATTGTGAATTATTATGACGTCAATCTGGACACACATTGATGGCATCAATTTATGTTACTATATATTCTTATTTGTATTATATGTTTTTATTTTAGGAGTATATTGTGTGCACATTTTGTCGCGCGAATCTTAGCTTTACTCTATGTCTTTAAAATCGGCCATTGCTTTCCGTCCATGATGTACAGATGCCCTTAATTTTGATATTGTCCTCCGGAGTGCGTAATGGTGTTATCGAATTACGACAATAAATCATGGTCGCCCATGTTCATGTCAGTTCATAATTTTTTTACATGATGTGGTACCATAGACACGGAGAGGGATGCTTAATTACATGTATTGTGATTCTGAATGCTATTATTGATTGTGTGTGTGTGTGTGTGTGTGCGTGTGTGTTATACAAGGTAGGGAAATAAATTAGACAGGAGCACGACCAGGCAGTTACTGCTTTTGTTGTCTCTAACAGGTTACCATGAATCTTCACTATTATATTATATTATCTCCAGATTATATTATATTGTTCTTTTTGTATAACTCGGATTTTATCATTAATTGTGATACATACAGCTCCACTACGTACTTTATCACCCTAACCAGTATTTCCGGGCGTTTTTTTGGTCCATGCACATCTTACACTTTTCACCCACACACACACACAGAAGAGAGAGAGAGAGAGAGAGACACGGTCAAGTAAGTATTTTCACTGTAAAACGTGTGTGAATGGTAGAAAGAGCGGTTTAATAATTATTGGTTTGTGTGTGTGTGTAACAAATTCCATATGTATATCGAAGCAGTTCCATTTAGTGCCTTGTGAGTACACATCAAGAGTTTGTAATCTACTGTGTTATGTACTCTCGTTTCCGAGTACGAGCGACCAGACAGGATACGGCCGTCCTGTACTCCTAACTCTATGGGAGACTTGTTAAAGAGTCCACAGAGTAGAAGATTACAATAGGATAGGCGAGAATTAAACAGAGAATATATCAAGTTCTTACTGTCTATCCGTGTTTATATGTACCAGATCCGGTAATGACAGGCTCTTCAGGATCGTAGGCAGGTTTGTTAAATGGAAGGCGGTGGAGGGGGGGGTGGAGGCGGTGGTGACCCTCTCCGTGCTTATTAGAAGAAAAATTAGGCGAATAGATCTTTAGAAAATAATTTTGTGTCAACAATTCACCAAATAAAATCATAGGAAATTGATATTATAAAATATGGATCTACTCTCGAAGAGTATGGGGGGGGGGGGGATTACATGGATTATTAACTGTAATAAATGTATACAAGTCAATATCCTGGTTAAGTTTCAGCTTCTCTTGATACTTATCTAATCGTTGATATAAGACTTACATTAGTCCTATTGAGACATTATTCCAGTTTCTTATGGGGTTTAATAACCATAATTTATATACCTCTGTATCACCTGCATAGCAATGATAGGGGAATACTAGGTTGTAGAGGTGGCATGTCTAACCCATATTGGCTTTGAATAGAAGCAGTATTTTTTTATATATATCTCTCTCTCCCTCTCTCTATATATATATAACTGGCTCAGAGTATGAAGACCGATCTATACGTCGATAATAATATATATCCTAGCTCAAAGCAATACACCCACAAACCTATAAATACATTGCTATGACGTTCGTGCAATATTTTAGTCGGTGGAACCAGACCCTCAGCTTTTGATGTTTAACAAATAAACATGTCAACACGCTAAATTCATTAGGAACATAATACATTAGGAGACTCTGTTGTATGTTCCGACATGGATATATATATATATATATATATATAGAGAGAGAGGAATATCTTGAGTAATACATCATACTCTGTATTATTATAGATTGAATTATGTGGAGTGATGAGGAAGCTGATGCTCTGTTGGATGAACTGAGGAACCAAGATGAGGTAGGTTTGCTATCGTAATTCATATTTTCTAACCATGATGTTTATATTTTATATATATTTCTACATACCTCATATAAATATATATAATTTATGAGAATATTCCAGAAATGACTTTGGGATATTATTATTATAATCTCTAATTGGGTAAGACAGGGTGAAATTATGTCACTTGTATGTTGTTTAATATTTACACGGACGAGTTTAGATTAGTTACAACTTGAACCAGTTATATATTGGTTGTAGTATGAATGACATAATCATTAATCACTTAATGTATACAGATAATACCTGTATAATAGATCACTCGGCCTCAGCTCTCCAGATGCTTCTCGATATCCGTGCTGTTATACGTATTATTATTTTTTATGAGAAAAAGACAAATTTAAGTGTATCTATTTGGAGCCGAATTCATTGAATGGTTTTGTTTTGACCTATTCTATATGTTATAATAATCTATCTCTGATTTTTGTATCTAGTGACAAATATTTAGATGAATTTATACATGACAACTATGAGGATGATGATCGGGGATGACTGAACTACTCTTGTTTTGTACCTGAGTAGAAGTAAAAGTAAGCCTCTTCAAAACTATTTGAGTGGAGGTAAAAGCAAACTTGTACATTTCTACTTAAGTAAAACTACTTTCTAAAAGTAGAAATTTATTGAAACACAAAATATAAGAATCAAATACAGAGTGCACAAGAGTGAACAAAGTTCATTTCGTCCACTGACTGTAGGATCAAGCTGTCATACCTTTCTGGATACTTTTCTGGATTGCTGTGCGTCAAACGTTTTAGTATTTTCTAATATCTTTGAATAATTGCGATCTGGATCATTTGAAACCCCTAATAATAAATCATTCTGATGCTGGCCTTTCTCGGACGGCCTTGGCACCAGCGACGGTCTGACCCCGGCTAAGTTACCTATAAATTATTACATGACTATAGGCCGATGCCACGCTACTCATTGGGGGTGTGAAAATAAAATTTTAGTGATGATTACGTTTTTAGACCTGGAATTCATAAATTTACAGTAACTGGAACTTGTTAGTGTGGCAGACAGACTGCTTGGATTAATTTAGCAATAGTTTATGAATTACAATCATAGGAACTATCTGATATGGCGACATCAGCGTCGCGTAGTTATTTCTGTAATCATGCTTGTGTTATGGACGATTAAAACAATTGACCTTTAGTTAAGCATTGTTAAAAAACCCGGATACACGCGGCCAATCGAACACCCAAAGATCATTAGAACCATATTGTCCCTCTTTAAGCCGGCGACCTTCGGGGTCTAGCTGTGACCTTTACAAGACGTGCAGATGTTCTGCATGCCACATTCAGTTCACCGAACAAAGCCCTTATTCAACTTCATCAAAAGCTGACTCTCAAAGTTGGTGTCGCCATGCAATGGGATTAAAAAGTTAATTACTTAGAAAACAGTTGGTTTCAGCCTACACAATATTAGTGAGCATCAGCTGAAACATGTACACCAAAGGTTGGTGACAACTTGTAATGAAAATTTACAGAAACTGTATACATGTCTCTTAAATCATAGACTATGTTATGATCCTAACTAAATAACAAAAATATCGTGAATTAAATGAAAGTAACGAAGTAAAAGGTTGCATTACCTCAAATAAAACTGATTCGTTACAAGTAAAAGGTAGTTAGTTGAAATATTACTTCGTTATTCCAGTTACTTGAAACCAACTCCTACTGAAATAGAGTAACGAAATAGTTTTATTTCGTTACATGACACCTCGGATGATGATATTATAGACATGTCAAATCATATTATTCCAGAGGAAATATATATGCTTATATATATCAGGCAGTTCAAAACATATCCTTCGAGTTATTAAGTAAAACTATTGCTTGTTACTTGAATGTCTACGTGCTTTTACGCTTTCTAATTATCATGTCTATGTCGGCTCTAGTTGTTCTAGCATTGTTTCTTTGAGTAGATTGTGGTTATTGGGCGTGTTTGAGTTGTGCGTGTAAACAAAGTTGACGCAGGAAGTCGTAGTCGTTTCACTCAATACATTAAAACATTGGAATATGTGTCGTACAGTCGATCTGCAGAAGAAGATCTTCGACTTCTGGGCAGAATACGACAATGGCGACCGCTCTACCCACCAGCTCCTCCGAGCATGTGCCCGCCTATACGGACCACGACTGTAGGCCTACATGGGTAGCCTGTTATTCAAAATAAACCGTTTGATATTTATATTATTCCAACAGACTACACTGTAGGCCATATATAACTATATATATATATAAAAATATATATTTGTCTATCTATCTATCTATCTAATATATATATATAATTATATATATATAATTATATGTATAATTATATAAACATATATATAGGGGAAATCCTATTTCGGTCCCCTGCTCATTCACTTGTGAAGCCGGCGGTACAAATTGATCTCTATTTTTAGCACGGGAAAAGCCTCATGCACACGTAAATAAACTCGAAAATGAGGTAAATAGTCACGTCACTTCTGTGGAATAAAAGAAATCTGTTATCTGAATGTGGGGGAATGACGGGCACGAGGGGAATGTGGGATAATGACGGGCACTCCAACATTTTTCTAAAAATACCTTTTTTTAAATCACAGTGAGTAACATAGGGTTCTGATATGATTAATGGATAATACATTAAAACAATGTTCAATGTACGATTCATATGCAATGTGTATAGGGCTTGCTTAGAGTTTTATTCTGTGCTGACACGTTACAACATTAACCAAATAGGCCTATATGTTCCACAGCAGCCACTAAATCCATCAAACAATGAATATTTAGGAACAATATCGTTTGCACTAGTTGTACTATCATGTCTATCTATACATTTATATATTTTTAATAACCAAATTTAGTTCAGTCAAATCTTTCCTTGTTTACATAACACCAGAGTCATTTTTGGGTTGTTATTATTGTTGTTGTTATGTTAGATCTTGGTGAACAAGTTAAGCACGATTACTTATTCCAAAAATATGTTTGACTTATTCTATTTAGCTGTAGACCTTATCGCTGCAGTTGGGATTGAGAAAATGTAACTGACTGCCGAATCAATATTGCCCAGGTCTAATGAATTAATATCCCCATGATCTAATGATGTAATCTCATCTGTAGGTTGTGGGGTACAACAAAGAGAGCTCAACAGATCAATTGCCGAACATTGATTCTTCACCGGGTTGACAATCACAGTGTCATTTTGGGTGCATACATCATCAGTTGATTGAACAATTTCAATCATGACCTCCAGAGGCTATGTGCTTGATAAAGTTGGAGATACACATTGTTCAGTAGGAGGGAGATCTACACACACAATATCTGTGGTTAGCACATCTGAGATCACTGGAACATCTACAATATCTGTGATGGCAACATCTGGTACTTGCGGGCCTACAGAAACATATGTGACATATTTATCTGAAACTGTATTCTGTGGAATATCTGGTGCTGGGGGGACCACAAGAGCTAAGGATGGGGCATAACCATGTTCCGCTATAATATCTGGGTTAAAGGGATAAATCACACATGCCTGAAATCCATTAATTAGGTTGGCTGGAGAAATGCCTGCTTCAAGTGAAGATTTAAACAGTGCTGGCCATGACTGCTTGTCAATTTTATGGTCTGGATGTGCTGCTATATACTCTGAACAATTAGCATTGTAATGATTTTTGAGAGGACCAAACACAGTTTGGTCCAAAGGCTGCAAATAATGTGTTTAATGGGGAAGAAGTGCAAACAAATGAATATTTACAGTCTTCGCAGTCTCCAACAGACTAGATACTCATGGCTGCTGTGTCCATCTAATATCAGTAACTGTGGGTGAGCACTTCCACAATGTTTCATGAAATAGTTTTGGAACCAGTCCTCTCCCAAGACATTTTCCATCCATGCCTTTGGTTGCCATGAGGTGGAGAATTTTGAACAACCCATGAATTCAATGCTTTGTACGTTTTCCCCTTAACAACAATCATGGGGGGTAAACCAGCATCTTTGACATTCCCACATACCAATACACTAACAAATTCACGTGACTGGTGCACACCAAACTTGGCCTGTGTTGAAACTGGAATACAGTTTCATCACAGTTCCATATGCATCCGGGAACTAATTACATCATTTATCTTAGCAAAATTATCCGATATGATAGCTGTATAGATGGCACACAACCTTTGGTCGAATTGGCCATAAGGCTTTCAGAGTGCCAGTCCTGGATGCCGTTTCTGGAAACCAGCAAACCAGTCCTTCCCAGCAAACTAGTCTTTAGCTTTAGTGCCTTAACAATCTTGCCTAGCAAATAAATGAAACATATGTAACATTATCAGCATGTGGTTACATCAGAATATAAATGGTAAGGATTACAAAATAAATAAAACATGACAGAAAATTACATCGATGGAATAATTAGACATACACATGTAATGTCTTTAAACCTTACCTGTCTTTGCCATCAGTTGCAATCGGCTCACATCAAAACCTTTCTCAGCACACTCTTGCACGTTGCCAGTATTATCATTTTCTACAGAGAGTGGTATTACTGGAGCCCTACCAAGAGCAGGTTCATGGTCACTGTGACCTATTAAAGATAAATATAATGCGTAACAAGTCAATTTAAAGATATAAATAATGTTATCACAGATTTAGTGTGCTTGTAGAGACATGTACCCTTTGCATAATCCTGCATGGTAGACTTGGCGATATTATACTTTTTTCCTGCCCCTCTTATAGATATTTTTCCTGCATTTATCTCTTCCAGAGCCTTAATCAAGTTTTCCTTCTTCCACTTCATCAGGACATCTTTCTTTTGATATCTCTTGATCATGTTGCCTGGAACAAAGATGTTAAAATTAGAACAACAAAACCGCACATGTTTATCAGTTAAATAACATTCCCATGGTATATATGAATGTCTCTCCTTTTTGCTTTGTTATTTAATGGACTGCCGCCACACCCACGCCCCGATCTAAATAATAAATGACTGTTCCCTAAGAAAAATACATTCAATATGGAATTCCTTTTTAGGTAGCCTTGACAATACATAATTCATTTTGTGGTGGGGAAATCCCTGGCATATCATGTTTCACGAAATTTAAATTATTTCCCAAATATTTATTTAATGACATATATTTATTGCACTTTTATGGGATAATTGTAACCAAAAACTACAAGTCAACAATGGCAACAACTAAATGTTATAAAGATATAAAGTGCCCAACAATTGACCTACGTGCCCAACTCACCTAATGTTTTTGGAGATTCAAACTCCGCGGGGAAAGAAAGTGCGCGACAGAAACACACGCGTCGTTGGGTATCCCCAATGACGTCATTGATGTGTCTTGTTTAATTCAGAGAAGCTATTTCTTGCTCAAATTGCGCGAAAGGTGTCTATTGTTGAGCAAAACATCACGGAATATATGTATTTTATATTAATATTCAAATATTTACATTAATATCACACAGTCATGTGACGTGCCCGACAATACACCACATTCGACGGATTTCCCCTATATAGTAATCGACATGGGCCGATATTGACGACATACAAACACGCAACTACAAATAACACTTTAATGCAATATGGGCCGCGATCAACATATATTTATGATACTCACGTCGATCTCGGCCCAGTCTGTCGCGGCCTATTGGCATTATGGTGTGAGCAACTATTTTAATGTTAATCGCTTGGAATACCTGGGCCGAGATCAACGAGGGCCGAGATCGACGATCTCCGTATATGTCTGTAATTTATGTCAATAATAATATTAACTCATTTGGGTACTGGTGCTTCTAGCAATCTACTGTATTGTTTATGACCTATTTTATTATCATTCTAGCTCTTGTACTAGAAGATCAAAGATACTATGTTTAAAAACGTTTAATTTATATTATTTACTTTATGTGTAACAGTTATATGGAATTTTATATTTTTAAATAAATAGCGTATATATATATATATATATATATATATATATATATTCAATAATAAGTTTGTTATTTTTTATATTATTTCCTAGAGTTTTGTTCGCATAGTGGTCTTTGTAAAATAATTATCGTATATTACTCTCTATTTCAATAACTTATGGTATTTAGTAAGCCCATGAATTGTAACCAGCTGCATGTTTTACTCACGCGCATAGTTTACCGTAGTAACTTGTTGCATCGAACCTTTTGTATCCATTTTAAGAAGTTTACCTATAGTTACTTCATTATTTTGTTTTATTTATATCGTCATGGAGGAGGAATATGCCTTTGGTGAGAAGAAATCTCGGGTAAGTTGATAAAATTGTTCATATCACAATTAACTTAAAATTTTCTAATTATTTATGTATAAACTTGTGTCTTGTCTGTGTCTCTAGATCTAGACCTCTAGTCCATAACTCAGTCACTAGGTCTAGAGTAGATCTAGTAGAGTAGATCTACTCAGGCAGAAGACTATATCTAGTCTAGACTCTAGACTAGATCTCAAGTCAAGAAAGGGACTAACTAAAGACCAATATTCAGTCAGTGGTGTAGGCTGTAGACTGTTGTGTTTAATTAGTAGATTGTAATATATCCTAGACATTTATCATTTAGCCAACGGACATTTAGCCAACGGACACTTACTCAGTTACTGACTTACTCTTAGCCAACGGACATTTACTGATTTAGTCATTATTTACAGGGAAATTTAGCCAACATTAAAAATGTTTTATTATGTTTATCTGACTTTTAACTAAAACTATAGTTGTTTCACTAAATAAATACCAAACAGTGTATGTAATTCAGTAATTGTATTTTTGTAATTCATTGTATGAATGTAACAAACACAAAGTGATGTCTCATATTCTAAAACTTGCAAACACGGATGTCACATATAGTCAACAGCTGTTATATTCAATCGTCATAGTATACGTAATTGTATTTTATTCAACTCATTGTATGAATGTAATAATCACAAAGTAATGTCTCATACTCTAAAACACAAACATTGCCTATAATAAGTTCTTTATTTCTGACATCTTGTCAATATTCCTATTATTACTTCTACAACATATAATTTTAATATATTTGTTTGTATTATCTATATTGTTTCCATGTTTTATATTTTTGACTGGGCACTAAGTATAAATATATTTGAAATTTAAAAACAATATTGAGTCATTTATCTAATTGTAATGGGGCCCTTTTATCCCACTAGCCTATTGAAGCCACCCATTCCAGGTGAAAGAAGTTAAGTGTCATTGGGGATCATCTGGTGAACTTGAAGGTACACCAAACAGAAACACTGTAAACTAAGCCAAATCTAATTGTATTGGGTGACCCTTTTATCCCATAAACCCATGCACATATTGCATATCACTATTTATAATTATGTATAATACTGGATTGATTGATGTTTTACGGCCACTTTTGTGCACAAGGTAGGCTAAATGGGCCGAGCGACTTCCAAAGGTAATGAGACGAAGTGAAAGACTAAACAACCTTTAAGATATGCCCACGCCGGGATTCGAACATGGGTGGTAGTGATCTGTGGTCCAGCGCGCTATCGCTAGACCACAGAGGTGCCCTGTATAATACTGGAGAAAACAGTATACATTAATATAAATAAACAAATTGTACAAAAAAGCAGCAATAATTATTATGGTGCTAACATCTTATCTAAAAATAGGTCTATATTTTCAACATCCATAAACAGAACATAATATTGGCAGAGCATATACAAACTCAAAAATATAACAATATTCATGTACATGTAAGATATAAATGTTTTAAGGTTGGCTAAATGTCCCCCCTGCAAATAATGGCTAAATGTCTGTTGGCTAAGTGTCCATTGGCTAAATGTTTGGATACCAATGTAGACAGTACTGTGTACACACTACCAGACATATTTCTGAATTAAAAAATTAAATGGTATGTTAATTTGTGGATTTTTTTTGCCCATTCTAAACATTGAACAGGGGTAAATTCCTAAATAGCAATATCTCTATATAGATTACAAGCATGCTATGTGGTGGCATCACAGTGTGTTGGGTGGAGCCCATGGTATCCAGACTATTTTAATTGGTTAAATGCTCATGCCCAAGTTCTGGATCATTGTGGTTCCAGTATATTGGTAACACCACATGTAAGTGTTAACATTGCAAAAATGGTAAAATAATTTCTGGATTTAATTTTTTGGAAGGAAACTTCAATTCCAATTCAAAATTTCTCAGTTCCATTTCCATTTTTTAAATAATCAATTCCAATTTGGAATTGACCATCAATTCCAGAATTAAATTGACCCCATGTCTGCTCACTACTAGTTATTGTGTCTGTCTGCACACTGTTTCTGGGCCTGTGGTGCTTGCTCTTGGACAGCTCGGCCCAAGTGACAACTCGGCCTCGGAAAAAGATATGTAAATTAATTTATTGATATTCGTGTGCATGTGTAATATATATATATATATATATATATATATATATATATATTAACAGCTTGACAGTCATTTGTAGCTGTGTGAAATGTAGTGGTAATGAATCCAAGCCAAGAGTTGGTAACTTTGACGTTTGTAAAAGATATTAAAAATGTTTCTATTTATCTTCATTATTCAAAAACTGTAAATATTATTTATTCTGCAGTACAAATGCAAACCCAAATTTTATTTCATACTGTTAAAAAAACATGACAGGAACTAAAAACACATCTAACACAAAAATGTTCAGCACACGCACATACAGGTCCAATTGTCAGAATACACACCCACTTCTCTTTGTCAAAAAATTAGGATTGCAGCACTGTATTATATTGAATATGATTTTGACAAATGTTGCCAACAATTAACTATCAATCAATTGATATTTGCTCTTTCAATCATGCCAGTGATTGGCCTACATTTGATGCTAGCTCCACCCAACTGATTTGATGTTGCCCATTACTACAAAACACTGTTGTTGTATCATTTATCATTGGCTGTCTCATAAGTCTTGGACAACTTTGTTGTAAATTGGACAGGCCAAAATGTCATCTGGGGTGTGGAGTAAATGTGGGAAATGTGTTATACAAAAAAACAGATGCCGAGTGTTTTTGTTGCAGAGAACATGATCTTTTAGCAGACAGGTTTAAGACATTGATTTGTGCAACTGATATCACTATCGGTAATTTAGAAGCTTATAGCACACAGAAATCATCGCTGGAGATGGCATATATAGACAGGATGATTAACCGATATTTATAGGGTCCCGCTCCCAAAGAGCTGTCAAATTGGTAAGTAAATGATATTTTTTGGGTACAATTAATGGCAAATGATTATTTAAATTGATTAAGAAGATGTTCATTAAGTAAAGAAAGAAGGTTTAGTAAATCACTGACAAAATTACAGCATATATATCTAGGCCTAGCCAGTTTATCAGCTGTTTTGTGGGCAGAGATTAGGTTCGTCCAGTAACACCCTGCTGCATACATTTAGTTTTTTTATATAAAAATTCATGATAAGATATAGGCTGGTACACATATTTCTCTGCATTGCTATGCATGATGTGATTTCTGGATTCACAGAACCTTTGGCGAGTTTTGCTTTTGATAGCTGTTTTGTGCAAATGCGTGTACTTCCTCTGCTAAACCTAAATTATATTTGGAAGGCCACAGTCTAAAAATATTTCTTTCTTTTGATTTCAGATAAAAATTGACTGATGTCCTACATAATGTTCACACTATTCATTCATTGAGGACAATAACTTGGAAAGCATGTCCAAAAACTACGGCCATCTTGCTGCGTGGAATACACCCACAAGAAGTTCCCTTCAGAAGATAGAAATTATGTTGGTTTTAAGGCATACACAAATGTGACAGGTACACTGTGATACTAATTTTAGTGATGTAAACCTGATGATTATCGGTTTTGATTTATTAAAATTGCATTTGTGAGAAATAAAGTATTTAAAAAAATCAATTTATGTCTTGTATAATGTTTCCAATATTATATAACTAGACTAGCTCTAAGCACTACAGCCAGTTACCCAAGAAAATTATTTTTAGGTCTAGTTATATACAATTTTGTCATTTAGAAATTTATTTTCACATTTCAAACCATAGGCTAATTAGCTATAAATACAAACGGTAGGAACAGATACAACAAGACAAAAACATATATTTATTTTTAAAGTGAATCAACTCAACATATATTTAGAAAAAACTTTGTTTTAAAGTGTCATAGATACAAACCTAAATCCTATCATTCAAGTTATTACTTTCAGAAACAGATTTTTTGTGCAGTCAAATGCAGAACATCAGCCATTTGTACTTACATTGTCATATGAGGAAATGGTACAACTGTTACATACACTCAAAACACTATAATCTAAGTTGCATGATTCATTTGAGCAATGAAAAGTTATGTACAACCCCCAACACAAATGCCATATGCATTGAGGCAACACATTATTATTGAAATACCGAACACATTAACAATGAAGTAAGCCAATTTATGAAACAACAAAGAATGCACTTATACCAGATGTAAAAAGGATCAAATCAGAAACAAAACACACAGTTTATTACACACATCAGCACAAATAAAATAAAATATGCAACTGGTCTATTTATTTTGGACAAATCTTGTTTGGACACCAAATCTGATTTAAGGGGTGTTGTTTTATTGGAAATATATTTTGCATCAGGTTTCTTGGTTTTGGACAACTGAATATTGTTAGCCTTTACCTGAAACAACAAAGAATGCACTTATACCAGATGTAAAAAGGATCAAATCAGAAACAAAACACACAGTTTATTACACACATCAGCACAAATAAAATAAAATATGCAACTGGTCTATTTATTTTGGACAAATCTTGTTTGGACACCAAATCTGATTTAAGGGGTGCTGTTTTATTGGAAATATATTTTGCATCAGGTTTCTTGGTTTTGGACAACTGGATATTGTTAGCCTTTACCTGGATCACTCTTTCCATCATACTTATCATGTGGTGTTGAGATGTAGGCTCATATGTTATTCTGGTCATCCACTTTAATCATTGCTTGTTTTCACCCAACAATGGCATTATGATCAATCACTTCCAACTGTGTTCGTCCCAGTTTACAAGAGTAATCAAGTTCATGCCATTTTGGACAATATACCACTAACTGCGAGTGGTAACTCTCCAAGTTACCAGTATATGGCTGAAGAGACTGAGTTGGCTTATATCATGTATTATTTTTGTATCATTTAATTTTTCCCTAAAACTGTTGACAATGTGATATACATAAAACTGTTGGATTATTCCTTTTGGTGTGGGTTATGCCCTTTGGTGTGGATTATGCCCTTTGGTGTATACTCTATTCATATTTGAGCTCTGATACCAACGTCCCTATCAGCTACAACAGTGGCTACATTGACTTGTGTTGCTATTAACCTATCTAATGCTTTACAAAACCCATATTTTTCCATTGATTGTGATGTACCAGTCTTTATCACTTGTACCAAGTCAACAATTTTACCACCTGCTGTATCCACCATAGAATAAGCACAATAATTGGCTGATAGCCCAGGACTGTCATACCTCCCATCACTCACCATGATGAGATCATGGTTCAAATTATTTACCTTAAACCATAAACAAGAAGCTTTTTTTTATATCTCTCACTTATCATAGGCAACAATATATTGGCTTGAATATTGTAATTGGTGGATTCCAAAACATAGAATTCAGTTCAGCAATTTACAAAAAAGAATACATTTTAGAATAAGTTAAATCAGAATACAGAATTCCTTGCATAGATTTAGTTTTTTCCATACTGCATGTCCGAGGCTGGGTTGACTAAATAAAGTTGTTACGATTGCACAGATAATGTATGTTATAGGTCATATTAGTACAAGTGACCTTTTTGGTTACAACTATTACACACTTGACAAGTTGTACTATTTACTAATTTTTGTCTACTGGTGAGTTACCGGTATTAGCAAGAACTAAAACTTTTGTTTCTTCAACAGCATTAGATACATTACATTCAACATTATAATTCAATGGTTCATCTGCACAATCTGAGGACCCCGGAGTCATTATCTCTGTCTGGTGGGTGCTGCTCATGTCAGCAGTTCGATCCATACCATCAAGATCATAAAAAACTGCTTGCTAATATGTTGTGATCCAAGGAGATTATAGATGAGCCTGGAGTTCCTCTGAGGTCCTGCCTCTGTTTGATTGGAGATGACTTCATCAGACAGTTTACTTGGTAGATCTAAAACCTCTCCCCTGTCACTGGCTTGCATGGTCATAGTATAACTGATCAGATGCAACCTGGGATGGATTAATCACTTTCGGAAATTGTTTCATTGTACCAGAGGTCATCTCAGTGATACGGACTGGGTCTGTCTGGCACTCACTGCCAGGACACACCTGTATGTATATATAAATGTGTGACTATTTTAATAAGCTCGTATTAAAATGATCGAGGATAATAATGTCTGTGTATATGTTAAGATGTATATCCATTTCACAACACAGTGAGGTTTTAACCGAAAAAGAAATGTCAAATATATCTGTGTTACCAAAACAATAAACAAGTCCAAAACAAGTTTCCATACTAAATACATGATAGTCTACCCCAATTACTCTTTATTGTTATGTACAGGTAATTCCCCATCATAGTGTTTCACTGTTTTACTTCAAAACTACCTTCAATAAAAGGTCCTGGTGTTTCGCTGAACTTATAATCAACATTGTTGGACATCATATTTCACTGATAACTGTGTTGCATTAAATATACTTATATCAGACAGGTCACTAGGAAAGTAGTTAAAACTCGGCTCTTTTTGTTCACCATCTGACAATGAGGCTGCATTGTCAGCTTCTGTAACTACTGAGTTGCAAAGGGTACTTGGACAGGTTTTCTTCACCCGAGATGGTGTTAGAATGTCACTGATGAACTACAAAAATATATAATGACAAATGATTAATTTCAAATATAATATGAAAACGTATTCCATAATTGAAATGATGCGATAGACAAAAACACTACCATACATAAACGACCCAGAAGCAAATAGAATCTATGTAAATTCATAGACATAATAGGGGTGTCTAATTAAGCATATGCTAAGTAAGATGGCTTAGGCCCTTTTGTTTAGGGTAAGAGAAATATTAGAGGTTTAAATTGTTTTTTCAACAATATTATGTAAAAGTTTGTAATCATTCGATTACCAGCATCTTTATAATTTACGTATGTTGAAATTTTAGTTATATGGTGGAAAAACAATTACATAGGCTTGTGAGTTGAGTCTGTTGACACAAAATGTTTACTCGAAATACCCTTTTCACCAGACAGCATATGGTTATTTTTGTTTAGTCATAACTATTAGTTTACATTACATCTATATAATTACATTTTTCTCTAATTTGTTGTCGCTGTTCGTTAGATGATACATCTGCTGTACAAAGTTTCATTATGGTTGGTAGCTCTCCCTTCAGATCCCATTTTCAGAACCTTTGCTCAAAATAATAACTGTAAACGATGCTGTTTCAACCAAATTTAAATATTTCAGTATTTTAAATATTCTTAAGTTATGAAGCCATTGCCGTACTCTTACTTTTTCCTTCACTGTATTCAGCTTTGGTATGCAAAAATAGTGTTTTTCTGGATTCTGTCATTTGTTATTTTTACAACACAAAGCTTTGCATTCTGCCACATTGTTGATGTAAATTATGGGATGTCAATCCCATGGGTCATTGCGCCACATTGCATTGTTATTAATTAGCCTATTAGTTTAAAAGGGTGTTCCCATAGTGCATCTGGTACCACAAGTCATGTGATTAAATTCCAGTATTATCTATGATGTGTAGGACTTTTCATGCTTCAGTAAAAGGCTTTGGGCTGATCACCTTATTTCACTGAGGTACAGCCAGTCAATTGTGTATTCCATGAGAAATTAGCACTAAAGCAAAGTAATTTATCAATTTCTCATTTTTTATTATTTTAGTCAGCAAAGAGTGGTCGAAGAGCAAAGAGGGAAGCAGTAACAACTGATCCAGATCCAGTTCCAGATGAAACTGCAGCTGAAGATCTGGATGGAGCAGAAGAAACAAAAGCAGTATATATTGTTTACATATCGTCATGTGCTGACTCTTTTAAATTTTATGTAACAACATTTTACACTTTTATATTTAGACAAATTTTTGTTTTAAGTGGTAGATGAGAATTTCCAATTAGTTTATCATCATCATCAACATTACCACCCATTGTCACTGTTTCATGTAGAAGTTTGACATTAAACCCCTTTTTTTATTAACCACAATACAACAGCTCATTATGATATTGTTACGTGTTTTCATGTTCTGTACAGACCAGTGGGCCTCCGAAACCATCAAGAAGGGTCAGTGGTTGGGGTGCCGACTCAGGTGGCAGGTGTGTATTGACAATTTAATTAACTTAATGAATACATCACCTAAATTAGTGTTCTTCTTGAAATCAATCAAACTGAATATTAGTGATAGTAAAACAGGTACTGTATCTAATAGGTACAGCTATTTATATTGTAAATTAAGAGAAATATCCAGCTTTGTTTTATGCGAATCATGAGAATAGAGATTTATTATGTTTCATGTGGTATTATTATGCATGTACGCTCGTGAATTATGATACAAATGTTACAAATAATAGAAATATTATACTTGAAATTTGGCTGTTGTTCCTGTTTGTGTATGATAAATACAGCATCTCATAAATGATAAATTTGTCACTGATATCAGTGTCTATTTAAAAAAAATATCTGTTTGCTGATAAATGTTTTGAATTTTGCAAAATTCAACAACCCAAGTATTATGTATTTTGTTGTTCACTTATAACATTTCTATGGTTTCTGATTTTCAATATCTGTGTCCTTCTGATATCGGCATTGCTGTTGTGCTGCCTTCAACTTCCTGATCCTTGGACCATATTTCTTATTGCTGTTTAATCTCTTTGCAGACGAAGGTTTGAATGTTTCTGTCTTATCTATTTTATTGAAGTTTTCTCATTTACAGTTACAGTCAGAATCCATTAATCCGACAAGGTTTGTCACATGACAATATGTCGGAATATCGAGTCTGTGACATACTGGTAGTCTGTGTCACACGTTTTTAAACATAAAGATTTACCTCCGTATTTTAACTAATATTTAGTAAACATTCGTAAGATACGGAATGGCACTGAAGCCATTGATCATTTTGATGTTTGTTAATTACAGACACTATAAAGAAATACTCGTGTCACTTAGTCCATCAGATTAACTCATGATCTGTTCATTGGAAAGATCACACATTTGTATTTTTAATTAGCCATGAATGATTATGATTGGCTATTACAGGCAATGGAAGCATCGTGTGTCGGTGTGTATGGTCAAGGATGATTGTAATTGGTTACGATATAGCAATTATCACAGGTTGGCGGGTTAATGAACTGTTACTGATAACGTGTTGATGTGTCTTGCACGACTGAACCAGCGGAAATATTTAGCAACATTTTTGTGTTGTCGGATTATCGAGGTAATTTTACATTGAAATGTCACATTCTGTTGGAATGCAGAACACGATTTTGTCGGATTAAAGAGTCATTTATAATGGAGCTAAATCTGTCACAGGCAGCAATGTGTCGGATGGTGGATTTGTTGGATAAATGATGTCCGGATTAACGGATTCTGACTGTATTAATTTGGTAATATTACTTTGAAGGTATTGTTTCACTTAATATCTTGGCTAAAGTGTAACATGATTTAATTAAACTTTTACTATTTCATTTCTTACTCAAAAAGGACTTGTGTTATGTTGTAAATGTTTGTTATGTTTTTATAACATGTACAGTTCATATTGTGTTTTGTATACGCACACACACACACATCATTATACCTGTAATTTTATTATTTATGAATGTTTTCCTTTCACCTCATTCAGTATACAGTAAGCATGACTGCTAAAACAAATTGTTTCATATTGTAAATGTCCACATCTATCATTGTTAGACCATGAAGTAAGTTACTTAATTCAGATCAAAACATACCAGATAATTTCAAATCGTCATCTGAACTTTAGCCCCAAAAGGATTAATTCACTTGAGTTAATTGTAAATACTTCATAATGTTTGATAAATTACCCTTTATTTCTGTTATCTGATTGTTAGATTTCTTTTGTATGTATGAATAAATGATGTATATTCCTTCACATCAACCAGGTTATATGAATCTTTCTTATCTGATGAGTTCAGTAGGAGTTAATTTATTTTCTGATCAGTGCCAATTCACATCCTCCTCTTTTTCTTCACACTTTAATGTCAGTGAATGGAATAAACAGTTATTTTCTTTGCATTTCATTCTGCTCAGACGACGTGGAACCGATGATGATGATGAAGATGAGTAAGTGTATTGTTCATCTGTCTGCTTTTATTCTTGAACATTTTAAACAGCAACAAAACTTAGTCAGACTTTATTAATGATGTATTATATTTCTTGTACATATATGCTACTGGTACTAGGGTTTTAATACATGCTGCATGTACTTGAATAAGGGTAACAAAATATTGATGTTTTGTTAATTTGTGCAGGATGTCTTTTCTCTGAATTAGAATGACACAGTTGTTTTTGACAGTTTTGTTTGGAAAATATTCATGAAAGTTTAATTATTTTTAGTGTACAGATCATGATTATGTAGTGAATTTATTTTTTGAAGTGTTACTTGCAATTAATTCCTGTTTAAAATAACCATGTGACACACACTCTATCCCTCATTAAATCTGTTTTCATTAAAAAAAATCAGTTTGTAAGTTTTGATATAAATCAAGCATTGTTAATCTAATCTGATGTTAGTTATCTATGTATTAACTGCAATGAAGATCAGAGTAAAGCCAAATACCTATTTTTATTATTTACTCAGTCCGGAACATCTCCATTATATTTCTGTGACACCAGAATGTCAAACTGAAGATAACATGCATCTTATTATCATGCCACAAAAAATTCAAACTAATTTAGTTTATTAAAACTTGTCTTAGAAGTGTTCATTTGTAATGTTTCATCAAGATGTTTATTGTAATATGTGTGGGCAGCATGCCCAAGTTTAAGCCGCTTCACCATTGTGTGCTTTCTGATTACTTCATACAGAGCTTTTACTGTGATTTTAAAACTTATTATGCTATCATAACAACTGTTGTCTGTGCATTAATTCACAATCTTCACTATTAGTCATGGTGTGTTTCAAGACATGCATACTAACATTTTTTAGCACTGCAACAGACAAACTGGTCACACTAATATTTTGCTTTCTGCTATTTTAAGTAGATTACTTGTTTTAATATCTCACTCTGATTATCTGTTATTAGTGACTATGCTATATCACATTCTGCTTCTTTAAGCAGATTCTTGGTTTGTATTCTATGATTGTTTATCACAGATTCAGTAAATGACTGACTAGCTTTGTTTCATACAGGTTCACAGCATTCTCCTTTGCTTTTACAGATGATAGGTAGTAGCTTACATATGATTGTCTGTTAGCTTAACCAGCAATGTTCATCCCTTTTAGTCTGATATCTGCCATATTAGCATGTAGTACATAATTAAAACTAGCATGAGATGCCTAGTCAGATAGTTACCCTCAATACATTAATAAGTTAAATATTAGATTATATATATATATTATATATATATATATATATATATATATATATATATATATATTGACAATTATAATAACCTCATTTAAATGGATTGCTAGTTCCATTACAAGAATATATTCAGTAGTACTACTGAGTGTGTTTCCCCTAATTGCTATGTTTGTATAATATTCATAAGCTAGCATGCTCTTAAATTTTGTTGCTTCCCCTCTCAACACACACATACATACACACAGACAGACACACACACACACACGCAATATAGATATATGGGATATTAATTAATTGACAATAAACCTCCTCCCTGAGTACTATTAGGTTGCAGATTTTGTATGAAAATATTGCATGAATAAATATAATAAAATGTACAATCCTTAACATATACTCATATATATATATATATATATATATATATATATGTTATAGTGATCTTATAAATGACCTGTTAGTTTGGATAATTATCCTTACAATTTAGACAACCAAGATTGTTATAAGTGGATGGTGTTTTCATGTGGCAATTAGATTATTGACTATATGGTGAATGTATGTAGGCATTCATACAGTAAATGTTTGTATTTATTTGTCAGTATTATCATCAGCATTATTAATCTCTTGTGTGTCTGTTCTTTCAGTGAACGTTTACGTCCAAGAAGTCCTGTTAAGGATGATGACTCAGATGATGGTTTGTATGCTCAGGAGATGACGTGTTCAGTAGAAAATAAATATTCTATGCTCTACTAACTTAAGATACACGCAGTGCTTTGGCAGGAAAAGTTGACCAGAATCATTGATTATTCTTATCATGAATGCATTGATGTATTTATACTGGAAAAAACTGGCTTAAAAACATATGACACCCCAAATTTGGTATTTAACATATCTAAATGGTAGGAAACTTTGGACATCAATTAAGCCAGCAAAATTATAATACAAAACATACTCATGATCTATCTCTAAAGCTAAAGCACCCATTTGATTTTATATTTAACTAACTTGAGTGTGCTGTTATTAATAGTTTTGTCTTATATTTCAGTATTGTATTATAGTTTGGGGCTTTAATTTGATGTTTTCTTCTTTTGCATGTGTTCCTGTATCTGATGTGATTGACGGTTTGATCTTATACAGAGCCAGGTTTGTTTTACTCCTCCCTGTTCTTGAGCACATATCTTTGTATATCTTATGATTCTGTATAAGAGTGTTTATGTGGTTATCGATATTTGTGTGCAAGCTGTATGCCAAACATCTGAAGTATATTGTGATGTGCGGCCAATAGAAATTGGCACAAGATCATTCTTACCATTTTATATCAGTGGTTTAAAACGAATAATTTCTTTTCAGCACTTTTCAATACTTAGTTGTTTAATTAAAATCCATTTCATTCTTGTTAATCTTTACATATCTGAAGTAGTAAAGTTTTTAAGTTCACATAAAGAAAGATTATTTTCATGAAAATATTGTACTACAAGCATACAAACATGTCTACATTTCACTTTGTGGATTTCAAATCTAATTGGTATTTCCAAAGATTGATTCATATATTAATTGAGACATGTTCTGCCAAAGATGGACAGTCAGATGATGGTTTGTTACAATTATTAAAATTAGTTTACAACAAATATTTTATTATATTAATATAATACTGTATTCTTCCGTGTATTGTGAGCATTAGTGTATAAATTTAACCAGAAAAATGTCAGGAAAAACCTAGTTTTGGTGTATAAGGTGCAGGAGAAATGAGGAAAATCTGCAGCTGGATTTTAAATATATTTATTTCCACAAAATAAATAGTAAATGCATCACAACACCATGGAGATGCCATCAGACTTTTGGGCGATAAACGTTAACAGAAAGTGGGGGGTACAAAGATGGGGGTCACTTTCTTAATGAAAGCTACATCACCGAAATGGGAATGTCTATGACTATGTGTGGTCCTGGCTCATATGAATTGACATCACGGGCACCCCCTACCACATCAATACAGAGGTGTGCTGATGGTGAATAGTATGCCTAATATCGCTCACTTTACATGTTATAGAATTCTAGGCAGCAATTCTATTTATTAATTTGAGCGTTCCTTCACACACAGAAGACGGTGTATTTTGCTGCTATGTCTATTTCAAAAGATCTATCTGGTAACATGCATCAATATATCTAGCTGTGAGAGACACTGCTTCATTCACTGCTTCATTCATATCAGTACTTAATTGATAACTCTAAAGATAATTTGTTTCTAATTGATTTACCGTAGGTCCCGGTCATTAAGCCGACACTTTGTGTCAACATTTTGACCCTTATTTTGGGGGGTCGGCTTAATGACCAGTGCTATTTCAGTGTCAAGAAATCCAGTCACGAGAAAATATTTCGGTGTGTTAACAGCCGTCTAGATCTAGATGCAAACGGACATCAATCGTTATTTTGATTTAAACTCATGCAGCCATGGAGTGAAAATAGAAGTGAAACAAGTTGGTGATAATTATACATGGCTTTATAATGAAAATCAATATTTATATGTAGAATTATCTGATTTTTGTAATTATGGATAAACGTTGTTTTGACTCAGTAGCGCATTTCACAAAGGCAGCACCGGTAACAAGACAACTCGTACCCAAGACATCCTGTAACCAAGAGCGTTGTATCTCATTTGTTTGGCAAACGTCACCTGGGCTGGAAGTACTACATGGAAAAGTTCATATTTTTAGGTCGGCTTATTGGATGGTAACACCATAAATCATGATATTTTAGGCCTAAAACCGTCCTCGGTTTAATGGCTGGGACCTACGGTAGTATTAACTTTTCATATCGGTGCATGCCCACTTATATAAATCCAACCTTATCTCGTTTGGATTTCATGTCACCGTTTTATCATTTATTAATTATTCCCAGCAATCTGAAACTATCTTTATTAGTCATTGTTTTTCCATAAATGTCAAATTTATTAGTTATTTCTAAATAGTATGATGCCTGCCGCTTGCTGTACCATGCTGCATGTGTTTCCGGGAACTGTGTGAAGCCTACCTATCAACGGTTCAGTAAACACAAACAGTTACTGTTCACTGACTTCTGACCTATCATAAAGCAATATGTAAGAAAGCAGTGGTCAGATTTCTGGTCACTGCAATTTGAAAATAAATTGCATGCAGTGCAGCCTGCATTGGGATGTTTGGTGTGGTCCTGTCAGGAAAGGCATCGTGAGGAAATTGTACTCTCCTGCTTATGGATTGGGCACTCTTTCCTCACCCACAGATACCTCTTGGCTGGAGAAGAACCACCAGAGTGTATCTCCTGCCAAGAACGCCTGACAGTCGATCACATCCTCCTTCATTGCTCAGAATACCACCACATCAGAGTACACTACTACCATGCAGAGACTCTGAAAGAGCTGCTGGAGAATATTGCCCCGGACACAATTTTAAACTTCCTAAGAGAAGCTGGTCTTTTCTTCTTAATATAATTTACTTAAAGTGGCAACATCTAGTCTGCATCATTCCTAAGAGAAGCTGGTCTTTTCGTAATATTATTTATTTAAAGTGAGAACATCTAGTCAATGTCATAACCTTAACTAGTATTTCCTCTACAGAAGCAGGTCTTCTCTTTCAACAGAAATCTATTTAACTACCTCTAATTAAAACTAGTCATTATTCACCATATTTTATCAAAGATTAAGAATTCGATTTTACCTTTTTAACAACCTTATACATCTATATACCAATGTACTGTTTACATATTTATCCTTTACATTTAACAATTTACATTTTAGCTTATAAATAGCTTTTAATGATGCCAGAAATCCAGCTTATTAACCTTTTATATATAATCTTCAATACGGTTTTATTTCCAAACGTTCTAGGACACTGAATGGCCTAAATTGTGCCGATGTATCGTTAAACAACATTCATCCATCCACTAAACACTAACAGCTTGGTAATAGCTGAGGTTTACAACCCGGGCAAATCGGTATACTTTACAACATGTGACACCAATGATAGACACCCCCAATGTTTACATAGCCTGGGAATATTCCACAGTTTTTGACACTGTGTCATAAACTTGACAACCATGATTGTTATAAACATTGGTGGTATATTCAAGTTCTGTCCTTAACCATTTTAGACATTCCAGTGATACCAGAACTTGAAGAGACCCAGGAAGATGATCTCACCACACAAGTAGCAATAGCACCAACGTTAGTAGATTTATTATGGAATATACTGTGTGTGTTTGTGTGTGTCCATATAAATTTAAGGACTGTTATATCAGTTGTTCTGGATTAACTGATATTATAATATTAACTAAAATAGCTGTGTCCTGATGTTTTTCAATTTTTGTGACTGATTTTGATGTCTTCTACAAAAGGAATTGTATAACTTCATGTTGCATTTTTACATTTACCATACAGAGTAGCAGTTAATAGAGTGGCCACCTACAGAGAGTTAGACACAGATCTCATGAAACATGCTGCATTCCTGACACTTGTATGTGATTGTATACAAATCCAATGCCCAATATTTTACTTAGTGACTACTGGTTCATTAAATTCGGTTGGAAAGTAATTTTTTGTTAGCTCCAATGATATAAATGTTTTTGGATGCTAAAGTATTAAAATATTAGGTATATAGCTTCAATTTCTAACCGAGGGCTACAAGCTTTATAACTCCTGTGGTAGTTGATTAATCTACAGGATGGGAAATCTCGGCCCAAGACATATCACAAAAATAGTATTTTGTCAGGGCACCTAGAATAGCTAATGAATAAGCATTATAAATTGTACAGTAATAATAATAATTAATTATTTTACCTCTCAGGATAATGAGATTGACCTAAAACTACTCAGTAAAGGATTATCGGCTGAAGCAGATGTACAAGAGGTAATTAGTGTACAAGTCTGATATTTGGTAATAGATAATCGAGTCCGTTGTTTTTTATTAGCTGATAAAAGTGACCTCAAAAACGTAGATATAATATGTAAATACAGTATTAATGTGTCATATTTTTAACTTCCCCTCAGCGGGTGCTGAGTACTCTTTATTATACAGTATTTGTGATTTCAGGTAAAAATATTCTGTAAGGAAATATTTCTTTTCATATTTTCTTTTCATACATTTTTTACCTTACAGCTTAGTTATCTTGTATTACCATTAGATCACTTCTCAACAAAAAGAAATTTCTAGCACTTCTTCTTACAACACCATAATACCAGCAATTAGTTTGGCCCATTATAGCAATTATTCAGAAGAATCCAGGGCGCCTCCTTGGTCTAGCGGTAGCATGTGGGACCACAGATCACTATCATGCGTGTTCGAATCTCAGCTTGGACATATCTGAAGTTGGTTTCATCTTTGACTTTGTTTCATTACCTTTGGAGGCTGCTCGGCTCATTCAGCCTATCAGGTGGGCAATAGTGGCCATAAAACATCAATCATCATCTTCAGAAGAATCCACACAAAGACATGTTTTTAAAAATGATCCCATTACGAGACCTGACTTTTCTACTTCTAGTCTGTTGCCAAATGTAATGGCAGAATATGCAGCTGATTCAACAGTAATAATTTAGGCATTTCCTGAAACCCCTAAATAACAACTTTCACTGAATTCTGGGGGGGTTCCTCTCCAAAAGTTGTCCAAGAAGTGCAATTCTTTCTGGATGTGGTACTTAACACCACATAAGTGATCACACTGTAGTTTATCACCCAGTGAATTGTACGTCTGAACAATAATAAATGGAATTATTTTGATCATTCAAAAGATAACTTGCAGCAGTTGTATCTAAAATAGTAATCTCTGTATTTTTTTATTATAGGAAGATGTAACATGGGATTGGGATAGATTGTTTACTGAGGTCAGCTCAGAATTACAAGCTGAATGGGAACGTCCTGAGAATCCGGATGATGAGAAAACTGTATAAATTGGATAATGAAGTAGCACATCAAATAATTAAAATCTACATAAATAATAATATATAGAAAAAGATGTACAGAATATTGAGAGAAAATGTTTTATCAAATACGTTTATATTTAATTAACTGAAGATCATTTCATTAAATGTATATATAAGTCATTAGTAATTATACATTTCTTTATTTTTTTGGTGATATTTAGATAAATGCACATTATGAGTCTGTGTGTATGTATGTGCATACCAAGAAAAAAAGTGTGTGTATGTTTGTGTGTCCTGAACATTAAATGAATTGTATATATAATATTATGTAACATTATGAATTAGACTCTGCTTTAAACACATACAGTATAGGTTGTGCATATCTTAAAATTTTATCCCCCCTTTCTCTCTGTTTGTATGTTGAAAAATAAACTTCAGATGATTTTGATTTTTAAGAAAAAACTCCACCATTGTTGATAAATTAATTACTGGTATTATATTTTGTAATATTAGCATTTTTATGCTTAAGTAATGTAAAATGGTTATAATAGACTTGGTCTCAATATTTTTTTCTCTCTTTTGTGATTTGTTAATAAAGTCACTGTAACAGCAAAAACTGAACATACACATATTTATTTCTCTTGGGATGATATTTTCTTTTGTCTTTTGTGTCCACTGATTAGTAGTAAAAATCTTGGTTTTTTTAATTATCAAAATCCAAAACATGAAAATCTAGCTGGGGATACATTTGGCTATTATAACTTCATAGACAAATTGGTTTCAATAGGTAGATAATATGATATTAATTAAAAATATTCCAGCAAAATTTACTTGTTAACTGTTCAGTATTTTTCACTGCATTTATATTTTGGTTTTGGCTTAAACAGAAGGAAAACGTCAGGCTTTGAGTATTTATATGTGATATGTTTAAATATATCATTCATGAAGAATATATATGATATACCTGGTAGTGAATACATTAGAAAATGTAATCTATTTCATTATTAAATTTAGTAATTTTGTCAATATAAAATATGTTATATTTTATACTGTCAATAATTGTTTATCATATCTGATATTAAGCTCCACCCTTATAGGGTCCTAAATTAGTCTTTTGTAAAACTTCTTAAAACTAACTCCCTTATTTTTTACTTGCTTGTTAAGTAGCAATTTGGCATATTGCTGCAACCCAAATTTATAATATCTGTTTTATTGAATCTATCCGGTGAATGTTTCCTGGTAATATTTCTTGCTAAAAACTGTACAAAAATGACAATTGCTTGAGATAATATCCAAACTTAAGTGTTCAAATTTGTATGTTGTTTGACATTGTCCTTGTAGAACGTAACCCACTTTATGTTCACTATAATGTTAAACATTTGTATTTTTTTTCATTTCTGCATTCAGTTTAATTTGTTATCAATATTTGATGTTGGATGTTATCATCTGATTATAATAGGTTTCAGAAGTTCAAAATGAATAATGCCCAACTTATCCCACCAAAGCAGAAAGTGGATATTTTATAGATGACGAAACTCTTTACTCTTATCTGTGGTTGTTTGATGATCAATTTTTGCTGCTTGTAATAACTGATCAATATGGAGTCCATGGAGTCTGATCCACCAAACTGCTTATAGATCTATCTTCACAAGTTTAGTTAGAACATCAAACATGACAAGATATATAGAATGAGAGATATTAGTTTTGAAAAATTGTCTAATCTTTAACACAAATAAAACATTTTCTAAAATAACTTAATGTGTAATATCCCAAACTAATTTTTCAAGGTCTTACAAATTGGCCTGCATGATACTACAACACATCAGACATAGCATAATAGTGGTGCCTCCATGGCCCAACTGGTAGCATGGTTGGACACCGATCTAAAGCACCTCATTTCAAACCCTGGTTAGGCTATGTCAGAAGAGCATTTCTCATTTGGCCCATTTAGCATACCATGTGCAAAACACTAACATTTTCAACATTTATTATGCTATATAATATATGTTTAACATATTGTAATATCAGGTTGTAGCACTGTCTGGGTAAGCAAATATAGAGACATCTAAGTATTAAAACAAGATTTATCTAATTTCTCAAGTGGATGTGTTAAAAGCTGTAGGACTATTTTATCCACCCGCACATATATGACTAAAATCAGGTGATATTACAATTAATATGATTTTTATGCTGATATATGATTAAATTAAATCTCCTCATTCTAATACGTTGTGTATAATTAGTTTATGATATATTTTGTATGTATAATGTGTAGTTCAGTATGTTGTGATCTTTAGGAGCACCTTATAATGAAGTTAACAACTTTACTGTTCAAATTAAGTGTTTCTCCAAGAACATTTAAATTTATTCAACATTATAAACTAAACTGTGTTTGATGTTGAAAGCAGGTTTTAAGGAATTTATGTTACTACTACTACTAATAATAATAATAACTACTAAAACTTCCTATATTGCTCAATTCAAAATAATTATAAATGTAGGCATTAATTTTGTATACATCTCTGTGCCTAGTTACTTATTGAAAATATGTATGGTTTAATCTATCATGTTAAAGACAATTACAAAATTTTAATATAAAGCTATTTAAATATCACCTTTAATAGATATAAATGAAGTAATACATTTTTACATATTGCATTATGAAGGCATGCACAGACTGACTATAACAATGATAATCTGTTGGGAGTTTTAAAAAGTTCAATACTACAACCAGTTATACATCTAAGTAATTCCTATAACCTTATGGAAATTCAAATTGTTTTATTGGTACAGAACAAACTAAAGATTTCGCCCCACTACAGATTGATAGCCTGACCCTGCTACGGTGGGCACCATGCCGCAGTACAAAGCCCTACATCGTAATATATATTTTGCAGGTCTCAAGAATTCTGCTAACTTTTTATTTATTTGAATAAGCATTAAAATAATGTATATAAAATACTGATAGTATATTTATGAGAATATATATATATATATATATATGTCCATGCTATGTTTCATTACGGCTCAGAGTACCTTTAATCATTAGAATCCTAGCTATGGTGCCTATAAGCAGAAAATAAATTGACCATGAAGTTTCTAACATCTGCGGGGCCCCCGAGCTTCATTCTAGTTAGCATTATGGATTATACAGCCCTGGCAACAATGAGTTCAATATTATACATTATGGGGATTTATGCAGTTATCATTTTATAAACTTATCTAACAGAAGATATTCTGATAATTCTGAAACATAATTATTTAAATCCCTCGGAGATTTGAATTTTCAATATTGTTTTCATTCCTTCTAATTTTATAAAGTGAAGCAATAACTTATAATTATTTGTGGTGAAGTCGCAACATTCAACATAACAATATAATGTGGTAAAAGACGCCAATGCATGTTTTCGTTGTGGAACTGGTTTTTGTTTACAGCGTGAACAAATGTGATATATCGGTGCAAATATAGTGTTTTGTGTGTTACGACTGGTACATTTAGATGTACGGGAGTTTGATAGAATCATCGTTAAATATAGTTTTGTGTTGTGTTCTGTCCCAGATAGCACAACAATGTTGGACCAACTATTGTCCAATGTTGTACGCTACACTCGTCCATGGATGGCATACTATGTTGGACTAGCGTATAGTTTTGACCGCCGGACCAATGTTGGTACAATACTGGCAAATCATCGTTTGTCCATCATTGGGCCATCGTTTGTCCTACGTTGTAAATAACGTTGGTCCAATGATGATCCTTAACAGTAATGAAAACAAAATATGCATTCAAAAGCTTTATCCATTTTATAATTAATTCTACAAAAATGTCCCTTAAAAGTAAAACAAAAAAAGGTAACAAGTGTAATATGAAATGCAAAATATGGTGAACGTACACAAATAACTAAACCTACTTAAGATACAAGATATTCACAAAGTTCACTCAGGCAAATTCATGTAAAAAACAGTTGACAACCGACTATACTCACCATTAATACCACAAAACTCTGAAATCCACATATATAGCGCCAGATAAGTTAACAACACACACACACACACACACATAAAATACAGAAGAACAGCTCTCTCTCTCTCTCTCTCTCTCTCTCTCTCTATATATATATATATATATATATATATCTTCAATACAAACCAACTACAAATGACATGCATACTGGAAAGATCCAACAATAAAAATCTAAAAATCCTTATAGGTAAATTAAAAAGAAATCGCTTAAAATAGATATTGAATTTCTGAAATGTCTAAATTAATATTAAATCATCAACATATTTCTAATTGACTCAAGTAAACACAAATAAACATACGTCATTGTATACAGAGCTACACGTACTCTTGTTATAAATAACAATGAAACTTTTGCATTCACAGACGACAGTGGTTATTTGGGGACTCTATGTACTTTGAACTAAACATAATATAAAACAAAATATTTGCAACTGACCATTGTATGGCCAAAATATATTCCAGGGAACAAAAATAGTATTTAAAAAACTATATAGTTGTAAACATCCATCCATATACTTCTAACTTGCATATCCAACACCCTCTTGAGCACTCTAACAGATTCTATTCTATTCCTGTGTTACAGTACTGAAAAGGCTGTTTACGTGATTATAAAATGTACTTTACAAAAGATCCGATTTGACATTAAATACACTGACATTAAACACATTTTCATCAGTGGATCCTAGTATATATATATTGGAATATTTTTCGGAATAATTTGTATATCATAGTTCAATAGCTACCTTATCCCTCTCCCCACGCCTTCCTTCCACCAGCTCTCTCTTGGGAAACATGTAACCAACGTTTTTACAACATTCTCGAAGTATTAATTTCTCCTTTATTTGGGAGATTTATTTAGGCATCTGCAAATACAAGAGCTTTGCAAAAACACCACCAACCACATGTCATGTGCAGGTATTATCTGGTAACGTAAAACATTAATAGCCTGTATCACAATAATAACACGGTTGGGCTGATAAGATATCCCTTCAGTCAAATGCAGTTTCATTCTGTGTAGTGTTTTTTGTTGGTGCACTTACAATCACATGCTACGCTTATAAGTTAGAGTGGTTTGTTCGTACTCAAAATACATATAAATTATAAGCTTATATAGGGGGCCACATTGTAACGGAATGATGGATGAACTGTCTGAATTAATTTTGGCCAACAAAAAAATAAAGGTCGTTTGCTATGTTGTTTCATTCTAACATATGCCGCCTACGTGAGGCGCACCCCACAATAGACAACGTCGGTCCGACGGTGGTCCAATGCTGGCAAACAGTTTACAACCTTGCCGGTCTAACGCGATGTTGGTCCTATAAGTTGCTGTGCTATCTGGGTACAGATGCAGCAATTAATATTCTTGGGCACGTTTTGTCCAACGAACACGAGACAAACAGCACCACACCAAAATCATACATATTTAGTGAACATTTTGTTGGTGACAACTGTCACAACAAAACGCAATATATGACACATCAGACTGGCAAAAAGTGCATGATTTTGAAGAAATTATATAAGATCCGCCCCTACCGTACACCTGGCAAATGTCAACACTCATCTCCTATAACAAATGCCACAGGGTTTGTCCAGTTTTGTTTTTCGGGGAGAATCCCCAAATTTCTCCCCCACCACTCACAGGGGAGCAGTACGGAAAGATGGAGCCGAAATACCCCGAATGTGGTCACTGCCAGAATGTTTTATGTCCTCAGGGGCTCTTTAACGTCCCCCTTTTAAAGTGTAGAAGTGCCATTTAAGGTATTGTGAGCCGAGAAATTAATTTCTGGAAAAGTTTCGACCTCTAACTGGGATCGAACCTGTGACCCTTGGCACCAAGTGCCGGGTGGCTTAACCGCTAGGCCATCAGAGCTCACTGTTTGTCCAGTAAACACACAAAGCCAAATATCACAGCAATAAATTGATATGATGGAGGGGGGGTTAACAATCCGGTTGTGACCTCACGAATACCGATGAAATCCGCCAGATCGCAGCAGTGCATTTAAAATAAATATGAGCATTATTTCACTAGGAGTATTTTTGGACGAGTCATAATATTGTGTAAAGTATTATTTTGACAGAAGCAGGCGAATTCTATAATTAATATCAGTTGTCCAAAGGCAAGGCCTTTAAACATAAGAATCGCGCCAACGTATTTAAAGATTTATGCTTATTATGATTAAGTCTTGTTGTGCATCAGCTTTATATAAAACAAAACAACAACAAAATTATCGACGTGTTTGAGATATTGCGAGATTTAATATTTTAGAACGTAGTAGGAACGAAACATTCAGTTATTGGTACATACTCGATGAAAACAAAAAGCGTCAAAATGTCTGAAAGTGATCGTGAGAAAACCGGTAATAATTAAATATTATTGTACTAATTGTGTTGAATGATACACAGTTCATTCCTCATTGTAAATTGTCGTATAATATACTGGGTTAATATTCAATAGGTCAGATGTTTCCTTTCAGGAATAAGACGCTTGTCAAATACCACAATTTAAGTTAGATCATAGAATGATAGAATATAGATGCATCTGTGATTCTGTCAATCATTAAAATCAAAATTCTAGATCTATGATCTAGCCATTCTAGCTCACTACTGTCTAGACTAGTACTAGTGACACTAGCTCAGTAGCTAGTGACTAGGCGACTAGCTGATTGATTTTCTTTCGTTTCATGATCATGAAACAGGGATAGCAATCAGCATACGAAAGCGTAAGCACTTATTTTCAGTCACATTGTTGTCCCTTTTATTCAGTGGTTGTTCATTATCTTCTCCCACCACTTACAGCAAAGCAATATGGAAAGATGGAGCCGAAATACCCTGAAGATGGTCACTACCAAAGTGTATTACGGCTTGAGGTGGTCTTTAACGTTTCCCCTTTATTATTATCAATTCAGTGGAGACAACAGAGCCATTTAACGTGGTCAGCCACCCACAACGTTGTGAGCTGAGAAATTAATCCCTGGAAAAGTTTCGACTTCTTGACGGGATCGAACCTGTGACCCTTGACACCAAATTCAAGGTGCTTGACCACTAGACCATGGGAGCTCACATTCATGCTGTATAATCTAGATGTCTATACTTGAACTCATTTGAAGATTTTTGGGCTCTAGTAGGTTATATCCTTTGTAGCACATCTATGGCTATGGTCTAGTACTAACTACTATTCATATCCTACTCCTAGGGGTAGGTGGCACTGAATTGTCTGCTATGATATCCAGGGTCTCCGGGTGGGGTTATGGACTATTCGTCCTTGGTTGCATTCGCCTTCAATATAAAAAGGCTATTTGCCCTTTATTGTTATTCTCCTCTTATAAAAGGGACTGTTTGCCCTTGTTATGTTATGTGATATTTTAACTGCCTCACTTTCACTCCAGAATAAAAACATTATTCAGGAAGTGGAGCATCAGTAGTATATTTATATGACTACACCCTGTATGAAATAAAAGTAGACATTTAACATCTTTGTACAAACAAATTATAGTTATACACAATAATAACATAACTTTATTTAAATAATTAAATTAAAGAATCACTTATTTACAAGTACATTAGAATATAATAAATGAGCACAAGGAATAACTTGGCTACATTATAGCATATTAAACCCATATTACCAACTGATGACACTAGCTTAACAAGCATATCAAAATGGTAATGGAAAATTACTGATTACACAATAATCACCATGCTCACCTGGTATGATAGTACTGGGGCATAAATATGAGATAAACAGGATCACTGGTTTACCGTGGACTAGAAATCAATGTAAGTTTTTTTAAATTAGGCTACAGTCAGAACCGGAAAATCAGTCGCCCGGGCTGTGTGGATTTGGTCTTCGGGCTAGTGAGTAGTACCGGCATTTTGAGGCAAGATATGCAGCAGTCTCAAGTTTGTTTTCTTTAGAATGATTTTCCGCTGTTTTGTAGCTCTTTGTTCATAGCTTAAAAACCCACGCCGATACCTTATCAATGGTGACTAAAGAGCACTGTTCCCAGTTGTAGGCTTGATTTTGGACCAATTTTCAGCAGAAAATGGGTCATAATAAATAACAAATATTTATGCAAATCGCGCTGAACATTACTTAGTTTAGTGGGATATATCTATTGGATCAAGTTTATGTCATTCCTATTAAAAAAAAAAAATGATCTGGAGATCACATACCCTTAATGGACTATAAATAAAATCCAAATATAGCTGGTAAATAGCCTATATACAGATTTTCAGTAAGACATTGATGGGTCACTACACGCATAAATCGCTGTGCAACACAGTGATTCTTAGACTTCTAACCCGAGACCATAGTCTGAATTCACCCGCATGGTGGCGCCAGGGGTAATTGAATCAGTCTTAGCCCAGACTCCGGGCATATGATCAATATCCTGCTCTCTGATTGGCTAAGAGCTTTTGTTTATCAAAATTGCAATGTGATCAATGATGTTGGCTAGTCATCTAGTACAGAATGTAATACTTGTACTTTGTATATGTGGGATACATCTATGATCTAACTTTAAATTCTGCTTGTAATGAGGTTATTAATAAATTAATCACTTAGTTAGCTGATGTTATAACTATTTCAGTCCAGCCAGATGTGTTTACAGCTTTTATACAGGGTTAGTCAAAAGTTTTTTGATAATAGAGGTCAAACGAATGTAGAAGATAGACAAAGCAACATATTTTCTCATGTCACCTTTTTACAATCCTTGGTTAATGTATACTGTTCTCTGGAACAGCTGGCCAGTTAAGTGAATAGAAGTTGGGAAGATGCAAAGTTTAATATGTAGATCAGCTCAAAGAACACTGCTAGTATAGTATAGTGTGGTTTATCTAAATAAGTTATATCTGACAATCTAAATAAATGTCTCCTTGCTTTGTTTATCTTTCAGAGAAATCTACACAAGTATTTGCAGCACTTGGTGTTGGCTTTGTCTGTATTGTTATTGGCTTGCCATTGTGGTGGAAAACAACTGAGGTATACCGAGTGCCCCTTCCTTATCAGGAAATTTCCACTTTAACAAGAGCACAGGTAATAATTGGCATTATAATAAATACAGCACTCTGTTAGAAAATAGGTAATGGGTTCTACACTCCAAGTTACAGATAGCTTAGATTAACCTCCAAAATTGTTAGCACTGATTATGCTTATTTTAATATTTGTCATGAATGTAGAAAATGTAATAAACTTTCATATTTTGTTGATAGATAGATGAATGTTGTTTATCGGCACAATTTAGGCCATTCGGTGTCGATTTTATTGATAGAAGTACTGATATTTATATACAATATTTTGACTATTTTGTAAATAACAAATATTTGAGTTTTCCCTTAAGCCAGGTTCAAAAGAACAATGACAAAACCACAATATCACCTATAATAGGTATATTGGTGCAATCATTTCCAAAATGGTATAACATAGTTTTTGTCGTTAATAAAGCTATTGATATAATGATTATTTATAAACATTTATCAGACTTGTTTTGGTCTGTTACACTAAGTCAGACTCTTCAGGGATGTAGTTCATGCTAACACTATGATATAGATGGCTGAAGCTATTTTGAACCATGAAAGTATATGATAAGAGTTAAAGTCATTGAATCAGCTAGATTTAAAATAGTTATAGTTTCAGGCTGAATATTTTCTTGGTTGATAACTGATAATTAAGTAGGTCTGATCATTTGTGTTTTACCATTGCATGTATATTTTTAGCTTGTGACATGGGATTATTTGTATATTGGTTTTAGGTTACATGTTATGTTGATTTTACACTGGTTGTCTTCAATGAAGATATTCAGAAACCTGCGCTTGCTAACTTTGGTGAAAATCTGAAGGCAGAATTTGAAAATCTAAGTAGGTACTCTTTTGTCTTATTAAATTAAATGCCTTGTTAAATATAGGTTGACAGAAAGTGTATGGGTATGTGTGTGCTTCTCTGTCTTAAATAAATATAACAAATCATTGGCAACAAGCTAAATTCAGATGAAAATTTTATTTTTCACCTTGACACGGTTAACTTTTCTTTAACATTCAGAAAGTAAACTAGATGCCTTACAGATAGATTACAGAGGACAGATCAGATACAGGAATGAAGAAGAAGCAACAATCTTCTCCAAAGCTGCCAGCAAAGATGGTAATGTCTCATGCTGATGACTTGCCATAGTCCCAGTGTTATACTTTTATAAACAAATATTATCTTATATGTTTTTGATATTTTCTGCATGTTATTTCTTTACAATATTTTGTTGAGATAATTTTATAATGCATGCATAGTTTTTAAAATTTCTATGGTCAATATTTTATAATATACTATATATCAATAGTTATATGTTATATACCATAACCTAACAGGATTTTTTTCATTGTAGATTATTGGTTATGTTTAGTTTAAATCTATTTCTGTTAGTCAGTTATTTGGACTTGGGTATATAATGCAGGGTTCACACAGGTCCTTGAAAACCTGGAAAGTCCTGGAATTTGAAAATTTGGATTCCATGCCTCAAAAGTCCTGGAATTTTTGTAGAGGTCCTTAAAAGTCCTGGAATTTGGACATATAGATCTATATTTCTAATGATAAGCGTACATGAATTCAGTCGTTACACTTCTTCCGAAATATGGGTGTATCTTTGTGCATTAAAAGTTCTTGAATTCACTGAAAAGGTCCTTGAATTTGACATTGGAAGGTCCTGGAAAGTCCTGGAATCTGAGATGTCAAAATGTGTATGAACCTTGATACTGGTATAAAATGTGTTAATCAGTTCATGGATGTCAAGTAATCTGGTGTATTAGTGTTGTTTTTTGCTATTATCATGTATCAGTTCCTGGAATTTGGAGGACAATAATGTTTCATGTAATTTGGTTAATGAAGAACAACATCCAGGAGCAACACAGCCATGGGGCTTCAGAATACAGCATGTAACACTAACAGTGATTTGGGAATGAGTATTTTATTTCAGTTTTGCATTACTTTGGCCATTTATCTTAGGTTTTGTCAGTGCTAAGCCTAAGTAAATAATTCACTCAATGTTCCTCATGAAGGCTATCATTCTTTATTATCATAAAACGTCGTCTTGTAGGAATCATCCTCTGCAGTGTTATCAGCTGTCCCGCTTATGAACCTAGTTCATTCTTGTTCCAATACAACTGGAGGGTCAGCTCTTTATTGTTATATAAGTATATAGCTTTTATATGATCATACTGTCCCATGTCTATACTTCCTGATCTGCAAGTTAATGGATACTTATTTCACACCCTGCTGAGTATGTAAAACAGCTGATTGGTCATTTAGTCTGTAACATGTACAAAAATGACCATAGAACAGCAACAGATATTTGTTTACGCTTACTTAAAATAACTTTACTTAATCTATATACAAGTCATTTTATATAGAGACTAATATCAGTATCAGATTTAACAATGTGTTTATTAAATTTAGTTACAAGAAATGTGCAAATATTTTTGCGTCATCTCCAGTTCCAAGTGATCACTGTTATTATTGACTATCTATTTCATTACAGATTTAGATGATTCATTAGCTGATGGAGACAGTCACCCACAACATGGCCACGTTTACTTTATGTTGGTACCTGAAGATAACGAGCTGAAAATACAAAATACATGGATTGGGAGACGAAGAAATATCTTTATTCCAATAAATGAACGTATGTTTTTATGCATATTTCTCAGAATTTATTACAATATTCTCTGAAATAATAACTATAAAACTTTAAAAGGTGTCTTTTTGTAATATTTCATCAGTTTCTGTTCATGGGGACCATATCCTTGATTGCCACTGCAGAATTTAAAACTTTAAATTTGGGCAAGTTGTTTTCTGAAAACTCAACTGTATTGACTACTGGAAATATCTAACTTTTTTTATGTATAATGTATATACTTCCATTGCTATATAATGTCTTGTTTTGTGATAGCAAAGTGATGAGAAACATCTTTTTCAATGAAGAAATATGATGAGTACATTTTGATATATGAGCAGTACACGCAGGCTACTTGTGATTAATTGGCTATATATATAGTATAGCATGCATGCATGCATATGTGTGTATTCTAGTATCTGCAGAACACTATCTTCATTAAACCAGCCATGTAGTTGGTTTATAATGGCTCATTCAGCCTGTTCTGCCATTTTCTTAAAGGAACATTTCATTCTCAGATATCATGACTAAAATATGTAATGATTATTAAAGTAATCTAAAATCCTCCAGTGATAATCATTGATATAACTATAAGGAAATAATTGAAATTACTGGAGAGTTACCATTATGGCTTCCTCAAATGCCAGATTGTACATTAGAAAGAAGATTCTCATGCTCTGACTTTAACTGGCACAAGGATGATGTAATTTTCTCAATCTAGATCAGGTCAGGTTATGTGTCTATTTAATATCACAGGGCTCACAGAAGACTCAACAGTTGATTCACCAGCACTTTGAACTAGACTATTTAATATATGGTTGATTGTGTTCATATTTTTACATTATTTAAAAAGTGAAATGAAGGTGAACTGTTCCTTTTAACTGTTTGATGATGCAATCAAAACCAAATAACCAGACTTGGAGCATGTTAGTACACAATCACCAGGGGCTACCAAGTAAAAAAACATCAATACTTATAACTGATTCCTGGTAATGCTATGCTAAAATTTCCAGATAGGCCGTACCCTGCTCCATTTGCTCGTGTGTTGTGTTCTGGTCACTGAGCTATATATTGTTCTATGTCATTTTATTTGTGAAACATTCAAAATTAACCATTTTGTTGTTAATAATTCATGCTCTTTGGAACAATATCATTTATGGTCCATGGGTCAGTGGACATATTTGGGTAGTCTCAGGGTTCCCATGCATCTAGGAAAACCTGGAAAATAACAAATCTATTTTCCAGGCCTTTAAGCAGGGTTGGGTTTATGACAGTCATAAACCTGTTTATGGCATGAGAGTGTCGTAAACCTGTTGTAAATACCTTTATGACGTCAAATACCATCATAAACTGTGGTAAACCTTTTTATTCACTTTATATTTTGTGATTTTAATTTTTTTAACTTTCACTTTTAATCTATTTACACTAGTTGTGGATTATCATTATATCAGAATTAATATATTTATGTATTACAAACATGAATCTAAAATAATAATATTTTATGTTGGTCTCTCTTATAGTTTTTCTAATTTAGTAATAACATAAATAATTTGGAGATATATTTTATTCAGTAACCATAACAGACGACATGTATAATTGAATCAGTCCATTTGATGCGTCAGTCATTAATAATACAAATCACAAAGTCCTTGGAGGATCATGTTACAAAATACAAGCTTGGCTGTTTAATATTTAAAGATGGATTAATCAAATCAGAGTAGCAGACAGACATAGGGTCAATTCTATTTTGTCAATTCCAATTCCACTCATTTCCATTTGGTCAATTTCACATCAAATTTATCAATTCTAATTCCATTTTTTACCTACTCTTTTGTTCTACTTTTTACCATGAGTAGGTACTCAGAGTACCTACCGGGAATACCTACTCTGAGTAGTTTATAATCTAAGCAGGCTTGTCATGGATGATGATGATGATTGATGTTTTACAACAATCATCATCATCATCCATGACAATCCTGCTTGGATTGTCATGGAAGGAATATTTCTGAATTAAAAAAGGAAATAGTAAATTAATTTGTAGATTTAATTTTTTGTAGCAAACTTCAATTCCAAATTTATCAATTCCAATTCTATTAAAAAATGCAATTACAATTCTGGAATTTAATTGACCCTATATCTGGTAAAATATATCTTTAGCTCTTGTCACATGGAGGATCATTAAGTCAAGCCACTTGTCGCTGTCAATGCATGGTCAGCCACAGATAAATACCAGCACCAACCCAAGAGAGCAGTGTCTTGGTTGTCATCCAATTAATGAATAGTTCAATTAAATTAATACTGTCCCCTAAACTCTAGAAACAAATGACTGATTAATCAAGCCAACTGATTTTTACTACAAACAATACCAGTGTATGATTACTATAGTCTAATAATCAGACCCTAACTTATTGTATAATAAATTTACTTTTAATATCACAATATTAACATAGTAATAATTTAAGCCATTCTAAAAACTACTTTTCAGGTATGTCTTGGAAAATATGTCACAAATTTATTGGCTATGCTAATATTTATATTAAAAAATGTATGCTTTTGACAGTTTATCATGTCATAAACTATCATAAATCCATGTTTTTTGGCATTGTGTCATAAACTTGCCAACCCTGCCAGGAAGTATTTTGACTTTTACAAAGTCAGGAAATATCCGGGGGAACATACTGCCAGAGAAAAAATCCACTTAGAACCAAAAAAAAAGAAATTAAATAAATGTTATGCATGTAGAAGATTACTTTATTGTAGGAGAAAAAGAGTCATGATATACCAATATTATTAACATTTAAATAAAAGTTAGTGTATTGGACAGCTATGAAGGATGAGGAGGAGGCTGCACATTAATAATCAATCATGTTAATAATCAGTCATACGTTGATTAAATATGCTATGCTTTTTTACACCTATCTTGATTTATTGCCCTTAAATCTTGTATAGTTGTTCTAGAAAATAATATTTCCTTGGTTATGGGTTCCCTGCAGTCTGCTTTCTTTTGATGCCATGATGTCCAGTAATAAAAACAAAAAATAGACTTGTTTCAAAGCAGAGTTAACACTAGCCAAGTCTGGATGGTATGTGAGCAGATAGCTTTCAGGATCACCAGAATCAACTTCCTGATATCACATCTGCATCATCCACAAAGCCCAAATCTTGCTATCTGACCAAATATGATCAATCATTTCCCCTTATTTTGGACATTTTATTGACAAAAAAAAACATTTCATAACAAGACTGTTTTATTACAAGATGAACATTTGTAATAGTTGGAGTGAGCACTGGAGGTACATTTTAATTGTTTTATCATGCTGTGTTCTGTTTAGAATGAAATAATACTTTGGTATAGGTTTCTAACTGAATTAAAGAAATATTTATTAACCCTTTGCCACTTAGACTTGGTGGCACCCATCCTTCTTCTTTCCCTAAGGCAGAAGAAGTAACTCTGCACAACACATTCTTGATATCTTTAAAAAATCTTTAAACGGTAGATATGGATCACTCAGTTTTGCAAAAAATGTCAGAAGAATCACAAGATGTGCAGCTTTCAGATGAACATGCACAAGCAGTTCCCCCATGAATGGTAAAGTCATTAAACAAATTATTCCTGGGCTCTTCATAAAATAATCAATAAAGAAGGTGAAAGATAAGTCCTACTGTTGTCACTGAAAGTGTTGTCTGACAGTTATTATTCAGATTGCATGATTCCCTCTTGCGCCATGATGTCTATATCAACATTAGACCCTTCTTCTTCCACTATAAACCCTTAGAAATCTTCCTCATCGTTGTCACTTTCACCAACAAGCGCTCTCCAAATTGCCATTGGACTCTCTTCCTCCATCTTGATCTAGAAAAACACGTCCTAAAACTTTGCTCAACTTTTAAAAAATTCATAAAAATCGATTTACTCCACCAAAATACAGAAATGAAGTCTGTGATCAGCAGCATTGTTCTGTGGGCATTTGCTAAAATGCATTGTGGGTAGCTTAGTCACAATGATATCTCAAAAAGTTTGTCTGCTACATGGGCATGTTAGGGCTTTGTAAGGATTGCTAGCAGTAATGGTGGCAGGCTCGCTGGGGGTGCTACAAGTGGCAAATGGCTAAATATTAGTTAGCTGTATGACTTTGTATGAACCCCAAGGCCATCCACCAGATGATATATCAGTAATGGCAATCAAGTACAAAACCCTTTGAGTGCATACTGTGATATGACCAATATAAACTACTGGTATATCACATTTGATCCTGACTGTATTTACCTTTTGTGTGTATATTTTCAGATTTTGATAAGGCCATGCCTGTAATTGTTCATGTTCTTAAAGATATAGTAGTTAATGAAGTTACCCTGATGAAGACATTTTACACAGCAAAAGGACTTATTTTGACTAAGGTATATAATATTATTATGTCTATTGATTCCTCATCTTTTCCTGTAGTATTTAAAGGAAAAGACATTTCCATAAATGAACTGTTATTAGTATGATGTGATATTTACAGACATGTATTATCAAGAAACACATTTTTGATTAAAGGAGGTGAATAACGACAAAAAATTGGGAAAAACTGGTTACACTGAATTAACATTTGTATCAAAATCTATACCCTGTCTGCTAGCTATGAATTTTTATATTAGTATGTTTTTAAATATGTGTCACACCATTTATTATATTTTCAGGCTGACAAAGAAAGTATGAGATCTCTGGGATCACATCCTGGTTATGATGTTACTTTTACTTTGTTGAATCCTGAACCGCAAGTGTTATCAGTAGATTGGGATATTAAAAGTGCTATTCAAGGTACTTATGTGATAACACAACCACTTTATCATAGATCTGCAGCTAGCTGTATGCTGCTTAGAATATACCTTTTTTATGTAAATGTTCAATAATTCAATAAGTAATTTTTGCACATCACTATTATTTGATACATATCTGTTATAGCCTTCTATACTATACTATATATATATATATATATATATATATATATCTATGTAAGTTTTCTGATATAATATTTTTCTAGCCTACAGCATTGTAAAACTTCCTGCAACCATTTTATCAACTTGGTTGTTATACGTGTAATGTTTCTGTGAAATACTTATGAAGATATATTGCTGACTAACTTTGTGGAACTAGTTTAATTGTGGTTAATAGTAAGACCCTCTTTGTTATTTTTCAGAGTATATGTCTCCAATGTTAGATGCATTTGCTCAGTTTGCTGAAATTACAGTCAAGTCTCAAGTAAGTTAATATAATACTTTTATTGATGTATTTGAATGATGATCAATATTTTTGCTCCATAATATCTTATTTAATCACATTCTCTAACTCTGTTATCATGGTGTGTGTGTGTGTGTGTGTGTGTGTGTGTGTGTGTGTGTGAGCTCACATCACAAGCTTGTCATCTAATTTCTTTTTATAAGAAATTATCTTAAATCATCAGAAAATGACTAGAATAGCTAATACTACTCAGATACAGTACATGTCGTCACTGTTAAAAATAAATATTTCGATTGTTTGTTACAGTATTTACACTTCACTGACCTTGGTGTCAGTCCTGTCAAGGATGTTAAAAGTCCAGGCTTCAAATTGAAGCAGGACCAACTGCCACATATCATAAATCCAATAGAAGCTTATCTCAGTAAGTGTTATATTTGTTAGACCAACTTGTCACTGTTATTATGCATACAGTGTGTTGTAAAATCATATTTAGGAATACGGTTTTGTTTCTTATATGTGAATAGAGGAAGTGTATGAGTGAGTGCATGTATATATGCATGCATGATTTGTTTAATTATTGAGCTGGTAATACATTGGATTTATTGGCTGTGGGATTTACACCCTAGAGAATTGTGATCCTCACATGAAACTTCCCACAGACATAAGTGCTACAGGGAATTAAACCCTGACTTCGCTGTCTGCTACACAGTGCACTACAACTGTGACTCCAAATTGTCCATGTTATATATTAATAGAAATTGCACTTAAATGTGTATTAGAACATAAATCACATGCCGTAACTGTGCAAATAAACATAATTGTTTGTCTCATATGCACATTTTGGAATACTTTAGGATTAAATGTTGTTTTACGCCTGCATCTGAAAACATGGATAGTTCTTTCAATTCTAGTTACAGTGTGGATCTGGTATAATTTGGACCAGCATCCATGATGTTGGATTTTCTGCAAAATGGCATAAAACCTGGCACTGACTGATCAAATTTTTCAAAATAATTTGAACGCGTTTTTACAGTTTGTAATAGACCCATTGCATGATGACGTCAAAAACCAAAACAAACCAGGCGCGCTTTGCATTGTGGAATTTATAGGGGGTCCGCTGAGCGACAATATCGTGATAATCCCGCCATTTTAACCTTAAACGATCTGTCATAATCGTGCCAAAAACAAACTCCTGCGTATTGTATTGTCATGCCACTAGTAAGCGATATAAACATTTAAGTTGGCATGTGTTGGCCACGGCATGAAACGCTGAGAAAGCGTTGGGTAGTTTTAAATCAAAATGACAATCTGCGAGTCAAATTTATAATTACAGTGTCAGTGTAAAGATTGACTGAAACAGTGAAAGGCACAAATAAAGTGTAATTTATCAATATTATTATCCATCAGATCATAGATAATAATATTGGTAAATAAAGTGCAATTTACCATATTATTATATCCATAAATAATAAATTAAATTTACCAATATACTGGACTCTATTCTTCTTCTTTTCGTTAAATATAATTTTAGTGTGATTTACTATGAACATCATATTTTAACAGTCTTTGTTATGTGCAGTGAATACTATTGTACTATGGTTTACAATGTTGAATACCACACTTTACTATCATTTTATAAAGTAGCAATGACGGACGATTAGCATATAGTTATAATCTGATTTTCAGTTTTGGAATACAATTTTTCAACAGTGCCGACTTTTTTGGTGTCGAAGCAGAGTTAAACGGTATGCAGAAGTTAGTTTTTGGCATGATTATAACAGATCCAGAACATTGAAGTTGAAGGTTAAAATGGCAGAATTATCACGGTATTATCGCTCAGGTGACCCCCTATAAATCCCACAATGCAAAGCGCTGCTGGTTTGTTTTGGTTTTTGACGTCATCATGCTTCAAGCTTATTCACACATAAAAACATAGCCACAAATCAATCATGAGTAAATTTATTGTTCCAAATCTTAATTGCATACCACATTGGCTCAATCACCCAAACAAATAGCCCAGTCAGAACCCTCATCTATTGTGTAACTCCACCCACTAAATATGTTCCTCAAAACTTCATACGATGTTCTCATTACAAAAGTAGATACACAAATAATACATTTTGACAGACACTCATTTGTGTACATGCACCTATGAACATTTATTTATTGTTCCATATATTTACTACCTTTAGGTGAAACATGCTTCACCATAGGGACTAATTCTAAATAAATTTTGAATTTACAATTAGATGGCATATTCGGTGGAGAAAACCTTGCCTGGTTGGATGAAAAACTCCTACTATATTCCCATGGGAGGGATTCGAACCTCCGACCTTCTGCACAGCGTGACCATGAATAAGAAAGTCCACAATAAACACTGGGAATTTGTTTTTGTTTAAGTCAACAAATCATTAAACAATTACTGGGAACATAAACTGTTTATATAATCTTCAAGGATGATGAAAAATGAGATGAATACGTAGACTCCCAAATTTCACCCCCCTGACTGTGATCATGGTGGTAATTAATGCCGATTGGTCTTTAATCATGGTCCACCTATATCACATTCAACTGTTTGTGGACCCCAACATTCATATTACAACAGAGCCATACTTTATTTCTAATTGTAAATCTGAGAGGTTTATGTATGATGTCACAAATTTGACCCCTTTCTTTTTATTCTTGTTATGCAGTATTATAATTTTAGAATAGAGTTTGTTGTGTTGTTATTGTGTTGCAGATTCTCATGTGTCAATCAACCCAAACATAAACTTTGTATTGTACATCACTCCAAGAAATCACTACCCACTGAAGATATATGATAATTCAGGTAAGATTCTTCATCTTGCTGTAATCTGGACAAATATCTGATCATCATTCATAAATAAATATTCCATATACATTGTATTATGTAATTTTTATATAAATGATGTGCACTTCCATTTTTTGTGTGTCTGTGTCTCTTTGCATAAATTAAAAGTCTTTGGATGAATAAGTCCTCATTTGAGAATATACTGTAGCTTGTGTGATAATTTTGAAATAACACAAATGTAGAATTCTAATTAAGGTAGAGTTCACTGTTGTTGACTATTCACCTAAGATGATTTTTTCCCATTAAGGACCATGAATGTAAACCTTTTACCTAAATAGAAAGCTTATTGGTTTTTTAAATGTTCATTTAGACTTATTCCTCTTATATTTATGTGAATGCCATTTAGTTTTATCTATATGGAATAAGGTATCATTATTAAAACCTGTTACATAATTTGCCTAAGAACCTTTCATATGCATTAGGGAGTTTTAGTTTGACTACATGTACAAAGAATGGTGTCTGATCATCAGACATCAAAGTTCAAATGTCATCAGAAGCTGATGATATTTGATCATTCCAGATTTGATATTTAATACAAGTTTTTTTTATAGATGAACTAAGCCCAAGTAATTGCTTCTTGAGTCCTCGTTGGGGTGGTATAATGATCTACAACATACCAACACCAGAGAATGTTTCCCTGCCAGCTGAAGTTAAACTTGACATGAAATCCATCATGGAGGTGTTCCTATCACAACTCAGACTTCTTCTTGGACTAAATCCACTGGTAATTACATCAGAACTAGGAAGAAATATAATGTACATGATTATTTTCTATCTGTGAAAGTGGGAATAAATCATTTAAAATATATTTATTATCCATTTAATAATTATTCAAGTGTTGTGATAACATTCCAATGTTTATTTTAATATCTGATTAGGTGTATGATTGTGTGTTAGGATTTATTTTTGTATTATTCTCAACAGAATCATTTTGATGTGATGATACATCAGCCAGGAAGAGCTGTTATATCAGACTGGGTATGTTTTAAAAATTTGTTACATTAGTGATTGTTGCTTGTACAATATAATTAATGTGGTCTTGTGACATTGTTCTACTATTAATTGAAAACGTTTGGCATCATTTTGCACTGGTTTAATCAATTCAAGATCAGCAGATAAAAATCAAATGATAACACTGATCAGGTTTGGCTCCTTATGAAATCTTCATTATTATTCTCTTTAAAGCTTCCTCCTGCAGAGCGCTACTTGGCCCTTTGGTCCATAAAATTAATGGTTTAAAATGATAATAAGACGAATTTTAGTGAGGTAACATCACAGTTCCACTCATAGTCCCAACCATGGTTGTTTTATTTAAATCATGATTTAAATTACTATATTTTTGTTTTGTTTTAAATCAGGCATTTAATTTTTAAATTTTTCATTATGTTTCATTTGATTTCATTTGTAACTTGCAGTACAAAATGAACTGTTTTTTAAAAATCAGTTGTTTCTTATGCTGGTTAATTATTTTTACATATATTTACAATTGAATTGCAATTAGATTTCAACACTAGGTAGTCTTAACAAGTGATACAGTTCAGTGACAATTCCCCCAAATCTGCTTCAATGTGGTAAAATTGATGAATTTGGGATGATCTGACATGTGAAATCACATCTTTTCTATGCATTTAGGGGATTATTGAATCAATGTTTAAGTACTTGCAGAAGTGCCAACCATTACGATTTCTGCGGAATCATTACGATTTTCTGTTCTTCATTATGCCATTATGCCGTACTCTGAAAACTATGATAAATCTGCCTTTTCCCGTAATAGTTCCATATGTGTCAGTTCTGTCACTGTCTTAGCCACACACCGCTTGCATGTTTGTATTTTGGCGAGTATCTCCAGACTGTCATTTGTTCAGCACAGCCTCTGGGATGCTCATCACACGGCAGTTGCTCTAGACTGCATGGCTTGAAAGCCTTTGTGGAGCCAGCGAATCTGAATGGTGCATTTTTTCAAGGAGGACCCTGAATTTTGTGGGGGTGATGTATTTAACCTATGCAGGAGATCCTCTCTTTTGTATAATGTTTCCTGCTACAGGAAAAATCGGTAGCCCAGACGCCAGGGACCTGTGGATTTTGTCTTCAGGCTAGTGAATAGTCTAAAACACTAGCCTACCCAGGATACTGCCATTTTGAGGCAAGATATGTGGTAGTCTCTTGTTCGTTTATCGTAGAATGATTTTCCGCTGATTTGGAGCTTGTCGTGCTGAAAAAAATATCATAGTTTAAAACATCCGCGCCGATACCTCACCAATCGTCGTATAAAGCACTGTTCCCGATTGTAGACTGGATTTTGGACCAATAAATGACAAATATTTATCATCCAATAGTTTAATTATCTGAAATAATGCCAAAATCTACTGCTGTAACCATTTCAGGTGTCATATTTGTAAATATTTACTGAATATAAGAACCATGCTTGAAGGATGGGTGAGATTTCGGTGAGCTGGTGATCTTCGCTGGTAAACGTCCATTTTGCATTATGATTGTCACATGACTCAAATACTCTCTCCTGATTGGCCAGTTGTCTTTGTTTACAGTAAATGAAAGCACATGGTCTTGTTTATATAGTGAATTTCTCTGTCCCTTTCATGTTTATTTGTTTGATCAATGTGTTTTTTTTTGCATTTTATGTTAATATTATGATAATAAATAATGCAGCAATCCTATGAAGATTTGAGTATAGTGTAGAATATGTAGGGCACTGAAAGTGCAGACTTGTGCATTATGACTTAATTGTTATTAAATGTGGGGAAAATCTGATTAAATGAAAAAATACAGGAAGGGGGTATGAGGTGAACATTCATATAGGTTCACTATTGATACTTATCTCATGCTGAATAGATACCAGAAGAAGTGTTTGATTATTGTTTTTTTAAATAAAAAAATCAGATTTAAATTAAATAAATCTGATTAATTTTTTTTTAAATCATGATTTTTTTGCAACCCTGGTCCCAACCAGTGTCATTTTTACTACTGTAATAGACTCTTGTCAGAAGTTTTGGTGAACAGACAAAGAAACAAACATACTCATTCCTCTCTCTATGTGAATGTATGTGCACACTAAAAAGAAACTTCTGAGACTTCAAATAACACAGGAACACCAGAGAATGTTTATTTTTTTGTAAACAGACACATTCACTATGTGAAATCTGTCATAAAACAGTTACAAATGTTAAAACTATATGTACTTACTGAATACAATTCCAGTGGACATGGACAGTATGAAATTCAAACAGTCAACTGATTAACAACTTTTAAATGAGCATATTTATATGCGATTGTATGTCCCAAGTGTCAAATTAAATTTATTTCAAAGATGCTATATGAACAAAAACTGGTTTGGTGTAATGTATTGACTCCATGAGTAAATAAAATTTCAGCTATTCATCTAACATACATGGAATCACACCAGCGTATCCGCTTTCAAGAAGTAATCTGTTGACTTCGGAGCAACAGATAACAGGAAGCCTCACACCAATAATGGTGTGCCACAGTATTAGCTGACTGCGTAGCCCTACTATGAAACACTCCCTTATTGACCAAATTACTTTGGTACGGATGCTTTATTGGTTTTGGCATAGCTTCTTCTGGGTTATGGGTGTAAAATATTTGTGAACGGCTGCTTAATTTTCTGTTAATTTTCACATATTTGTTATAAATTTGTTATGAATTTGTTACCGTATATACTCGCGTATAAGTCATAGGGAAGAGGGAGTTCCCAGAAGCACCTCTTCTTATACTTGTGTCATATTTCCTACCAGCTGAAGGAAAGATATTTTCAGCCATCCTTGACACACAACACTATTGTGTGACTATAGGATACCAATAAGAGCCAGAGTCAGAATAAAATTGTCACATCACAGCCTACTAATCCATTATTATTCAATAATTAACAATTACTTTTCACCAAACTGTTATTAGGATCTCACAAACATGCCGGTCTTTATGTAATAATAGTTGATATTCACGCACTGTTACCTACCAGTACCCCCAGATATGCTGTGAAACTGAATTAATGACACTTGCCTTATTGAAGTTACAATCAGGCGTGTTTGTGTGACCAATAGACTTTGATTTATCTGCTGGGTCGACTTACATACGAGTATATGCAGTATACCTGTGTTCATAATATGCCTAAACAATTACAATAGAAAATAAAAAAATCTCTGTAAATATTTGGTTCAAATTAATTTGTTACACCTGTGTTTTTATAAGCATGTTGTACTTTATATACCAACTATAATTATGTATCAAAGTCTATTTCTCACATTTTAATGAATGAAAAATGTTTTCAAAGGCCATTTCAGCATCAGTATAATTAAAATTAATATCCTTCACTTGACTTAAGTTTATAGTGAATCTTTCTAACAAAAATCTACCAAATCCCTCAAAACAACAAATACAGTCACAAATAATGAGAAATTAAAAAAATATCATAAATTCTAAAAATAACCTATCTGAACATTTGCTTCTATTAGGTTAATCCACTGAAGCTAAAAGGAATTAGATGTTTGACATATACAATTAATTTTGTTATTATCTTCAATAATAGTTTGTTTCAACAAATATAGATAGTTTTTGTCATTAACAGGAACTGGATCAGTGGCTGAGAAAAAGAACTTTGGAGAATATAGCTACATCAACGAGTACCTTGAGGTCTCTGGCTCAACTACTAGGGGAGATTAGTAATATTGTTATTAAAGATGATATAGCCAGAGAGGTATGTATTAATGAGAATAATTATCTTATATAAATATCAGCTTCTGAGGCACCACTTTATAGTTCATGTGTCAAAGTTGTTCTTTGGTCCAATGTACATTTTCAGTACCAGCCTCATTTATATTGTTAATCATGTATATTTTTCTGATATAAATCTTTGCACTGAAATTTACTATATATTGTCAGTTTTTTACCAAATCTTCCATAGCTGTGCAGTTTATTAATATTATTTCATGCTTAATACAGAGACTGATTTATGATTATTATTCTGAAAGGCTGACATTTATTGTTATGTTTAGTCATCCCCTCATGTTGGATTTTATTATCTATTTATTCCATAGAATAAGTAAGAGCCAATTATAAACCATGAACCTATAGTGACTTCTGTTCATGTAAAAGTGGCATTATTTAATTTATGAATATTTTGCTGAACTGTTTTTTCCAAACAACAATAAATATAACAATTTTATGGAATTAAGAAATATGTTGACATTAAAGCTACATGTGCTCATAAATTTGTTCATTTGATTAAATATCAGTTTAAACAAAATCAGCTTTGTTTTATGGTAGTGCTTGTTATTGTTTATGTTTGTTGTTTACAGGTAGAACGAGCAGTGTCATCAGTTAGTAAAGCTCAGATGTATCTTCAGCAGTCTAGACTGAGAGAAGCATTTGTATTTGCCAGACAGGCTCTTCTCTCATCAGGTATTATTCACACACACACGCATGCACACATGCACGCACGCACACACGGCGCACACACACACACACACACACACACACACACACACTATTAATTCATACAATGCTGCTTGATGGATTTATACTCCTGGAGTCGTTTGTTACTCCGGCAGGCATCTCCATGGGTATTAAGCTGCGGACAGAGTTTTTTCCCATATGTATAGCTATTATAATCCCGACATGTCATTCGCAGTATCGGAGATCTGCCTGAAATCCGCTGTTCTCGACCATGGGTCAAATAGATCAAGTGGATAGGCGCTTTAATTTAGATCCCACCACACCTAACTGCATATACTTAGGGATGCTAAATTAAGCGTGAATGAACGTTCACTTAGCGATGAACAAAAACATGTGAGGATTAGCTGTTAGGTTCGAGTAAATCATAGTATTTACTCAGGTTTGAGACGATATTTTGTTCTAGTCCAGTAATAATCCATTGTGCAGTATTGCTACTTTGTTTTTATTTTAGTTAAATCACTTCAGTGAGTCCATACTGAGTTAGTGTACATTCTCTTTGTTATGAACAAACTGTAATGTTTGTTAATATGCTGAGGGTATATATAAGGCTTAAATTTTCACTTAGGTTAGAGAAGAACTTCGACGCTAGACTAGTCGGATGTGTATTAATACATGGTTCATATAGGTAGGATTTATTCAGTTATTCGAACCCAGAATAAAGCTGAGGTCAGCATCTGAGGTGTCGAAATGTTTTATATACAGGTTTCTTTTGGACCACAGAAAATTACTGTTGAATGTAAACTGTGGCGTCAAAATAGTTTATGATATGTATGTAGCAAGTCACCATTGAACCACACGCACGTGTTGTTTTCTGCGAACTGTGGTATCAAATGGCAGCCGCTTTCCTGTGGGTGTGACATATTTGTCGCGTACGAAAAGCGAATTAGTTGGTTCCCACAGGCTGATGAGTAGACCTGACACATGCTTAGGTATACGCACACATCTATCAATATGTGGAGGTATGGAACATTTTATTTTTAGATTAATGTATGTATAGTTGTATTTAGATTTATGTAGGTAGGTTTCGAAGGATATGTTGATGCTCTGTGCCTGTTGCCTCTTACTATGTACCCTAGAACAACACACACACATACACACAGAAAGAGAGAAATCTGTTCATTAATGCTTCATGAATTCTTTACAAAATGTTGTTTGTTAACAAAAATACAGTTTTCACTTTATTTACACGTAACTCAGTTGACAAACTAATTTCTTTTACAGAAAAAGCCTTCTTCGATCCATCTCTGTTAGAACTCTTGTATTTCCCAGAAGATCAAAAGTAAGTAACATTTATTATTAGTTTTTATTTATTTTCTGTTTGAATAGTTTTAATTTGTTATATTCAGTGTGATATTTAATGAAAGATCCTTGCTCTCTTTGTAGGTTTGCCATATACATACCACTGTTTCTGCCAATTAGTATTCCTGTTATTTTGTCTGTGATCAAGTCCATCAAATATCTAACAAGAAAAGAAAAACATAAAATCGAATGAACCTGTAGGCTAAGAAAAGATCAAATAATGTACACATACATTCCTTTCTAGCAGTGTACTCATAATATGACATAATAGACTAATTGTTACTGATTATGAGCGCTAACTTATTTTTTGGCAGAGCTTAAATAGGGCTTGGCGATATAAGGGTATTGTAATTATCATGGTCTTAAGAGAGTACTGTATATTTTTGATCCAAGCAACCACATGTTGTTCTTAAGCTGTCATAGTTTTCTAAACCAAAAGTGAGTTTTGTTTTTGACTTTGTGGTGCAGTTTTTAGCCAGATTAGTTTATTATAAAAAGAAATAGATTTTGGCTTGAATTAGTACATTATATGTCCCCCCCTACAAGAAGTATGACTATCTTTCTTTGAACCTTATTATTAATAGCCTCTGGATGAATCATCATATGTGCAGTCTTTTTTATTATTAACACAAATTCCCTACTCGGTACTAAAATTGGCAATTTACACGTGTTGGGAAATTATGTAAAAAGTCGACTGAAACCAGATCCAGATATATATTTCATACTTTTATAATTCAAGATACTACTGTTTCACGAAAATCACTATACAATAAGATTCAGACGTTTTATCAGCAATAACAATATTAGTCAACAAGAAATTGTATTAGCATTGATGGAATAACAGATAAATATATAAAGAGTAAATCATTTAGTATTATATAAGCTTAAATTTGTGGGTATTAGCTATATGAAATCAGGAAATTTTAAATAATGTACACACCTGAATTTACTGTGGCTTCCAACAGTATTCAGTGCAAATTAGAAGACTCGTTGTTTTCTATCAAGGTGAGGAGTGACACCTTGACATTATTTAGGTCATTCTAAACACTAAGGCTTCAGGGTTAGCTACCGGTAAATGGATTGAAAATAATAAAGGTGCCACATAATGAAAATATAAAGTCTGGTTATTGTATATTGTGGCTGGCAATTGGACAAGGACAACATTTTTGTTCTTTTTAATTGTATCTATAATAAAGTATATATGTCATCTTTGCTATATATGTAAGTTTTGGGGAGAGCTAAAAGTCTTTGAAAACATTATTGTAATATAGGTCTGGGCCTGAACTCTGATAAACATATATGGTTATGATACAGTTGGTACATAAAGGCATCAGCATAAATTAACACCTAAACCCCTAAGTAGTGATTTATGGTATTTGTAGTGTGTATGTGTCTGTGTGTGTGTAAATAAAACGGTTGTGCCCATCAATATTTTGACATTTTGTTCTCATGTGTGCATTTGCTTGTGTTTGTATGTATGTTTAACCACACTTATTTATTTTAATTTGTAATAAATGTGATTTAGACACTTGTATTAATGTTTTATATGGAAATTATATACATGTGTGTGTGTGTTTATATATATATATATATATATATATATATATATATATATACATATAATTACTGCCACCTGGTAAATAAATGTATGAAGAACACAACTTCAGGGTTCTTTGTTTAGCTGTTAAGTATTATTTAATTAACTTTAAAACAGAACTGTATTCTGGATTTCTAATCAAGTTTGACAGCTAAAATTACACATAGTAGATTATGATCATTGATGTCAAATAAGGTTGGAAATGTATTATGGCTAAAATTGTGTAAACAAATTTAATTATCAAACACATAATTATGTTCCATTGTTATATGCTATTCTTTGGATCAGTATAAATCCTGATAAACCTCATTAGTTTATATTCATATACACGTAAATGTTACATTTTCATGACGAATATAATTTTTAGGCACATCAGTGGTTCAGCAGTCTAATTTTACTTATCTCCAGTTAATTTTATTCATTATATAAATCTTTTTAGACATTAAAGAATTAAAGAGAACAAAGTGTTCGGTAGCCTTCTTGAGGAGTATAACTGTATTATCATCAGCACGTAGTTAGAACGTTATGATCCGAAATGTAAGACCGGTCGTTATGATTGTTTTAATTACTGCCTAGTAGGGCAGTGCTTTTATTTTAAATGGATTTTATTTAATATTGATCCAGTTCTCCATAACGTGTAATAACTAAAAGCTAGTTTTCTTTAGAGCTCTGAATCTCCAATACAACCTGTGTAAATCTGGAATAGCATGCATACGCCATTTAAAATTCGTTATTGTATTATAAATAGTATTAATAAGTCGTATCATATACGCACCTGAAAATAACATTTGTTTTCAAACAGATACCAGTTTTCATTAAGGTATGCATGAAAAATGATTAAATACATAGGTATATGTGAAATATATAACATATAGCTGAGGGGCTAAGCCTATCGGGGACTAATATAACCATGGCAAAGACTACTGGAAGATGAAACATTCCCCAGACACAGGTGAAACACGGATTGATCCCGTGACCTGGAGGTCTACAATACAGTGCACTACCAGGTGCATCGTGAGAGTGCCCTACTAATACTGAGTGGTGAAATCTAAGTTAGTTGTTAAGGTAAATAAACATAATATATTGAAACATGATGTCCCAGTCTACAACACTTTCATTAGTGGCCTTTGTTAAACATAAGTATTTATTTCGGTGTTTCTTTAGAAATTGGCTATTTGTCGCTGTGACTTTAATTCTGACATATTGGGTTTGTGAATTATCATTATTAATATTAATGTTATAGACCTTCACTGATCGATTTACATGATTAGTGAGAACTAGAGAAATGTGAGTCCCTATATACTAATTCTTGATGAATGCCTTCACTGAGATAATCCTGAAGTCTAATATGTGTAATAATTAAGAGAAAAGTATTTGTGACATTTCAACAGGATCAATCATATGTGATATTTATCATCGAACTTCACAGTAAAATAGACCTTAACAACAGACAGAACACTCAATGCACTCCAACTGCACTCTATTATAAACAGAATTTTTGGTCAAGTGTAGTATAGCCGTCCGCCATGTTGTCTATATATGTAGCTGTTTTATAATACTGATCAGGAAGATAAGTAAACTCGCAACAAAACAGGAATGTACATACAGCCTAACAACAGTACTTATCTTGTCATTTGTTGTGAACTTCCCTTTTGTATGAAACATATCTGGCACCATTCACACAATTGTCATTATACCAAAGTAAAACTGAATACATAATTATTCAATCTGCAGTCCTGAAATATTTGTCGCATAAATTACCGTGAAACCTCTACACAGGATTTTGGTGTTGCTATAGACGACAATACTACACGCGCATTGCCTAGCGTGCAATATAATTTTCATCGGCATAGTAACACACACTACACATATACATGCACACACATCACACACATTTTTGTGTGTGTAATGTGTGTGTGTGTGATTTACGTGTGTGTGTGGACTGACCTATACAGCCATTCGTTTGAAATATATGTAGTTACTTCCGTTTTCGTGGTAGGGTCGGCCGACCTGGTGATGTATGAAGCCTTATTGGCACTCAACTGCTCATTCATCATCATCATCATCATGACCACTGCTAGTATTTAGTTTCTTTTCTGTTTCGTTCTTTAAAATGTTCTGGACGAAGTGACAAACAGTTAAAACTGACACTGTTCCCTAAGTCTTCTAATATCATGTTGTATTGTGTTTAGTTCACCACATTATTGGTGCACATTTACCAATTTCTGTATGTTTATTAATTTAAATCTGTCTGAAATATACTGATATAGGTTATACTGGGAAATATAGCGGTTTTTAAATAAAGGTATTTATTTAATTTTTTGTATACCACAGGGAACCCTTTTAGGACCAGAGAATTATTGTATGTATACTAAACCAGTTGATGAAATTATTAAACGGCATACAATTAGGTCATTATTATGCCGGTGATACTCAAGTCAACCTGACTATAAAGTCATATGATAAATGCGATGATATTCCGTCTTCAATTGAAGATTGTGTTACAGATACAAGTATTTGTGTGACCACCAACGAGCTGGAAATAAATTTGGATGAGACAGAATTAATTGTTTTCTCATCCAAGCAACATGTGAAGAAAACTGAGAATCTTCGTATTAAGGTAGGATTCAGTAATATATAAATTATTCCATGTCTGTCAGAATTGATCTAGCGGTAGTGTGTTGGACCACAGATCACTACCACCCGCGTTCGAATCTCGGCGTGGGCATATCTCAAAGCTGTTTCATCTTTGACTTTGATTCATTATCTTTGGAGGTCGCTCGGCCCATTTACCTTACCATGTATACAAAAGTGGCGGTAAAACATCAATCATCGTCAGAAATCTAGGGCTTATATTGAATAATACTCTAGGACTGGAAAAACAGGTAACTTTATACAGAGCCATTATAATTTCTCGACTCAACTATAAAAATAAAATACCCCCCCCCCCTCTCAGTCTCTGATAAACCGCTTACCACGAGTGCAGAACTGTGCTGCACGTCTGCTGACACGCACTGGCAAAAGGAAACGTATACTACCAGTTTTGTTCCAGCTGCACTGGCTTCCTATATGTTTCAGATCACTGTACAATGTCCTGTTTCACACATTCAAAGTACTGAGTGGAAAATCACCTCTTTATCTAAGCGATCTGATCCAGAAGTATTTACCAATGAGACTGCTGCTATCTGAGTCTTATTCACTTTTGACGAAGCCAAAAAGCCACACAGCAATGTACGGAGAGAGAGCGTTCTGAGCATCAACTCTCCCAGACTGTGGAATAAGTTGCCAACTCAAGTAAAGAAATATTTTGTAAGGTTCTTAAAACCCATTTGTTTAAATTAGCCTAATTATAATAGTTTCTTCACCTATAGAATGTGCTTGTGTTATATGAGACGACGACTTTTGTACACATGTACACGGCCACTTTTGTACACATGGTAGGCTAAATGGATCGAGCAACCTCCAAAGGTAATGAAGCGAAGTCAAAGATGAAACAACCTTCTGATATGTATACGCCGAGATTTGAACTCAGGTGGTAGTGATCTGTGGTCCAACACGATATCAGTTAGACCACGGAGCCGCCAATTGTGATATATGAGGTTAGACCATGTTTTAATTATGTTTTAAATGTAAGACACATTAGAGCAATTCAGGTCAAATAGGGTACTAAATAAAATACTGTTATTATTATTATTATTATATAAGTAAACCTACAGTATACTGGGTTAGTACAGTTGGACATTACTAAATATGGTCACTTTTTCAATTTTAAGGGTGAAAGGCTTTACGTTAAAAAAAGGGAAGTACACAGAGCTTGCTTGAACACATCCAACAACGACATTTAACAAGTGCGTGGAAAAGTAATTGTCAATTCCAGATATTTTCAGCATCCAAAATATACTTCAAAGTACATAATTTGATTATAATCAAGTACACATAAGTACTGAAATACTTCTGTACTTGAACCGACACCATAGCCAAGTGGTGGCAAAATGAAAGTGTCTAAATATTCTACTATAGTAACGGGACTCGAGTTTAGAGAACATTTTGATAGTTTTCTACCGACTCTATCAGCTAAGGTAATTTTTAAATGTACAAATCACGATCTGATATGATATTTGAAATGTTAGTAGTGTACATTATTAACGTGTGTTATATGATTATAAATGAACGGATCAGACATGCAATAAAACGAACAAGGAAAAACAAGCTAACTACAACAACAGCAACAAGAACAAAGAAACGGCAACAAACACGAATAAACTAACACAGAACACACAACCTGGTGTTTTCTTATATTTACATAATTACATCAACTCGCGGTGAGGAAGAGGTCTTTAAATCAATGTTTGACGACGACAGCGTGTACTTAGGTTTTGTATTAAGATAACGGACCTTCCATATTAACTCGGATTCAATTATCGAGCGCTTTCATCGCCGGGGTGACGTGTTTTATGGGCGTCACGTGTCCTCCTATGACGTCATAGGAACGCGTCAATCAGCAGGGGAATGATAAAGGACGGAGCGAAGCCTACGGCGTCGACAAAGGGATCGTGTTTATTGTTGTGTTTGTTGTTTTGTTCGTGGCGTTTTTATCCTACTGTTTGTTTGTTTGTTGTTGTTAACGAGGTAGTGATGTTCTCTTGTGGCCTCAAGTCGTTTACTATTTGCCCCTAATCGTGCCGGGTTTGTGTTAATTAATGTTTGTTATTGCGACCATCGATCTCGAATGAAGCAGCCCCCGCTTCTGACTTGATGTCGTCGTAAACAAACAGCTGAATGGAGGATGGTACCATTTACTAGACTAATGTCGAAGAGATAACAATGATCCGTTCGGATGAGGCTTCATACGTCACAAGGTCAAGCCGACCCAACCTCCAAAACGGAAGTAACTATTTCAAATGAGTGGCTAAAAACGCCAGCTCCAGATCCGTAGACCGGAGGGGGAGATCATTAATAGATTTACTGATGTTTTTTTCTCTCTCCAGATATTGGGCAATAGATAGGAAATAACAGCAGCATCGAATTCGTTTTATCGTACATAAGTGAACATTGGTTTTTCCTAACCGTCGCCAAAGAACAAACCAATAGATTATAGAACTCGTTAATTTATTAATGTGGATCTTGTTGGAAAGCATTCAGTAAACGAAGTATAGCCCTTATTTCTGATGTTTTGCCCTGATATGTGATTAAACATGGTTTTATAAAGATATATATATATATATATATATATATATATATATATATATATATATGTCTTTGTGTATGTGTGTGTGTGTGCCCGTGTGCTTGTTTGAGTGTAGGAGTTTATTTTAAGCAATACATAACTTTGATACAGAAACTTCATTTCGCGATATTCGATATATCAATGTTATGGATAATATACATAACTTTTTAAAGTATAAATGTTTATCAAACTCACATAATCTTACATAAGCTTATGATATAAATACGTTACCCAGGTGTCGGACATAATACGGGAGATGTTTTTAGTCATTAATAAACATGATGGAGATGCTATTACTACCTTTCGTATGGTGATAATGTTCACCAGGAGACACCTGCTGGCACAATGTCAGGTGTTGTAGGATGCATACTAGCACACACCTGATTTATATTGAAATTCGACATCCCGTTGATTTCTTCCTACTTGTTGTCAAAATGTGACTGTGATGAATACAGTTACCAGATGTTCTACGAAGAAACGTTAATCAGATTCTTGTTAAAATGGGATATATTTGAGGATTTTCAACGGGAATGGATACATAGATAAATAGATAGAAAGATAGACAGAGATAAAATATGTGTGTGTGTGTGTTAATCATTCATTCTGTCATACGCACACTGTGTATTGATAAAGAATTATTTCTGACAAACAACATTTCGAGTATTAACTTCAACTACTGAACAGAAACGTTTAAACGGAGATTGAAAAAAACCCCGGAAGTGACTTAATGTTATGTTAAAGGGGGCTGCATTATATAAGCAATGCTTCAATCATCCCCCTTTTCAACATTCTATATGCGTTTGATTACATTAAAATTATGTATTACGAATGTTGAAATAAACGAATTGAATTGTAAGAATTATAAATATGTAACGTAAAACACACTCGCACGCACGCACGCACGCACGCACGACCATTTATATTGAATCGGGGTAGACAGATTGAACTGTTAACAGGTAATGAATACATGAACTAGAATAGTTTGTATATAAAATGTCATAACAAAAGAAATGGTTCCAGGTTCGCATCCCAACGGTTCTGAGTGGAATTACGACATCTACGTAGTTACTCAGTTCTGTATTTTGTTTTTGAAAAACAAAAATAACAGGAAAGAAAAGAAGTTAATGATAATATTATTAAGGTTTGGTGCTAGTCACAACTGGTATAATTTCTGAATGGAGACCAGATGGGATTAATGGATGAAACACCCCATAACCATAGCAACACTAGAATTCGAACCCAGTGGTGTCTTTATGGTAAGGCAAGTATGGTTCTTGCCCAGGGCGCCACTTGAAGGTAGGCGTCACCGACTGGTATTTTTGAGTTGATTTTATGGTAAAGTTATCTGAATGGTGGACGTCAGATGTCTGGACAAGGGCACAATTTCAGTGCTTGCCATAGGCGCTATTTTCTGTAGATACGCCCCTGCCCGAACCCACGAGCTGAGGATATTTAGTGCAATGTACTGCCAACTTCACTAAGGGATGGCCGTCTTTTGAGGAGGAAGGTTCGATTGTTGAATAGTTCTCTTTGGAAACTCTTTAAAGAGTTGGCCTACTATGCCGTGGGGCTAATGTATTTAGCAGCTAGCCAGTATTATAAGTAATAGTAAGAAAAATTGATTTAGAGTCGATAACAGCGTAACAATAACATTAGTGACAATCAATATTACATCGACATAAATAAGTGTAAACAATAACAGGTGCAATGAACATTACATATAATATGATTTTATACAAATGAAATATTTATGATAAAATGATATGATAAACATATTTCACCTATTAATAATATTAATTTGTACACATGATCCACATTTACAGGATGGTATCCAATCATGAAGAAGGGTCTTAAAATTACTAAAGCTTCGGCATTTCGTGTTATATTTTGCAACTTATTCCAATAAAATGGTGCAGAATAGGTAAAAGAATTCTTAATATACTTGACGGTTTTATATTGTGGGATACATATATTATTATCAGATCTTAAATTAACTTGTACATTTTTTGGTTTAATCAGGGCATTTAGATACTGGTCATGTGAAAATTTATATACAGCTTCCATAAACATTCTAATCAGTACAACATATAGTGGGTGTTTATTACAATTTTCTAATAATAATTTATAGGAACTGTTGAAGTCCAACTTAATAAATCGTAGTGCTTTTTCTTGAAGCTTTTCAATTTTATATGTGTTACATTTACTAAAGAAGTGCCATACAACAGAACCATAATTAAAATAACATTCGATAAAACTATTATAAAGTAAAAACTTACTTGGCCCATCAAGTACATTACATAATCTAGCCAGTACATTAATTTGATTTCCTGCTTTCTGACAAAGGTTGGATATATGAGTATCAAAATTTAATTCACTATCTAAGTTTAACCCCAGAATCTTGACATTATTCTGTGGAACAATATCATGTTTTCCTACCTTAAAACTACCTAAATTTTCATTTTTGCCAAAACCAATACATTGAAACTTATCAGGATTAACCATCATATTATTACTCTCAAACCATGTGATCACATTGTTTACATTGCGTACTACTTTATCCTTGACAGACTCATAATCATAACCAGAACAGACAAATGTGTTGTCATCAGTGTAATTGTATACATCAACGTCATCTTCTAATATAAATAACATATCATTAGTAAACACATTATAAGACTGAGGACCCATAAGGGATCCCTGAGCAGCACCTTTGTAAACATTTTCCCATTCACTTTTAACACTACCCAATTTTACTCGTTGTTTACGATCTCGATAGTAACTGAGAAATAATTCACATGCAGATTGTGATAAGCCATATGCCCGTAGTTTAGATATAAATAATTTATAGGGTATAAAATCAAAAGCACGAGAGAGATCCATTAGGACAACACACACTACTTTACCTGTTTCTATTGATATCTTTATATTTTCAACCAGACGTAAGAGAACAGTTTCACAACTATGTCGTTGTCTAAACCCAGATATACAGGGGCTTAAAACCTTTTCAAAATATACCGACACCTGATTTACAATTTTTTTTCTCAAAGATCTTTGATATACTTGGTAGAATGCCGACTGGTCTATAATTTGAAACAGCTAGATTGTTTCCCTTCTTGTGAATAGGACATAGTACCGCATATTTTAGAAAACTTGGGAATGTACATGTTGTTAGTGACATATTCAATAAATAACATATTTGATTACATAATATATTTAACCCCATTTTTAATAATTTAGCAGGCAATGTATCATACCCAATGGCTTTATTGGTTTTTAAATTACACAAATGTGACTTAACTACATCAATATTTACATCATGAAAATAGAAATCAACATGTTCACCAAATGTTTCCATAAAGTGTTTTATATTTTTAACACTATCATATTGGCCATGTTTTGTCACACAAGAAGGTACGCTATCATGGTAAAATAATCATTAAAAACAGTAACTATCTTGTTTTGATGTGTTACAACATTTTCATTGGTCAGTAATATTATATTATCATTTTATTGATAGATTTATTTGAAATAAGAGGTTTTACTGTTTCCCAGAACTCCTTTCCATTTCCAGAGGTTGCACTACATTTACTGCGCAAAAATATGTTCATACTTTTCTTTCTTAATTTTGTGACCAAATTTCTTTGATTTCTGTATTGTTGCCAGTGACCAGTACTTTTACATTTATCATATTTACGTTTGAACATATTTCTCACATTTATCGCTCTTCTTAGTTCACCATTCGTGTATGGAACTCTGGTACCTTTGATCGTCTTACATTTTACAGGAGCATGTTCATTCACTACCTGCATTGTTAACTCATTCCATTAATAATATGCATCATCAATATCATCAAAAATTTCAGTTATATGATAGGGTATTGCAGAAAAATCACGTAAGAATTAAATATCATCAAATCCAGCGTGGTAAGCACCTGAATATCCCTCTATTTGTGTGTTTGCTAGAGGCCAGGTGGTGTATATACCAGGCACTCTGCCAATAGCCACACCATAGTATTGCTTGACCATTGTTCTCTGCGTTACGCTCACTACACCGAGCGTCCAACAATAAACAGTAAATAAATTAATCATTTACAATGTTTTTGTTTGTTTTAGTTTGATCCTATTTCAAAACACATGACGGGGGGGGGGGAATTAACCGACCAGTAATTTACATAACCAATATGGCACACATAATTTTTAATAATCAATACTGGCGCAACAACTGTACCAACATGATGCCGGGTTCTGAAAATTGTATTTAATTTGGATATAGGTATTAGACGATTGATTTAATTTGTGTTTTGTATTATTGGTAAAATTGGTAAACAGGATATCCGTTACTGCAGTGCAGCATTTTTATCAGATGTTAACTAGAGTCTATTGTTACAGAATATATGTGTTTGGGAAAACAAAACATCCACCCAACATCCGTAACAGTTGCAAATGTGGTTTCAGCAGATGGGTATATAAAAGGTGTAATCTACACTATAAATATGATAACCTTTTTTGTCCATGATGACGGATGGTCAAATTGAGCCTAGTCATAGACAGTAACAGTTAGGGATGAAATGAAAGATACTGAGCAGAATTCTGCATAAACCATCGTCACTGGCCTATATACTTATGCGTATAATTTGATCGATTTTTGTTGCTCGCTGCAAGATCCGGTCAGCTACTAATATTTTGTCCGAGTACTTACTATTTAAAGGGACAGTTCACCCTCAGAATTTTTTTTAAAGTATGTAATGCTTAGAACAGTAACCAAAAAGTCCACACTAATAATCACAAAATATACCGGATATCATAGATATAGGGAAATAATCCAAATTACTGGAGGGACGCCATTACGGCTGCAAGGGAAGCCAGATTTGAAGGCGGGAAGGAGAAAATTGAAATGCTGTGACGTCACACGGGCGCCCTCTAGGTTGGCGCGGATTATAGTTTCTCTTGAGTGTTAATATCTGAGCCATTTTGATTCATCTTCCTCTTGTAAGGTTCCTTGTGGCTCAAATTGATATGGTTGTATATCATTCATGACATAATTTTAACAAGATAATGCCGTTTAGTTCTGGAATAATTCTTTGCTCACACTTGTTTACATGCTTTTGTGCGGGCTCTACAGACTTCAGGTCAACCGGATACGCTCAAGTGGATCTCAAGTGTACCTGTTAAACAGAGTATCCATTTCAAGAATTTGTTAATAACTTATAAATCTATTAATGACATGGCGCCAGGATACCTGTGTCATCCCGAAAACTCAGGTCATCCGGTCATATACTATTGCAGGTGCCTGTGTCTCAGCTCAAGTCATATGGTGATTGTGCGTTTAGTATTGCAGCCCCCACTTTGTGGAATAAGTTGCCGGCAGATATTAGAAATGCGTCGTCTCTTGAAAATTTTAAATCTCTTCTAAAAACACACCTATTCAAGGTCGCTGTCACAGATAAATAATTGTTATCTTTTAAATCATTACAGTTTATTTGCAGACATATTATTTGGGGTATTATTATATTATATATTATTTGTACAACGCCTTTGAATGGCTCCTGCTAGTAAGGGCGCTTTATTAAATATACATTATTGTTATTGAGGGTAGACAGAGTGTGGCTTCATCTTAAAATAGTATTATAATGAAGACAGGTCAGTAAAAACGATCATTAAATAATATAATACAAATTTGTGAATGTAATTGTCTTTGTTTGTTTGTCTGTTTTCGAAGCACATCAGCTAGGAACATTCTAGAAATGCGAAAGGAGGTTCAGTAGTGGTAACCTTTTATGTGTTATCAGTGAATGAGCTTTAAACAAAGACTATTTATAACAAGACGTGTTACTTCGCGTTTTAACATGGGACGCCATTTTGAATTCATGGAGCGCCAGGGCCCTAGCGACCGGAGGTAGATTGTCACGGACAGCTCCCTTCGTTAACATGGCGCCAAAATGGCACTAGTTCATTCTGCGCCGCTTTCGGCTGCAGTAACAGAAAAAGTATGCACAAATAAAGACATCCCCGAAAGGAAATGAAAGCTAGTGTAAAAATTGGATATGATCTGGCTTTTCAAAAATAAACTTAATAAAGGATATTTAAAAAATAAGCATAACAATTTGAAGTAGACACGCCCCTACTCCACATGACCCAAGCAGTAGGCCCAAGCAGGATCTATCTAGATCTATATTTGTTTCAGACCAAAATCTGATAAAATTTTATTGAACAATATCAACCTATTAATCACAAAATGGGTATGTAAGATATACATAAGCTTACAGTTAAATGTACTGGAGCCACTGATTACTATAATCAGATAAATTTTCCCTAATTACAATAATTATAAGTAGCTGAGTATTAACATGATCACCTGCATCCATATTTATTTTTAAACGTAAGCAATTGGTACTTATTGATATATATATATGGACTTCTATTTATAATTTAAATGTTATGAAATTAATTATTAAATACCTCAACTAGTGGTAGAAACATTCATTTTGTTATTTTTTCTATTGACAGAAGTAAAAGATGGGTTATTAATTGTTGTCGTTCAGATATATGATAAGGAAAGATTTAAATTACTTGAATACTAATTGTAGAATGTATGATATGCATTTCACTGAAACGGAATTCATGAACCAGACAACTTATCTAGAATGCTATACAAACTATTTTTGATGTACCAAATCCACTGCATGCATCCACTGAAATCAAAGAGGAAGGTATTAATAGATAGGAGACCTATACAGGAGACAGGGCCAGCTGTGATGGTAATTAATATTTATAAATATTAATGGTGAAAATTGGTATTATAAAATTAATTAAATAAGAAACAAGGCATCAAACCCATGAAATTTTGTCAGCCCATTTCATATCTTTATACAAAAAAAGAGGATTACCAGCACCTGAACTAGTACTTGAATGTTCAGCTCATGTGCTTTAATTAGTATACTTCTCTTCATAACTTAAATGTATATCAAATCAAATTCTTTAACCAACTTGAAAAAAAGGAAAACACGTGTTTACACATTGTGTATGCACTTGGTTCAAGTCATTATTTTACAAGGTATTGTTCTGTTTCAGTCTTTGAAGTTCTATGATGATGAGATGCCATGTAAACAGGCCAATCTCTAGGTTTCAGATTTACTGGTGTTATCTGTTACAGTAGTCAATGGATGTGTGTATTACATCTCTGGGTATATTCTGTCTAACTTTAAAAAGTTCACTGATCTGGACTAAATGTCATATTTTTGTAGTAGTGGTTGTTTAGAGCTGGAAGCAATTTGGGTTATTCTATCCATTTGGTAACAATTAAATGACTGATTGTAACTATAGATGAACCCGTGGCACATTGTATGAAAGTACTAATTTCTCTATCTCTAACATGTTAACGCGAACATAAACATTGTTAATATTCCATGTATATTCTTTGTTCTCAGCTGGGCAGACCTAAATTGCATGGTCTCTATTAATGAGATGTAGACTTTAAATGAACTTATAATTTTTTAAGTTAATATATGGTAAACGGACATGATGAATATATGGTGAATTGTGTTATGGTTGCGTTATAATGGCTGTATATATCATTATATGTATATATCCAAAAAAAAAATTTCAACCATGCGCACACATGTACACGATCACATGTGGACAATCAGAGCTTTTATTTATCTGAGAAATACCTCCGGTCGCTGGTTGAAAATTCAACATGGCGCGGCAAGAGTAACGCCGCTCTATATTTAAGCTCTCTGCTTTAAATAAACTGGCCCTGGAACCAGTATTAACAAACGGCCCCCGCACCAGCATTATAAACGAACCCCTGCATTAAATAAACGGGCCCCTGCACCAGCATTAAATAAACGGGCTCCTTCCAGCTGTATTAATTAACTTTGAACTTGCATCAGTGACTCACAAGTTTTGCAGCAGCCACGTGGTAAATATTACTGCTACAAGTCATTTGACGCAGTTTATGATCAGACTCAGATGGTCAACTATCCCACTGAGTTTCTAAATTCACTAGAACCTCCAGGCGTCATTGTCTCCATATTGTCTCAGTCTAAAGGTAGGAATACCAATAATGTTATACGTCGTAATTTGGGTTCACCACTCTTGTGAAATGGAACAATAATGGCTTTTAAGATTCTTGTGCTTCATGTTATTGAAGCTACAAAACTTTCTGGATGTGGTAAGGGAGATGTTGTTTTTCTATTTTTATGCTATTTGAATTCAATAAACTTTAATGTTTCAGTTGTAAGAGCTGTGTTCAAGTTGTACTATGCTGGATGTTCACGTGTTGGAAGCCTGAACATCCTTATGTGAATGCTCCAGGTGAAAAACTTTATCAACATCGTTTATCATGAAGCCCTTAGCTGAGAATTGTTTGTTTATGTATTGCCAGAAGTCGAGATGCTTTGAATCGTGTATCTCTGTAATAAAGAATATACATGTTGTGTTTGAAAGAGAATATTTATGCACAATAACCATGAAGGTTTATGGGTATTTTTCTTCAAATCAAGTGGTCAACAATGAGTGTATGATTTCCCGAACAACGAGGGGTATGCGTCTAGTATACAATCAAATAGAGCGTAACCTGTGTTAATGGGATGGTATTATTTAACCCTTCCTTTTAGTTGATCTTTTACCACTCTTCTTATTCGATTATGTGAATGACTAGAGTAAACAATAACAGAACCGATGTGTTTATTTTAAAGACGTAAAGTTATTTACGGTTGATGTGAAAGAAACTAAAAACAAAGGAAAAGCTTTAAATATAAACAAGTTTATCAAAGAGCCGAAGAAGGAGGCTTCCATCAACATCAATTGTCAGAAATCGCAACATCAACTGTCAGAAATCCCAACATCAACTGTCAGAAATCCCAAAATCAACTGTCAGAAATCCCAACATCAACTGTCAGAAATCCCAACATCAACTGTCAGAAATCCCAACATCAACTGTCAGAAATCCCAACATCAATTGTCAGAAATCGCAACATCAACTGTCAGAAATCCCAACATCAACTGTCAGAAATCCCAACATCAACTGTCAGAAATCCCAACATCAACTGTCAGAAATCTCAACATCAACTATCATTGATTGTCTAACATAGATAATCAAAGTACCAATTATATTTATTCATTTTATTAAGGAATCGATGTAATGAAGAAAATAGATGAAAAAGGAAGATGTAACAAAACATTCTCAAAATGATCCCTTAAATTTAATTATTCCAAAAAGTGATTTTTTGATACAAATAAGTGAAAAGGCAGAAAACTAGAAGAAAAAAACAAACAATTGTCCTGGCAGTATATATGACGTCAGGGTGCGGGTTGCGGGGTGGAGGTGGTTGAAGTTGGTGAAACGAAATGGATGTATTAAAATGAACACCACTAGAACATGGTCAGATGTTCCTTAAATCTCTGGAAACAGGTTCTGATGTTTATAACAAGAGAATATCAGAACAGCAAAGAGATTAGTCTTAATGTGATTTTTAGATAGAGGATGAGTTGAGGTAGATTATCGCTTGGATATAAGTTAATGATGTAGTCTGTACCCGAGTAGCACCTAGTTGACGACGATGATGATTGATGTTTTACGGCCACTTTTGTGCACAAGGTAGGCTAAATGGGCTGAGCGACCTCCAAAGGTAATGAGACGAAGTGAAAGACGAAACAACCTTCAGATATGCCCACGCCGGAATTCGAAGACGGGTGGTAGTGATCTGTGGTCCAACACGCTACCGCTAGACCACGGAGACACCCCGGCACCTAGTTGACGTAATTCTCTATTGAAGATCAGGTCAAGTATTCACTAAGGACTAATGTCTATAGATAATAACACTCTCTACTCGACCTTGGCTCCAGTTCTCTCACCTGGTATTGATGGGCCCCGTTATCTCATTCTGGATGTGAATACTGGATATTGTCGCCGATCCGGAAATTCTAGTAGCACAGTGACTAAAGTACTGCACCATTAATAGCCACGTCCAGGTTCGTATCCGACTTATATCTGTGTTTCTCTCGGGATTCACCACTGAAGCATATGTCTTAGGTGTGACTATCGCTAAGACTAAACGACGAAATCACTCACTCACTCATGTCGGAGACCCTGATGTCGGTATTATGAGGGATGACTGTACATAGTTCAGTAAAACATACATGTGCTCGGCTTATGATGTTCATTTTCTGGTGAATTATGTTTCTATAAATAACATCATGGAGACAATGGAGAGGATATGATTAATATAGTATGAGACTAAATATAGTCTGACATCTAACCCGTTGGCCATATTACTTACAATTAGAGACTAAATATACATGTTTTGGTTTATCAAAAGAAGGTTGGTTTAAGCACGACAGGTGGACAAACAGACAGACACACTGACCAACTAACTGACTAAATATGTGACCAATTAACTAGCTAAATGTTTCTCGACCATTAACTGACTGACTGACAGTGTGACTCACCAACTGGTTGACTAACTAACTGATCTACCGACTGACTGATCCACTAACTAACTGCGTGACTGGCTGATCTACCAACTGACTGGCTAATTGACTCAATCACATACATACATATATACATAATATATTCATACATACATACATAAAGACAGAGAGGCAGATAGGTAGGAAGACAGCCAGCCAGCCAGCCAGCCAGACAGACAGGCTGGCTGGCAGGCTGGCTGGCTGGCTGGCTGGCTGGCTGGCTTGCTCGGGCTGCGCTCGCTCGCTCGCTCGCTCGCTCACTCACTCACTCACTCACTCACTCACTCACTCACTCACTCACCACCACTCACTCACTCACTCACTCACTCACTCACTCACTCACCACTTCATTTCTATTACTACAATATCATAAAACATCGTACTGGCACCTTGGAGTATATATTTTTTTTGAAGATAACGACAAGGTGACAAATACCGGTTTAATGATGGTAGATAAAACGTCTCTCATCGCTTCCTATTCAGAGATAAAAACAAAATCTCTACTAAGTTAACTTTTATTAATTAAATGTGATTATTCATGTACGCCTGAATAGCGGCGCTCGGCAGACAGACAATGTGATGACGTTTTTCCGGAAGGCGTTGAATAAATAAACTAAATTACTTCGCTACCAGCCTTTTATGTCAGTAAGCGCGGAAAGAGTTCACGTAGTGAGTGCATACTTTGAAATTCAAGGTTAATACGAGTTAATTTTGTTTCGGTAAAACGGAGCCGATATTGTTACAAACAACAACAGCGCGGAGCAGATTACCCTGAAGACGAAGAAAGATGTGAATAGATGAGAATAATAAAGAAAAAAAATCGGTAAACCTCTTAGAATCTTCAGTTTTAAAGAGATTATTTGTATCTGCCATTTCCTCGTCCTTGTTTCCGCCTATCTCTAATATTCAATAAACCGTTCACGTTTATCACCTGTCTATAACTGTTTTATTTCCGGTTGTTTAATAACCAAAAGCGCACCACACTTGAATTAATCAAATGCTGATATTTAAATGTTTCAAGTCGTAGAATTAAAGTTCGCTTCTCGTATGATATTGGAGAAGTGACAATATGTTACCATCTACCGATCGGTTCAAAGATCAATTACTCGGCTCAAAATATTGGGAGAGAACTATACAAAAACCGAAACACCAAAATCTCAACCCACCGTTACTATGTTTATAAAGCAATGAGATATCTATATATCAATTGTCAAATGGGAAGCTACGACTAATTCATTTGAAGTACATTTAGGTTTATTTTCTTATTATGTTGGGCACTTTAACACCTGTACAAACATATAAATTCTATTCAATTATTGTTGGGATGTTTTCAAAACAAGTAGAACAAAGATATTAAAATAGCACCCATCCTTTGTTAAATGAACTAAAGGATTAAGTGCGTGGCTTCCTATTGAAAAATTGTGTATATAAACCTCGAGCAATATGGTAACGTAGACATTCTATGCAACCTGATGAAGACTTGAATAGGTCGAAACCGGTCGTTGCTATTGGGTTGAGTCGTGTTATATCGCTGCTATTAGTATTAATCTGAATTTATTCTGATTTATGCTGATATTATTCACACATTATTCATACTGTGTATTAATATTTTATTTCTCCATTTTAGGTTTAATCTTTCCTGGCCGTAGTGTTCGACACAAAGCCATTTTGTTTTAATCATAGTTTCTTTTTTTATATTTAGATTATCCTCTTTTGGATTATTTTAGAAATTTGTTTTTTTCTTTCATTTTTCTCTAATTTTACCGGTAATTAATCATATAAAGTTTAATTGTATATATAATTCACCTTAGTTATTTGTGGGAATAGAATTATCTTTCCTAGGTCCAGTTATGTCCAGTCTGTACTATGACATTTAAGGCTAACTTTAGTCTCCTTGTCATTAATAAAACCCTATATTATAATTATAGTTAGTATAGCAGACATTAGGTCTGATTTGAAAATGTTAATATATAGAACGGCAATTCCGCCATAACGGTCTGCTAAAGCGCCGATGTAAATTGTTATAATAGTGACGAGTAGGTCATAGTATTTATTGGATTTGTATGTTTATGAGGTATTTGACCCTCCAGCAAATATCACAAGGCATATTATGCTGCGGTTGAGAAAGTTCCGTTTTCTATGCGTGGAGACTATATTTCCCTGCATTCAAGAAAAGTTGATCTAGAGCTGTATAATCCATGTACTATTTGCGTCTTTGGAGGCACGCCGTTTAAGTGTTTGGTTTGGTTATCCAGCATTTAAATGACTGTAGCAGGCACAGTACGCTCTTAAAGCATTATAAGTACTCCTGACTCAGGAATAGAAACACTGCATCGCATCTCGAGCGGTGGCATTGGACACGGCTCGCGCGGTTGGTGTGTTTTATATAACAAGTTTAGTTGCATATAAAATTCACCTTGGTTGTATGTGGGAATATAATTATCTTTCCTAGGTCCAGTTATGTCCAGTTTGTACTATGACATTCAAGATTAGCTCTAATCTGCTTGTCATAAATAACATTTAAGAACTACAATAGTTAGAATAGCATAAATTAGGTCAGGTTTGAAAATAATTCAAACAGTATCGAAGCTATGACGCGCTAATACGGTCTACTTCAGCGCAGATGTCAGTCTTTTAATAGCAATTAAGCTAAATAGTTTTAATAGTAGTCGCTTCGTGACGCCTGCCCGTTGTAAAAACTGATCTTTGAAGACAGTAACAATTGGGTTATATAGTTTATATAGTATTGCTTTGAAGAAAGATACAGCAATTGAAAAATAGCTATAAATAGGGCTGTTTAGATAATTAAGCTAAACATTCTCACTACTGTCGTGATCTGACTTGGGTGTTTTACTCCCAAACTCCACGGCTGTAGATGATTCGTATTTTGATTTTGCTTGGCGGCTTAGGGACTGGTGAGACATTACACATGTCTCAGCAAGAAAAGTCGCCACTCTGGATTCAGTCCCCTGAAGAAACGTCCAGAGTTTGAATTCACGGTTCGAGATTCTCTGTGCCTGTGCCTTATTATACACAGCTAAAACACACCATTGATATGTAGAATGTAACGTTTTGATAACGAACAGATAATTAAGGGTTATGTTCAATCAAACTAATTTATTGTAGGCGGAGTATCACTTTTTTATAATTTTTAATACGGAATCAACTAATTTACCATCATATCATGACTTATAGTCTTCCTGTTTAAATTGAAATTATAGGAATTTGGGTTATATTCAGGATTGTATTTATATTTATTATTGGCTTTTACTTACATGCTATTAGGGAATAGTGTTTTTAATGACTCCCACTAATAATGATGCTTTAATAATAATAATAACAATAAATTATTATTTATTATTATTATTATTATTATTATTATTAATTAGACCATACTAGTTGCAACAATGAACAATATCAGGAGATGAAACTGTAATATGCTGATAACTCCGGTTCGATTTGACGAGATCAGGCGAATAAATCAACTTTTGATGACCATATGACATAATTATTGACCTTGTGCAATCATAATTTAATTCATAATTGTTAGAGTCTATTGACTGCTAATTCACCCTCTTCACTATGTCTATGATTGAAATAAAGTGATCTATTTCATGAGAATATTCTATTTTCCTTTATTCCGATGTTTATTTGTAATCTATTGATAGTCGATATATTGACATAAATAAATACATAAAAATACAAGTCCTTTATTGGGGCTTCATAGTCAACTCGAAATAATAACGTTCGACGTACTAAATTAACTCGTTTATTGGGCGCCAAGTGTTTATATCCCAGCTAATTACAATTCTATTGTGTTTACCTTGTGCGTGATATTTCGACAAACAACGACAATATTTCACGATAATGGTGGGCAATTGATAAATAAAAACAAACATAATACCTAGTCTGTTTACCTTAACTCGTAATGACCTTCGTGATGACCGATTGGAAATATAACAAACGCATATGTAGGACCATCTGATTGATTTTTCTAGAAAGTGTATGATTATATTGATTCATTAAAGGTGCGATTTAAACAAATATTTTTTATCGAAAAAACCCCAACAGTATATAGGTCGGAGCAGTAAAAAAAAGTGTTTGGACGAAATGTTCTCTTGAAACGACTGTATAGGCATCTAATTGAATGTATATCACGTGACCTGAGCGCGGGATGACGTGACCTTACAGCTAGTCGAAGATGACTGACGTTAAATTAGATTAGCACCGTGTGACGTCATTACGAACACTTATCGCCTACCGGTGACATAGACTTCACTGAGCAGAAATACGAGCCAGTGTCACCTCACTTGACCCCACGTGACATCTGCTTGATATCACAGTATGGCAAGCAACGCTTCCTGATGAATGGATCTTCTTAGTGGAACGAATGAGACTAATGGGTGTTATGCGGCATTATATGATGGGGATGATGTCTCTTGTGGTTGAGATGTTTTGTGATGTTATATATACAAATATAGAGATGTTGTGTAGTTTTATGTTGTATGACGTTATGTGTTAGTGCGGCTGATGTGAAGCTCCCTGATGATCATTGGCGTCAGCCTGTGGCTCCCTATACGTTATATGAACACCCCGACCGCTCCTTTGTACGATGTTATATTAACGTTGAATGAACGTCTAGCATCAACAATATATTCTGTAATTAGAAGAGTCAAGTGACATAAAGTGGCCGGAGAAATTATTTAAAAAAAATAAATATTAAAATATTCGCTGAATGTTTATGTATGACATACGAGACGTTCATTTATATGTATGTATACAAGATGGACAGACCACCAGTCACCAACTCCTCTGTATGTATGTGTGTGTCTGTGTATTTGGGCGTGCGTGTGTACTGATATATCAGTATATCAGTATTGAAAATTCCCTCGAAAAATCATCAGACACCAGGGATGGCAAGTCCTAAAAGTTGTCAGCCCTGATGAAAAGTTGCCGGCCCAGGTGCCGCAAGAGAATAGTAGCAGCCAGAAACGGCAAAGCAAGCTGGACGTGTAGGAAAACAGTTGGGGGCAATTTATAGGCTAAAAATACTAGTACAGGGGTAAGGGGTCATAATATTTGGCCAATCACCACCGTCGTACCAAAGCTTCATATGTCAACAGGAGCACGTATAAAATATAAACACAACGACTTCCGCGCACGCGTGATGAGACTCCAGCTCACTTTCGCCTGCATTTTGCGGCAAAATCAGGTTGTTTGTTCATTGATAAATTATTGCTTCTTATTATTTTAACCTTTTCATATACTTTGTGAAACGTAGAATAGGTTCAATATAAGAAGGATCACCCATAAAAATTATACTTACAAATGTAAACAATGGTCTTTAAACAGAAACAGAAGATGTGTCAGAGTGAACATACATCAATTAATGATCGAGACAGTTGAAGAGGATTAATTCGCAAATCATAAATCATTTATTTGCTTGTTTATTGTTTTATTTTACCAATCAATGATTTCTACACAGTTAAAATGTTGGTAAGTTATAAGGTATCAATCATTGATCGATAATCAGCACAGATATATTCCGGCAAGAAAGAGAATATGGCTGATTATTATAAGGAACAATTAATGATTGTTAAAAAAATACATACATCATTGTGTTAACAAACACATCCATTAAAACAGAGGTTAAAGTCTCCCATCTTGGTGCAAATGAGGCAATAATAAATAAGCTGTTAAATTTATAATAAGTGTACACGCTAATCTGATATTAATGGAAGGCAAGCGATTCAGCTATATCTATAATCAAGTTATATATTTATTCCTGGTCAATGTCAGGGTAACAGATCAAGCAGTCAAGAGCTGGCTACCTTTGGAAATTCCCATCTAAAATGTTCAAGACAACTGCAAGTTGCTTAAGAAATCGACATTATGTACTAACGTGTGTGTGTGTGTGTGTGTGTGTGTGTCTGTCTGTCTGTCTGTCCACTAACTGCGGTTTTACTAAATACCACTCTCATTTGGGAACGATTCGAGGATCGACTGTTTTAGTGATCATCAAATGGTTTACAGTTGAAGAGGTGTCCTGCTCGGCTTCATAAACATTGAAAAATCCTACCTATACCAGGATGACAAGATATAGTTTAAAATAGGGTTAACTTTAATGGTTATTAAGCGGCACCAGACTTGATAAAAGGATACGGAGTTTTTCTATTATTTATTTACGACTTTATCAATTTAAAAAGAAGCCATTTCACATTCCACTAATCTCTAGAATCACTCTGAAATAATAATAATATATTTTTAAGTGGTCAACATTTATAAAAGAGAATGGTTCTCAATAATACGAGCGTTGATTTATAAAACAAGGAGTGTGTAGAAGTAACAAACCAAACTTGTTTTCCGACCATTTTAATAAAACGCATTTAAAATGTAGAATACATACAAAAAACATAGAAAAACTACAGAATGAAATACCTAAATCTTAAAAACCCTAAGAGGATTCATATTATTTATTCGAAAAAGTAATTTTAAACCGGTGAAAGAAAAAGATTTCAAATATGTAAAAGGTGATGCACCTCTAATTGTTTCCGGTAGCATGCTCCACGTATTATGATATTTTACATGAATAATGTGTTTAAGTAAAGAAAGATTAGAAAAAGAATTGGTTCTTTAATTAATATTTCTTATTCAATTCAACGCCTATTTATTATAATTTATAAAACACAATTATATAAAAATCATAAATATAATTATCACATAAGATATACCCACTAAAACGTTATATATAAAAGCTATACATCAGGCTATTACTTTTGGGTATGTTCACCTCAGTCACAGTAAAACCCCCTCCCTCTCCCCTCTCTCTCTCCCCATATATATATATATATATATATATATATATATATACTAATTTGTTGCTGTCCAAATTTTTGTATAAAATTTCTATTTTAGTTAACTGACCGGATATCAAACTAGTTAATGGACACTCTCCCACTATCATTAGTCACCAGGGAAGTATCCGTGTTATTTCGTTCCTAAGCAACGTATTCAATAACAAACCATCCAACTTCTCATTAGCCTTACCTGTGGTCAATTTTTCATCTGCAGTATACTGCAATACACTAAACACATTACCTGTACAAGTTCATCCATGGCTCCAATTATTTACTTCTATTATCGCATCGCAGTCGATATTTGTATGTAACCCCTTCTGGATCTGACCTCGGTCAGGTCACCGTGACATCTGGTCGGACAGCACCACGTCGATGGGTTTCGGGTGTTAGCGATCCGGAAACGATCTGGAACGACCAGACTACAGGTGAGGTAACAGCTGATATATGAGTGAATGATTGTATTTCTTGTAGAGATTGATGGGGAGATGGGGTTAAACGGAAGTTAGAAGTGTATAACCGAATACCTTGGGAAGAGAAAGCTGTTCCTCAGCAGATGGAAAACGAAGTTCTAATTGATAAATTAGTAAGAGGTCTTCTGTTTGTTTAAGTTATAAATCTTGTGGGGAGAAAAGTATTGGGCTGGGGTTGTGTAATTGAACATCAATCAGTTAAGACCTTTTTTATGTGAAATATAACCTCAGCAGGGTTAGGGTTTACCATCTCTCTCCCCACTGGGTCCGCCTGCGTGTTGTAAAGGGGCGACGAAAGAGGGCGAGGTTAATCGACACTTTTTGGATTACTTTTGGCCGCAAGAGTATTTATTCTAACCCAATCACTCAGTCTACGGCCAAATATCGGTGACATCAACGTAAATTGTAAACAGATAAAGTAGTAATACATGATTTATTTTGGTTAGTTTATGTTAAAAAAGTGATTAAGTAAAATTTTAAAGCGGTAAGTAGTTGGTACACCGTAAACAAACACTGCTAAAGTAACATTGTCGATGCTGGTCTTGCTGGGATCAATCCAGAAAACATGCCCTCCACTTTGTAAACATTTCTAATCGATTCAATCGATCATATCGTTTGATTCACCATGAAAATCTCTTCCTGTGTATTAATATAAAATAATCGCAGATCATTATTTTAACCTGTCTATAAATAAGAATGAAAATCTGCGCAGTTTATTTATTAGCTTATAAATAAGCTATTTATTGATCTTCCATTGTTACATATGGGCTTATAGAGATAACGAGGTAGTTTCAAGGACTCGTATTTCTGATCTTTCCGAGAGATACCTAGATTAGTTCGATAGAGCCAGGTGTACACTAATCATGGTACGTAGCCACATCTGGAACAGCTATTTCCCGTTCAGCGAGCACACTTTCAATTTATTGTTAGCCACCCATCACAGGGCGCCATTTCTGGGCTACCTTCCGCTGCAAGTTATTTCCATCGATCGAAAATAAAATAAAATAAACAAGACATAGTCCATGTCTTCATGGATGAATCAACTCAAAGTGTGAACCTATCTTCCGGAATATATTTTTTCCTGTTTCGCAACCAGTCATAAGAACATAACAACTTTAGTTGGTCGGCTAAACAGTACCCCCCAACCCCCGAGACTAGTAAACAACTAGATAACAAGATGGCAAGATGGTGGTTAATATAGATGTTTATCTGAATCCACGGCTAGTGATACAGTCAGGGGGTAATCTATTGGTTTACCTTGGGTGGTGGTCTCATATATGGCTATGGGATTACTTCCTATGGTCAAAGGCTTTTACGGATGGATGAAACATTCACCCGGTGTTACCAGCTGCACTAAATATGTCCTAAAAAATTTGTCCTAAAAATGATATCTACTGAATTTGAATACTTTGGAAATCCATTTATCCAGTGTGCTAGGTTTAATATTAATTTGTTGAAATTTCACAGTTGGCCGAAAATTGACTCAAAACTGATAAACAACTCCAGTGCTAAGTTTTTCCCCCGTTATCCAACTACGACCATGGCGCCATCGTGGAGTGAGTGAATGAACGAATGCGCGAGCGAGCGAGTGAGTACTCTGTTGAGCCTTGGCATTGCTCCCATCTGAGACGTATGGCGGACGGAAGCTCCCAAGGAAAATGAGATAATCAGATCGGATCGTTTACTTGAAGGATGAAATATCGCGCAGCCATCAAATCATCGTGAACATTCACGTCTTAAGTGAGCACATCGTGTGTGGTTTGTGATGGCCCGAATTTGGCGAAGAGACAACGTTTTTGATGTTTGTGAGAAGATGGCCGGCTGCCGATGACAGGCACATCCTGTCCTGATGGGGTCTGTAAGTGCCGATGTCATTCGGGATACTCTCCGGTCCGGATTCTAATCGGACTTCGGGTGTCCTGGATATGACACAGGGCGCTGTTGATGCGAATGTATCATAAAGACAATAACAGGTTGTCGGTGTCGTATGGTCTATGATTAGAAGTCTTTGGTGAGGAATACTCTGCAAGAAATTAGAGGAAAAATAGCATGGATGGGGGGGGGGGAGGGGGATGAGGAGGGGAACGACGACGAAGAGGACACCGTTTGATCGGACAATCGATCATCCTTTTGGGAACTAGAACTAAAATATCGCCGCCGCCAATCAGCGCCATTCGTGACTCACTGACAGAGACAAACCCGTGAACAATGAACTCAAACATAATATGTCGTCAGCACTTAACACCAACTCGGAGAGCGAACGACTGATGATGTCTTCTGAGTAAGTAGAGACAATAGGCGCTATTTAACCCAAACTTTACCATTCCGGATTAGTGCCTGTTGATCGGTCAACAGTACGACCTCTAATGCGGTCATTGACGTAATGCGATGGGCGAATAGCTCGGAATAACCTTGATGTATTGACCTGAAGCAAACGTACACTGCGCCATCTTGTCTTTACTGTCAGTTTCTGGAGGGAGACTATCGCCAACCAGAATTTATGACACTGATGGTCTCCAGCGAGCCGTGTAACGGTGAGCGAAATCATTATTGTATTTTGTAAATGAAATGGATGAATGGAAGATTCATACGGGAATAGGGTGGATCGTCAGAACTGGGGCACACATTAATGGCTGAAGTGTTGATGTTACGCAAGTGAAATGGACGCCTTACGATTTAGATATTTCATGTGTACTCATATACGCACGCACGCACACACGCATGGACATGAACCGAATTAACATTTCGCATGTGCTCGCAACATACGTTTAGCAATCTTACACAAGACAAGTACACATCGTGGGTGTAGACGTGTTGATGTATCCGAGTGAACGTGTCGACAAATATCGGACAAGGTTTACGTATAGGCTATAGTTGGAACGTGTTAATAATGATAAATAGGACTACCTAATCTAACCCCATCAACCTCATTGGGTGTTGAAGCCTGAGAGATGGTAAATTGGTTCGTAAATGGGAGGGTTTCTGAGGTTCTCGTTTGGCGCAGCTGCCTAGCTCCTCGGGAGGGGAGCGTTCAGAGGGAAGGAAAACCTTGATCAGAGGGAAGAAAGGGAAGGAAAACATCTATCGGAGGGAAGAAAGGGAAGGAAAACATCTAGCATATCTAAGATATTTGTTGTCTCTTCTGACCGAATTCACGTTTTGAGTTCTAATCGATGTTGATGATTAATGCAGGAAAAAGGTACTCATTATAAAAAAAATTAAAAAAAAAGAATGAAATACACCCACCACACCCCCACCCACAGTTCGGCTCTGTCACATCTATAAATAGATATGGAACGAGACATCAGAGATTGTCACGACAGAAAAAAGTTCCCGTTATCATAATTTTACAGATGAACCTTACACCGTTATATAGCTGACTTTATTACCCGACAACAAACTCCACGGTGTTTCACTACTGACACGTAATACCATAGCTAATGCCGGGTACATGTTAGGGATCATTTATATAGTTACAGTGTCTGCCAGTTTATGACAGTCGATGAGACAACCTAGGCTGGATGTGTCTGGTATCACTGACGATGTGCTGACACGTCTATATCTCTTCTGATGCCGACACATGTGTGTTTTTTTCTCGGCCGTATGCAGGTTCCTAGCGTGAGATATTTCGGACGAGGCGTTGGCGTTCTTGGTAAAGTAAAGCCCATCTGGGCTCAGTAGATACCCAGTTAGAGAAGATGTTCTCGTATTTTAGAACCATCTTGTGACATTTCTGGGAGGCGTTAATGATTCTCGTTAATTTTGTATATATATTGTGCTCACACAAAACTCTTAAAACATCAATGTTATTTCCACTGCGCATTAGCTTATACCTACGTGCGCGCGCGCGCACACACGCACGCACACGCACACACACACACACACACACACACACACAAACAAACAAACACACACACGCACACACACACATTCATTCGTTTATCCCAAATATGAACATTCTTTGCCCAAGAAGCAATGTCTTAGTCTCTGATGATCCACTTATATATCACACGACAGAGTATCAAGTTTATTAATGTAATTAAGCATTGCGCATGTGCTACGTATTATTATTATTTTATTGGCCCATCTTGATTATCTTATCATTCTGTATCTATAAATTCTTCTTTGCCATAATTCAGTTATTATTGTTGTATTACTATTGTTGTTGTTGTTGTTATTGTTATCATACAACTGTGATAGATATAATACCAGCAATAGCAGCACCAACAACAACACAACAACGACCAACAATTATAATAGAAGTAACAGTATTGTTAGTAACAAAAGCAATGAATGTGTGATTGGATTAATGAGTAACTAACTGAGTGAGTGAGTGAGTGAGTGAGTGCCTTGTTTAACTTCGATAATGGTCACATTTGAGAGTTGATCTAGAACTATTTAATGTAATGGTCTCATTACTGTACGACATGAACGTCCTTTAGTAGTAGTAGTAGTAGTAACGTAATATTGAAGATGATGATAATAATATTGATGATGGTGATGATGACAATGATGCTGGTAATTGTAATCAGCGTGTATGGTTTGTATGGTTCGAGTATCGTCTAAGCTGTGTTTAATACAAGCCAAAACAACAATAAACCACAGATGGCGACAGATGTGTTAGGCGTGGATAGATATAATGTATTTTTATTGTCACTTATTGATATAACAATTGCCACAGTTCGTGTTTTATACTGCATTTCTATTGGGATGGCTGTTTCGTATGACATGGCTCTAAAATGATTGTCATAATAATTCATTTTCCAGCTATATATGACCATATGACACCACTCTGTGGCCGAATCGGATTACATTAGAATCACCTTTGGTAATTTGCGGTCATGCGTGCCACGTAACCAAAGTGGCGAACTTCGGCGCATTTTATATCTGCGGGTCTTACCTTTGGAGTGTCTGATTGACTCGGCTCTTATAAGTGAACTCCCGTCATTGGTACAAAGAGCAAAATGTGTCAACAACAGACAGCACAGACGCCATGGCCAAGTTCACAACAGTAACAGCAAGCCTCCTCAGCTCGAGACACTGGATCTCTTCCAGGAGCGAGTGACTGCCGACGGATAGTGTGGCTCATCTTTTAGATAAGCAATCAATGGTTTGGAAAATCCTTAAGTGACCTTCGGCGGAACCTAGAAACCACGACTTCATCGGATAGATTTACTGACTGGAAGTGATCGGGAAGGGAAAAAGTGAGCCCTGAAGGTAACAGCGTCTTTAGGGCGAGACCAACGAGGTCGATTGTCACGTGTGTACGAGACAGACTCGGGTCGCTAATAGAAGCAATCATCTTTGGCTGGGAATCAGAATTCACGCTGTTCTGCTGAGTTGTTGGAAGTGTGGGCACTAAGCCACACACACACACACACACACACACACACACACACACACACACACACACACACACAGCGCGCCACCAATCCCCGTACATCAGTTCAGAACAGACTACACGGACATGGAGACAACAGCTCGATAAACACATAGCTGTCAGGTTTCCGGATACTAGGAGAGCCCACCACAGGCCCCCCCTCCCCGTTGCTATCGGTTTCTTCCGACAATGTCGATGAACGATTCCCGATCGGACGTTGCGACGACCGATCCGTGTCGGATTCACGCCTATTACTATAAGGATTTGACGCAGATCTCCGGCATCCAGTACGCGTTCGTCGTCTGTTACGTGTTCGTTCTCTCCGTATCATTGTTCGGGAACTTCTTCGTCATCTGGTCGGTCTGGAAACACAAACACATGAGGACTGGTACTAACATCTATATAGTTAATTTGGCCGTCGCCGACTTCCTGGTGGCACTATTTGTGATGCCCTTAAAGTTGTTAGAGTACACGGCTCCGTGCAGTTGGAGGGTTTTCAGTAGAGATTCCCTCTGCTCGTTCGTTTACTTCACGCTTCCCGTCTTTGTCTTCGCCAGTGTATTGACGCTGGTCGCAATATCCGTTGATAGGTAAGTCACGTGATCAGTGTAATTACATGTAATTGCATCATCATCATTACCTTTATCATCATCATCATCATCATCATTAATGCCAACATTATTATCATCATCACCACCATGATCAGTAGGTAGTAGTAGAAGTAGTGGTAGTATTAGTAGTAGTAGTAGCGATAGCAGTTAAGCATGTCTCACCTGGGACATGGCCGAGGAGAAAAAAATCCCCCAAACACAGGTATGATCCGGAATGTAATAACTACTCCGTCATAGGAACGTCCTAGTAATAACAGTAGTAATAATAGCAACAACAGTATTATTATTATTATAATTATTATTATTATTAGTATTAATAAAAGTACAAAACAAGCAGACAATTGGACGTGTTATAGTGATATCGCTTGGTGATCTGGTGATACTTAGATTATGTTTACAATCCGACGTAGTATGTACGGATTAATCAGGCCAGACTCGAAACACATCATCGAATTAATCTCAAATATTTACACTTAGTGGATTAACTTCTTAAATATATGTTAATCGTTATGATAAAGATACTGTTGTTGGGGTTGCCGCTGTTGTCTTGATCACTGCCTGTACAAAAGGTGTTTCTATTCTATACAGCAAATATTTCCATCATAAACGAATAAAAACAACTTATTCTTCTGTGATCCAGGAGAATATTATTGTGAAGCAATCATCCGCCAACATATGACGTCATATAGGAAGAGCACAGTGTCAAGGAGACGCTGGAGACAGTTAGCGTTTAGATGTTTCGAGATCCAAATATTCTCACCAGAGCTTGTACCGCTTATGACAACAATAATTACTTCGCTGAAAGTGACACTTTTAATTACAGCGGGCGGACAATTTAATTAAACGTGGCCCAACTTGAATTCCTTACAAAGCGGTCACGTTTCCAGACAAGAGTATTGTATGCCAGGTTCGAGATAAACGGAGTCATTTTACAATCTGCTGGCATACGGCAGCTGAGCATTAATTGCCAGCATTCTGATTAAACGCTAATGGAGTTTAATTTGTAATTGATCCTATACAGCCTTTCTGTCAGTGACAAACAAAAATTAGTCAGGTATATAGAGGCGATAACACAAAACGAAATAGACATTGTAGGTTAAATGAACAATACAATATATATTAAAATGTGATGTGCCGTGTCAGTAATAAATTAATTAGGAATAAATCAACTCAGACGGATGTCAATTCGACATATTCCAGTAACATCGATTAAGTAATTAATTAATGTTTGACGATTTATATTTATTCGTCCTTGACGATCACCGCCAGATCAATCATGACATAATGTATCAATTAATCAGCCTAAAGTATAACAGGCTGCATTTCTCAGATAATTTTCAAGGTTATAACTAAGAGTTTCAGAAGAATGTACGCTCTCGTTCTTTACACATAGCTATAAGGTTATAATTGAGACTTAAATGTTTCGTGTTTTTCGCCATTTCGACATTAAATACATTCTTGTTTTCTTTCTCTTGACCGATAAATCGACGTTTGAAGTCTTGTGTTCAAGTAAGGCTTAGCCGGATTTGTCATTGAAACATCGATGTACTGAAACATACAGCGAGTTTAGGACAGTTTTAATATTAACCCAGTCATAAATTCGCTTGAATCAATTATATGGCTTTCAAATTTTTAAAGAGAAATTTAACGGATTATAAAGGCTGAAATGTCTGAAACGAGGCAGACGCATATGGTTTGTAATATACTGCTTCACCACGAGGACTTAATTCTAAATAGATTTAGGATAAACCCTTACCAGTTACCTGGTTGGACGAAATATTCCTCCTAATATAGTGCCACGGTCGGGATTCAAACTTCCTACTTCCCACACAGGTTAACCATGAGTAAGAAAGTCGCATGCTCTAACCCATGAAGCCATAGAGGATGCTTAACCATAACGAGAGTACATTTGATGTGGATTTCGTGATGAGACATAACGTGATACCTATATTACATATCTCATATCTAGTCCATGACTAGATATGATAAACGATTACATATCTATTACACAAATGAGTTATCGCTAATCATAATATAATATTTCTACCACCACACCGCCCTCTCTCGGCAGAAATAATAATTTTTGTTCTGTTCATGAGAAATGTACCTGAGCTCACTCCATGAGTCAACAGATAATAGTTTTATTCCATTATGATTGACTTTATTTAATTTAACCTGGCAAAGTATAACTTTAAGTTAATATCTTTTCGTGGTATAACTAAATCAGCTAAAAATATCAGTTTTTAAATATAAATATTGGTTGGAGATTTGCTTAGATCAAGGACAATATTTGTTCTCACTTTAGAAGTTGACCTCCATCTCGGAGTCGGGCCTTACTGCGCATGCGCGGCGTAACTGGTCTAATACACTTTTATTTTCGATTTTACAATAACATATATAATGCAATTATACATTAATTAAATTCTTACCTGAGGCCAATCTAATATAATTAATGATATCTGCGATCTGTTTTCATCAAAATAAATCTTAGTCAAAGATGTTTACATAAACTATAACACTGTTCAAATACATCTGTCGTTCCCTGACTTTGTTGGCTTTACGAAAACAAAGGATATGTCATCTTTTAGATTCCATTTAACCACCATTAATGCCGACCACGTATTAAACATACACAAAGAACACATTTTTTATTAGAAGCTTTGTGTGTAGTTTTCTTTCTACCACATCTCATTATGACAAAATACTTTGTCATTTCCTGTCTAACATCCTTATCTCATACATCAGTAGTCTTTCAAATGTTTTTAACGATAACTTTTAGTCGCCTTTCTCCATGTCTGTATTTTTAATAGTTATATATATATATATATATATATATATATATGTGTGTATGTGTGTGTATGTGCGTGCATGTGTGTGTGTGCGTGCGTGTGTATGTGCCTGAACGGGGGGCCCGCCCGCTCGCTCGTGTGTATCAAAAGTAGTAACAGTAACAAACACAAAATATAACTACAAAAATACTTCAAAAAGCATAACAGATTGTCACAATTAATCATAACTACATGTCTATTATTGTGACTACACTAAATTACTTCAGGTAACAAAAAATATATTTTAAAAGTAGATTATTCCCATTCCTTTTGTGACTCCATGAACTTTATTTATGAATAATATTTTTAATTTTCGTCGATAATTAATAACAATCGGGCTGCATAAGAGAATAACAGATACCATCACTTAATACCAACACTTATTTGTGTTAAAGCTATCTATTTGCTAACCGTCAGCTATATTGTCTGTATTGTTACCATCTTTCTAATGTCCACATTCACTGAAATTTGATGTAACGAAACAGATATTGATTTTGATGAACAGTTGTTTGTCCTTGTTTTACTTGGCTGGGAACAGATGTCGGGTTTGTTGACTGTTCTCATTGTTCAGCACCAGGATTATATATGTATTTATGCGATACTATTGTGTGTTGTGTTAATATCTTGTCTATAAATACCATTTTACTCCGGAAGTGAGTCATTTCACATAGACAACAGTTAGTTGATTAGTTCCAGTTATATCTAGAATGAATACATAGAATGAGGTAAAATACAACTTGGTCATGTCATGTGGCAATTAATTGAAGTCTGGACATCCATAACGATAACTTACTTTTAGATATATAACACTTAACCAAGTCCATATTCTCCTATAGCAAATATTAGATTACAAGTTTAAATGTTCTAATAAATTGCGCAACCTCTAATTAGCCAAAGGAGTTAGCATGCTACATTAGTGGCTGTACTGGTTGACGTGAGACTTTGTTATTATGATCACAATACACGTTGATGACACCTAATACTGTTATGATATATTAAATGAGAAAAAATTCTCATCAACTAAAGTAATCGGAATCATGAATGAGAGAGAGAGAGAGAGAGAGAGAGAGAGAGAGAGAGAGAGAGAGAGAGAGAGAGAACACACATTCTAATTAAGTTAAAGGTTTTACTTTCATTTACCAGTAGTTAAATTTCATGTATATTATATTTATCAAATAGTTTATAGTTACTAGGTTATAATAAAACAGTTCTTGTTGCATGCCATATCTATCTATCTATCTATCTATCTATCTATCTATCTATCTATATATATATATATATATATATATATATATATATATATATATATATATATATATATATATATATATATATATATATATATATATATACTATCTATATATATCATTTGTCACTTCGCCTCATTACATTTAGATGTCGCTCAGCCCATTTATCCTACCTCGTGCACAAAAGTGGCCGTAAAACATCAACATTTATATGTTGTTTGTTTTTATAACCAACAATATTTCTATAGATAAAGAAGAAACTGAATTTTGAGGAAAAGAAAGAAAACACATCTAATGTAATTTCCGTTACGATGATATAAAGTTCTACTTGTGATGTTATCATTTTAAATGACAGGCTTGGTTCTACTTTTTAATTCCAGATTTTATGCTGTCGTCTATCCGCTGAAGCGCAAGACGGCATCAGGTGGCAAGCGACGACAGGTGTTCATCATTTTGGCGGCTTGGTTTGTCGCAATCTTACTGTCACTGCCCTACCTCTACTGTAGGAGCTATGCGTTCAACATCCAAAGCGAATATGGCGCCATCTCTCGCCAGATCTGTACCGACAGATTCGACGACATCGATGAATTTCTCTACGGGAAGTTTGAGATCGCTCCGGGAAAGTTCCGGAAAGGCTTCTTCTTGTTCCTGTTTGTCGCCGTTTACTTGTTACCGTCCGTCATCATTATGTACACGTGTATCAGGATGGCCATGGAGCTGGTCAAACCGCAAGACTTCCCGCCTCAAGGACTCAATAACCGCATGGCCAAAAATCATGCCGACAACAAAAGAAGGGTAAGTTGGGGATATCTATCTATCTCCCTGTCCATTTGTCTACAAATCGACAGACAGAGAAACAGACGGACGGACGGACAGACGAATGGACATACAGACAGACAAAAAGACCGATCGATAGTAATTTAGACAGACAAACACAATTGTAACCGAACAGGCGAACGTACAGAGATTTAGCCATACATACATATATATACATACATGCATACATACATCCATGCATACATACATACATCTGTGTTGGAAATTCCGTAAAAAAATCATCAGACACCAGGGCTGGCAAGTCCTAAAGGTTGTCAGCCCTGGTGAAAAGTTGCCGGCCAAGGTGCGGCAAGAAAATAGCAGTCAGGAAACCGCAAAGCAAGCTGGACGTGCACGAAAACAGCTGGGGGCAATGTATAGGCTAAAATACTAGTACGTGGCCAAGGGGACATAAAAGTTGATCATTTATGCATGATGGGGTGAATAATTGTCATTGGAAGTGGGTTTACAAATGTAGGTGTGGCGAGGTCAAGAAAAAAATCCCTAACCTTATTTTCACCATATAAAGGCAACTAATGATTTAGTTATTAAATATCCATCTTTATTTCAGCATAAAATAAAATATCTTCTTTTTTGGGCGGTTCAATCCCCAAATAACGATGTGAAAGACTGTCAGATTTAAATTTCCCGGGTAACTATCAGAGCCATGTCTGTAAAAAGATTGCTGGTTGGTTGAAAGAGGAGATTCTATTGATATTTGGCCAATCACTACCGTCGTACCAATGCTCCAGATGTCACCAAGAGTATGTGTAAAACATAAATCTAAAGAAACATGTTGAAAATGACAAATACAAATCTGGGTTTTTTTCATTGAATAAATTATTTTTTTCTTATTATTTTAACCGTTTTATTTATTGAATATCAACAGGACCACCTCTAGAAAGATGTACGTCCGGGTCAAGAAGTGTCGGGCCCCGGTACCCTGGCTAGCTCTTATTTCCAACACTGCATACATACATACTTAGATATACACATACGTTGACGGATCTAAGGGGGGTCCGTGGTTCAGGACCCCCACCTCTCTGAGGGTAAGAACCCCATCTCTACTAGGGATCCTCCATCTTTAAATGTAATATATCATTTGGCGACATAATAACTAGTAATAGTGCGAATTTCTCATTTTTAAATAACCACATAGCATTATTATTCAACAGACATTTTACTTAGTATAAAAAGAAGTATAATCTTGATTTATCTGTTAAATAATAACTTAGTAAGTACAATTATTTGACAATTACTCCTAGAGCTTGCTATCAAACAATATTGTCCAAATACTCGCCACGAAAAACTTAATTGTTTGTGCAAAACATGCTGGGTTGAAAGACATTCTCGTTTGAAAATATTTAGTGACCTTTATGAACACATGGTCACTTGATATGGGTGGTAATCCACATGTTTGTTCAGAAGTTAATGAAAGTCGTTCGAATTGGGGTAGTGACATCAAGACTACAGCTCTTAGTTTGAAAGGTAGTCTGCAGAGTTTTGGAGTTATTGTTAGCTTCACAGTATTAAAGAATAGTTTGGATTATTTGAAAGGTTTGTCACCTAAGCCACAAAGAAGAGATACTAATATATTTGAGGCATACACAATGATTCACAATATCAAATCAGAGATTCAATGTTTGATTTTACTGAAATCTTATTGCAATAGTTGCAGAACCATTTCTATGCAGACAACTTTTGGTCAATGATGAGTGCTTTGCTGAGTCTAATACCATCTTTAATGATCAAATTAGGGATGCCTCCCCCCGAGCAATTTGAATCATGGCATGACGACCTGCTAACTTCGAGATCTTTGAATAATAAGGTATCCAGATGGTTCATTATTTGGTCCAGGCAGTGTGAAAGGACCAATTTACTTGATACTTTGATGAAATCCTTAGTATCTGATGATCCAGATTCCTTTCCGAATATAAGAATTTTACTGGTATTAGGATGTACTCTGCTTGCCACATCTGCCGAAGCAGAGCGTAGTTTCTCTGTGTTGAGGCTAATCAAAAGCCATTTGATGAGCTCGATGGCGTTCTGTCTTAACATGAATGAAAATACATTACACATCCATTCCAAAACAATGCAGATAAGTTAATTAAAGAACAACCTAGACGTTTATTCAAGAACCGCCTTTTCGACTAACTGATATAGATTTACATGAGGTAATAAATATTTTAAACATCATCGTTTCTTTCTCATAAGTATCCATCTCGAAATAAATGGTCTGTCTGCTTATTAAATATTCCGACAGACAGGAAGAAAGACAAACCGAAAAATCAACAGAAAGACATATAAACAAATGGTCAGACAGGAAAGGTGTCTTTGTGTATCATGGAGAGTACCTCAATTTTCTAGACTATTTATGAAGGTATCACACTATATTTGGTTGCTATATCTTTCATTTATTCTTTCGCACAGACGTGTTTGTTTGTTTGTGTGTGTGTGTGTGTGAGTGAGTGTCTCTCTCTCTCTCTCTCTCTCTCTCTCTGTGTGTGTGTGTGTGTGTGTGTTAGTTGCGTCCATGCGGATACGTGTAACAACCCGGTGTCTCTTCTCAAATTAGTTTGTCTCGATTCAAGGTGACTTGAATGAATAATGGCTGAGCACGGGAAAGTAGCCCAATGATATTCCACCAATTCGAATTCAGATAAAAGTACAAACAGCTGGCTGTATCTCTGAACAACCACCTGGCGGCACTACATGGGTGTGATTAATTTACAACATAGTGCTAATTAGTGACGCCTTATCGGCAGAATTTGATTAAGTGTTTCGGAAACCAATAACAGTCAGTAATAAAATAGTGTAAGTCGAGACACATTGCCGCCATTCGAACTTCATGGTTTACATGTGTATTTCCTATCTAACACACTCATTGATTACATCAGGCAAACCCTCCCACCTCAGCCAATACAAATATGCTGTAATATGACGTCAAACCTTTCATTCACGGGATCCTGAAGGTTGCAGTTCTTGTCTCAATAACATTAAGACTTCTGTGAGATTCGCTATTTTCTCTTGAGAATTACCGGTTGTCATGACGATGACATAAACTTCCGGTACGGTAGTGACTGATATGACTGATGACTTTGAACGTGTTTTAATGTGATGTATCCTAGACAAAGTCTATGATAACCATCTGTATTTTTCTATTAATATATCAAGGTGTACATAATTATTAACCCACAATCTATTTATTTGTCCATTATATATATATATATATATATATATATATATATATATATATATATATATATATATATATATATATATATATATATATATAAAAAATTATACTTAATTATAATTATATATGTCCATGCCAGCTTCTGTCTATCACTTATAACTGTCTCCGTGCCAGGTATGTTGATATCATCGTTCGCTGTACTTCTGTTATCTTTACCAGCTGTCTCTGTATCACCTGTTTTTTTTATCACCTCCATCCACAAATAGGTAGTTCTTCATCATTTATAATAACACAGTTAACAAGTATTCTTATATATATATTTTAGTTCCATCCAAATATGCATACATCAATGCTATCATTTAACCAACGTGATACAAAAACAATTAAAAGAGATAACATTAAAGCACGCGCGTGCGCACGCACGCACGCACGCACGCACGCACGCACGCACGCACGCACGCACGCACACACTGTAAATTATCCAGAATTGAACAAACATAACACGATTTGTACTACTATTATGGTTAGTGTCTTAGTGACATCAAAGTAATTACATAGAGTTAGGGTGTTCCAAAGATTGTAATAGACAATGATAATAACTATATTATTATTCCTGCTGATATTCAGATTACAGTTTTGTTTAAACTTTAGCTCTCAGGCAGCATTATTTATTTATTATCAGAAAGCAACAAATTTAGTCTTTAGCCGTTTGTACTTTGATCTTTTGTCATTGATTTTAGCAATCCTTTGCAAATGTCAACAACTTTAGTAGATTAATTTAACTGCCGAATAATGATCTACATAACACAGTAATCTACATAACACAGTAATCTACATAACACAGAAATCTACATAACACAGTAATCTATTACAGACTAACATAGAAGTAAATATAGAAATGTTGCTCCTTTACGTCTAGTTTTGTGTACATGGTCGTCTTAATGAACCGACTGACCTCTAATGTTAGTGAGCATTTTAAGTTTTCTCCTTCCCGCCTTCGAATCTGGCTTCCGGTGCAGCCGTAATGGCGGCCCTCCAGTAATTTGGATTATTTCCCTATATCAATGATATCAGGTATATTTCGTGATTATTATTGCGGAATTTTTGGTTACTGTTCTAAGCATTAAATATTTAAAAAAAATATTTTTGAGGGTGGACTGTCCCTTCAATATAATTATAAAGCTAAACCTCTCCTATCTAAACGTGTAATATACTGATGAAGGTTACCCATCACATTCAATGAAGATAAAAAACTTATCCATGTATATGTGAGTATTAATGTGATTAAACAGATCTGTGTTAACGTTATTGATCTTTTCGATCATTATGTTGTCGTTTGTCTGATTGATCTGTGTTTAGAACGATTTCCTGTTTGGATTTATAGATGACGCTTTTACAGTGATCATCTGAAATCCTTAAATGATCAGCAACTCCACCTCCCGCACTCCCGTCAAATAGTGTTCCACAATGAAGATGGGCGCTTCCGTGGTCTAACTGGTAGCGCGCTGGATCACAGATCACTACCACCTGAGTTCGAACCTCTAGATGGGAATATCTGAATAGTGTTTCATCTTTGATTTCGCTTCATTACCTTTGGAGGTCGCTCGGCCCATTTAGCCTACCATGTGCACAAACGTGGCCGTAAAGCATCAACCATCATCGTTCACAATGAAGAACGTTTCTGGATGATAGTTTGCGTTCCGATTTAGCTGGGGCTTAGAGCACTGCGCTGCAAACCCGCAGGTTGTGGGTTCGAATCGAGGTCATGCCTGTTTTCGTGGGATTTGGGTCCCCATCCAGAACCCTCTTGGTATCGATTGAACCAAATTCATCTGAATCTCTAGATGATAGCTCTCCGTAAGATTTATTTCAGTATATCCTGGTCAAAAGTCTAAACATCTGATATGAGCCTTCAGCATCACTCTCCATATACCTGGCTGTGGTAAGAAGCTGGGAGTTAAACAATGTCTCCTGACATTTGATCTACGTCAGTTTTGCGAAGGCATGTCAGATGGAAGTGATTTAGCTGCCATGTCTACTACAGGCTATCCTTGTTTTACATGGACGAAACAGACTCAAAATAAGTTGATCTTTCCCTTACAAAAGAACATGGGTGGCTTGGAGTAAAACTTCGGGGTAGTCTTACTCTTTACTCCTGGGTCAGTACTGTAAAGCTGGGGACAGAGTTTCCAATAGTTAAATAACTGTTAGCCCAATAACTGATAGCTAAATGTCTGATAGCCAATACAATGTCTGATAGCTAATTATGTCTGATAGCTAATAATATCTGATCGATCAATAACATCTGTGACACTGTGTGATTAAAACACGAAATCTGCTAATCTTGTAGCGGAACATTTCGTTTACAGTTTTATATGACAAGGAGACATTTTGACCTTGAAATATGGCGGTCCATTGACATGATTACAACGAACTACCAAAGTCAGCAGCCAAATAATCCCTTATGGAGGCTTAGATAGAAGTGGAAATGATGTCAGTTGGAGAGAGAACATATCTTATCTGGACGTCCAGAGTTAATTATTCTGTCGCTCTCCCTACCTCCCATTCCTCCCCACTTTCCATCCAGATTAGCTCACACACTGCCATTTCACGTGTTAGACATGTATGTTGCAGTTCGGATAAAGAGAGATCAAAGCTTTAGTTCATTGCGAGAATGTGTACGAGGAAGGTACAACGTTACTAACCCGCTAACAATGTGAAGATGATGATGTTGGCTGATGACAATAGCTTGTTCAGAGTTTTAATCCACTACTCAGTTGTCAACAGTTCGACTAAATATATAACTAGAGTGTGAAAGAACACACCGACATTAAAAGGTTATTTAGCCTATTTTCCTTTTAGTCACGTCCTGCCGCATGTAGAAGGATGAAGTAGACCAATTCCTAATCCACAATCATGGATGGGTTGGGGAGGGGGTGATGTGGGTGCGGGGTTCAAGCCATCATCAAGTGGCTTTATCATAAACCGTATGGTACATCAAACTACTGGCGATTATATGCGTGTAAAATACCATAGGGCACGAGCGGGTTTGTGTCTCCCCCCTCTGTGTGTATGTTTATCATTACATCTGTCTATATAAGTTAACAACATATATAGCCGAATATAGTAGTACTAGGTATATTTCTTAAGAAAACATATCACCCACAGACACTCTTTTAACATTGTTCCATATATCAAGCGCCGGGTCTCCAATGTTTAAAAACCTTTCAGCTCCTTTCAAAACATTACGTGTATAATGAACGATGCAATTGTCAGCATTAATTTTTAACAATAACGACCATTAACAAAAGAGTCCCGTCACGTCCAATATTCATAGAAAATAACTGGTCCTTTACTTTATAATTCTCTAATATACTTGGAAGATACAATAAACTTCGGAAATATGGATCGTTTGTTGCTGACTTGTCTTTTGCTGAAGAATACAGTCAGTTTTCGTCACGCAAGAGTATATTATCGCTCACAATGAAGCCTACACTAGATCGTAATAAATTATATTCCTCTGTCATCTGTTCAAGCCTAGCCTATATTTAGGTCTACGGGCTTAATCAGTCAATATATAGTATTATATATATATATATATATATATATATATATATATATATATATATATATATAGTGTCATGACTATTCATTCTGACTGCCAATCAAAAACATTATTGAAAATTTACGGCCAATCAGAAGATAGTTATGTCAGTAACTGATAGGAATTGGCTAACTAAATATTCTGAAACATTAACTCAGTAAAGTTATGCATATATATATATATATATATATATATATATATATATATATATATATATATATATATATATATATAAAACAAGATCAAAACATGTTCTGTCTCACGCAGGACAACACGTCTTATGTAAATATCCAGAGACTGTTTGGCATCCTCAAAAGCGAGTCACATCATAGTAGCCTCGCTGTTATATGCTTTTAGATCAGATTACTTAAATATATTAAAGCTATTTCACTGAATACGTTCAATTTGTGGAACAGGATCTTGTTCAGGGATTTGAAACCTACAGGTGGCCAATATACTTGAAATTAATTTGGTGTCAGATCTGTATGTTTCCTTTTGAGGGTGAGTGCTACCAGTCGTGTCGGGTAGTTCTGGACTGATTTTATACGATATCACACACACACACACACACACACACACACACACACACACACACACACACACACACACACACACACACACACACACACACACACACACAACACACACACACACACACACAACACACACACGCAAACATGTAAGCACGCACGCATACACACACTATATATATATATATATATATATATATATATATATACGCACGCACCCACACTTCCGAGTTTAGTCATACAAATTAGATATAAATGGACAAGAGACAATTTATCTGCATGCCAATATATTACAACTCATTGAGTATTTTAAACTAAACTAAATATCTGTCTATATTATCTCCAACAGACAGACTTCATACATTTCTATGTGATTGATGGTACACAGAGTTATTTATTAGTCCTAGACAGAAATATTAAATGTAAATTCATAAAATAGATATCTCTATCTCTGGGAAAATCAAATGATCTTTACATTCTGTATAAACCTAGCCTATATATATATATATATATATATATATATATATATATATATATATATATATATATATATATTTTTGTGCATATATTTCTATATATGGTTCTATTTAGAAAATAGGTTTTTTTTGTGGATGATGACATATAGTCAGTTTTATCGTCGTATAAACTTGAACGAGAATATATTGAGGAGACTGGTATACTCTTCTTCTATTTGCCTGTATCATCCATCTTGTCTATAATACGTTAAGAGATAATGCTTCTTCCACATTACGGCGACTTCTTTTGTACTATAACAATAAGATATCATCGAGTGTTCGTTGTACAGTGTTGTTTAAGGTCACGCCTCAGCTAGCGAATTGTCTATGGAAAAATGTGATAAACAATACGAGTTACCAGTATTATAGACACGTGAAGGTCAGATCAGAGGTTGAGCAACATGATCTAGAAGAGGAAATCTGTTGAACATCAACGTAAATGTCCTATCTTATAGAGTCTCATCTCCAGATTGGTGACGATGAAGGTTGTTTGTTACAATGATGTAGAATACATCTCTTCTAGGTACTACCCACGGTAGTCTCTCTCTCTCTCTCTCTCTCTCTCTCTCTCTCTCTATATATATATATATATATATATATATATTGTGTGTGTGTGTGTGTGTGTGTGTATTCGGGCACACATATATGTGTGTATATGGTTCCATTAAAAATATTTGTTGTTTTATAGGATTTTGTGGATGGTGACATATAATCAAGTTATAAAAAATCTTTTACACTTCCCTTGTTGCTACCATACTTTAAACAAATTGTCAATATTATAGTCAATATTTACATTTATTACAATGATGGTTCATTGTTGTATTTGCAATATCATATTATTATAAAAAAGAATCACTTTATTATCTATCTTTGTTCATCTTTTGTCATCGTCTTCGTTCATGTGCCATTTTTTTTCACTGACTGTAAATAAATATTGTTTGATTTATGACAACCATTATTGAAGGTCATTGAATGCGCTGATATTTTTTTTAATTATTAATTTCTTCCTTCAATTTATCTTGTAGTATGACCTAATTATAGACCTTTCTTTGACAGAATGACATCGGAACGGAATTATTTGTTTAATCACTCGTTCATCGTTAAAATAATAAATAACTCAATGTAAAGTTTTATCTGATAGTAATTTATAGTTTAATTAAATTGCTTTAAACAAATTACACCCAGAAGATCTTAACTCGTGAAATCGTATCTCATGTTACAATATTATCACAATCACATAATTGTATAGGACTATTGGCTGAAGTTATGAGTTCGTGTGTGTGTTTATGTATGTGTGTTTCTGTGCGCGCGAGCGCGTGTGTGTGTGAACGTGCGTATGTATCTATATTAATGGATGTATGCATGTGTGAGTTAATAATATTTTACGTGTTTATGTATGTGTATGTGTGTTTATTTATGCGAATGAGTGAGTTAGTGAATCAGTAAGTGAGCGAGTGAGTGGGTGAGTGAGTGTGTCAGTTAGCCAGCCAGTCGTCAATAAGCCTGTCAATGAATAAGTTTGGAGTCATACACTAACGATCCAGGTGACGATAATCAGCCAATCCCTAATTGTGTTTTAAATCTTTTTCTATTATCAGGTGGCCAGGATTGTGATATTCGTCTCGATAGCGTTCATTATCTCCTGGACACCGTTTTATCTGGTGAGCTTCGTCAGTCAGATCCAGGGAGCGGACAGCTTCTTGAGGAGAGCCAACTTCCTCTTCACGATGATCACAACCCACTTCATCGGCTTCATCAATAGCGGGATCAATCCACTCATCTACGTCATCATGTCGAAGAAGTTCCGGCGAAGCTTCTTCGTCTTCTTTGGCTGTCTGCCATTTGTTCGCCGTCTCCTGCAGCAATGGAACTTTGACCGTACGAGCATCAGATCGTCGGACGGGGGCCACCACCAGACGGCGCTATTTCTCGGCCACAGGGACAAGCCTATGGCGGCACCAAAGGGCGAGCCCCTGATACATTATAAGTGTGCCACATATGATCTAGACAAGGCGATGCCCGGCTCGATTCAATGGCTTTGAGAGTGGTGATTTTGGAGGAGGGACGTTGAGGACGGTAGTTACGTTGGCGAACGGAATTTAAGGATAGCGATGAGGCTGGAGTTGGGATGTTAAGCATGTCGGTGATGTTGGAAGTTGGAAGTTGGGGACGGTCGTGACGTTGGAATATGGGCTATTGAGGAGAGCAGTGATTTTGAATATGAGATGTGAAGGACAGTAGTGATGTTGGAGATGAGATGTTGAGGACGGTAGTGAGCTTGGATATAAGATGTTGAGGATGGTAGTGATGTTGACGATGAGATATGAATGACAGTAATGATACTGGAGATGAGATGTTGAGGACGGTAGTGAGATTGGAGATGAGATTTTGAGGATGGTGGTGATATGGCTGTAAAATAATGGTGAGGAGAAACGAGTGTTGATCCTTTCATTCAGTATTTCAGAAACTGGATCATGGGATCTGGCGATGGATTTGATGTCATAACGACTGAACCCTCGGAAGAATTGACATGACATTACAACGTATACCTCATACAGCTAAACTCACTCACTCACTCACTCACTCACTCACTCACTCACTCACTCACCACCACTCACTCACTCACTCACTCACTCACTCACTCACTCACTCACTCACTCACTCACTCACTCACCACACTCACTCACTCACTCACTCACTCACTCACTCACTCACTCACTCACTCACTCACTCACTCACTCACTCACTCACTCACTCACTCACTCACTCACTCACTCACTCACTCACTCACTCACCACTCACTCACTCACTCACTTCAGCCACCCATCACTCACTCACTCAACTATCCACCCACCCACCCACTCACCCACCAACCCATCCACCCATCCACCCACTCACTCACTCGCTCGCTCAGCGACTGACTCACTGACTCATTCACTCACTCACTCACTCACTCACTTACTTAAATACCTGCAAACTGACACAAACACATACATTCTCGCACACACGCATAGAAGAAGGTATTTATTTATTAACTCAGTCACTCTCGTACAATCATATAGACACATTCGACATTTTCGCACCTGTCAGCATGACACCGATACATTATTGGATAAATACGGTATACACTCGCTAGGTCTCGTCTACAAATAAAGTGCTGACGTCAGAACATTCCTGGTTTGTGTTACGGAGATGGTCGGAGACATTTTTAGATTTCTATTTCGTTTCCGAGGAGGATTGCTCAAACGAAACATCGTTGAAGTCGTACGTGGAGTTTTCTACGAGAATCGACATTGATCGTTGGATGTTATGTCCAGAAGGGACACACAGATACATGATCTTGTTAAGACAGATGTATGTGTGATTTTTGTACACCAGAGGATGTCATTAGAACTCTTCGTACCACAATGACAATTATCAATCTAAGGACTACTGTATTATTGAGATAGGAGAGATAAAGATAGAGAGATAGAGATAGAGAGAGAGAGAGAGAGAGAGAGAGAAGTAGTGTTCTTAATTACAGTCTAATGTTGTTTATCGTGTGACCTTTATGGTAATAAATAAGTGATAAAAAAGGCCCTTTCAGTCTCCAGTGGCTTATTAACCCTTTCTATCACACACTGGCCATTGTGGCATGTATTTGAGAATGCAAACGTTGTGGGGTTGCTCTGTTCCAAAGACTCTACACGTTGGTGAGCCACAATGATAGCTCGCCACAATAGGGATATTTAGCAGGATTTTGTACAACTCGATTATTGTTATTCGCCAAATGTATTTGAGCTATTTCATATTTGTGCAAAGAATAATTTCTTTCTGAACAAAAGACTGATGACAACAACGGTTACTTACTATCACCAATAAATGATAAATCTAGGAGTTTGTTTCGCCATAAGCTGTAACACACACGCACGCACGCACGCGCACACACAAACACACACACACACACACACACACACACACCTGAGACATATGGCCAAGGGACGGCTACCTAGAGAAACACCACACTAAAACATGTTGGCATCGAACCCACAACCTGGAGGTTTACATCGCAATGCAATAACTACTGCGTGATCGCAACATCCGCGTGAGATTTGATAGTCTTAACAGAGGAATGGTAATAATATAGAAACGTAAACATAATAAAATAAATTTATTATTTACAATATTATATTACAATCATTCATTGACTCAATGATTCACTCAGTCTAAATTATATTAAACATAATAAAGTTATAGTTGATAAACCCAAATTAGACGATGTGGAAAAGGGATAAATATCATGTTTCTTTTAAAGATATTCTCTCAATAAATAATAAATGAAATAGTAAAACAAAAAAAAACGCGCACTTTCCACAAATTATTAGCAAACATATTTGCATCTTTAGAGAGACACTATTTAAGTAATCATTTAGATGATCGTAGCGGACAAATTACACTCTTAAAGTAATATCATTATACCTCGAGTAATTAGTGTTGGACTCAGTTATTAATGCGTTTTTATATGACATCGTAATAATAATCTTTCCCAGTTTGGTAACTAGTCAATGCTATGAGATCAGAGGCTAACTTTAATATGCTTGTCATACTAACATTAAAATCATTAATTTATCTTGTCATTGGAGTCACTGCTACGTTGTCCGTTCGTTGCATAAGCCAATCTTTGTTGACAATTGCAGTATTGAAGGTTATTGTTTGTAAATTGCCGCTTTGAAGGTAAATACAACAATTAAAACAGTCTATTATATATATATATATATATATATATATATATATATATATATATATATATATATATATATATATATATATAGAGAGAGAGAGAGAGAGAGAGAGAGAGCTGGTTAGATAGCTAACATGGACAGTGTCACAAATACCATCCACAGATGATTATCATTTTAAAGTTTTCTTTAATAGTGACTTCAGGAGGACGTTACATGCTTCTAGACATCGTTATTCTTTGCGCCAGTGACTTTTTATTCACTGGTAATAACACACACACACACACACACACACACACACACACACACACACACACACACACACACACACACACACACACAAACGCACACACACACAAACGCACAGAGAGAGAGAGAGAGAGAGATGTATTCTTTACCTGATCTTTAATTCGACTTGTTGTACACATAAATACAGGTCGTGGTACAGAGCTTTGTTGAGTACTTTCAGGTAGCAATAGAATCACGATTAGGGATACTATGGTCTCATTTAACTACGCCGCGTGCTAGGATTATCTATCACAGCAGAATAAATGTTTACTATGAAGCAGACTACTGGTCTGTACTTGTAGTCCATTTGCCATTTTGGGAACCTATAAACTTTGTATAGTATAAGGTTTTATGGTGGATTTATCATGGCATGGGGTCACTGATGAAATCCAGTTGTGTTGTCATTCCGACAACCTTGGGGATTGTTTTATATGCAAATTAGTGCCTCATTTATTGAAAAATCTATTTTATTCAATATTGTCGAAAGTATGCATGATACTGTCACAAAATAGTGTCTATATCTATGTTTTCGAAGTCAATGATTAAGATAAACACTATTAGGATCTATTAGTATGTCTATTTATTCCGAATATGCAAATTAGCCAGCGCCATTATCGCAAAACCTAGTTTCTTCACTATCTCTAACAGTATGCATGATAATGAGATAAAAGTTGTGTCTATATCCACATTTTTATGGCCAAGGATTATGATAAAGATAACCTAATAGCTATACAATGCATATTTCTTATTTTATGCCAAATAGGCAATAGTATCATTACCAAAAATACGTATTTGCTTCAAAATATTTACCGATTTCGGTGATATTGTCACAGAAATGGTGTACATAGACACATATTGACAGTCAAGGATAACAATAAACCTATCATCAAATGCATTATGTTTAATTTATTGTCAAATAAATCTTGTTAAATCTAACAATTACTGTATCTCCAAATCAATATTCCCAACTGGATTTCATCAGAAAATTAGGTTCACCATTATAACCATAGGAGCGGCAACTGGAGTATTGACTCCTTCAAGCGGAATGTGTTCATGCCGAATATTTTGACATAATTGTCTTAAAGCACTACAAACCTCATGTTCTTAGTCAAGTAGAGACATGAATGAAGGTTTAACCTTTTTTAAACCACATAAGCTATAAACTACCCATACTTACAGTTCTAAGTATTCTAATATCTATAACTGTTATCTATAACTGTTATCTTTCAAGATACATTCTACTTTGATAAAGAACAAACGATCTTTCTGGAAAATGTCCCCCCTCACTGATTAGTCTGCCGTCCGTAAGAAATTATACACACATTTATATAATTTAGATAATGATGATGTGATGTTTGATGTTTTACAGCCACTTTTGTGCACATGGTAGGCTAAATGGACGGAGCGACCTCCAAAGGCAACGAAGCGAAGTAAAGGATGAAACACCCTTCAGATATGCCCACGCCGAGATTCGAACTCAGGCGGTAGTGATATGTGGCCCAGCTCGCTACCAACTAGACTACGGAGGCATAGTTTAGATAATTTTGCTAACACTTCATGAAACAAACAGGGAAGCGTGACAAAGATCAATTATCGTTATTTATTTTTGTCTGACTTAATGTATTCATTTTGTGTGTGAGCATTGTTAAAATATGCTGAATATGCTAATTTGAACAATGAGATGTTATTTTGTGGTAACAAATTTAATGATTGGGACGTATGAGAGACTCAAAAAATTGTGTCATAATTAGTTTTCTTGATCTTTCCTATTTCTGTTTCTTGAATAAAATGGTTTGTAATATTAGGCACGAATATCATAAATATGTTTAGGCAATCAACTTTTGGTGAACGAAATTCGGGAAGATATTAATGATACATAAATACAATTTATTTTGATTTAAATCTATATAATTATTGAACCAGTTTTCTCGTACATCGACACATGTTATGAATAATTACCTATATAACGTTTTAAAAATACAGTAAAATCCAATAAAAGATTAATTTGGTCGTAATCAAGACACTTAATAGTATAATACATATAATTCTTTTCGATGTGATAATACTGAACAATATGGCCTAACAGTTCCTCTAGTCATATTTACCTGTGATTGGTACAGGTATATCATTTTAAATATACCATTACCTCGGTCGTAACTTCTTACTTATGAAATTTACTATAATAATAATAATATGAATGATTGTAGCTTAGAAATAATATCTGTCATTAAAAACTATAACCAAAGTTTTGGTAGAGTGAATATGAAATGTGAGTTTTACACTTATTAGTAAATTATATTAATCTTAATCAACATTATTATAATTATTAATATCATTAACATCACCCCCATCAATTATACATCTACCTTCACCATCATCACCACTACAGTCCTCGTCATCATCATTATAGTTGTGGTCGTTGTTGTTAGTATGTGTTGTTCTTGTTGTAGTTATCATCAGCATTGTTGTTGTTGTTGCTGCTGTTACGGTATTCCACAGTGAGAGGAGCGATGCAATTATAGATAGACATTGGAGTAAATAGTGTATCCCGGCTGATGTTAGTACCGGAATAAGTTGTCATCCACCAGGAGGCGTTCTCCATCAGATGACGTTTTATATCGTGTTATGCATCTTACTATAAACATAAGTTTGTATTACTAGATCTTTGTCAAGGAAAGTAACTACTCCATTTGTTAATCTGAACATATATCTGACATATATCGGTGATCAGGGACGTAGGAAATATATCATCACAATCATTTATTATACACAACAATTGTTTATAAGGAATCAATAGAATACATGAATAAATACTATATCCTTAATAATAATATTAATAATCAGTATCATGTATATGCACGCACGCACGCACATACACAAACACGCTCACATGCACGCACCCCCCCCCCACATATATATATATATATATATATATATGCGTGTGTGTGCATATGCATGTGTGTGTGTATGTGTGTGTGTGTGTGTCCTAACCGACTCTAGCCGATCCAAGCTGTTGTAAAGTATATATTCCTAATAAGCCTGAAACATAATGACGTCACAAACCAAAACAAACCAGCCGCGCTTTGCATTGTGGGATTTATAGGGGGTCCGCTGAACGATAATACCGGAATATTCCTGCCATTTTAACCTTAAACGTTATTGTTCTGGATCTGTTATAATCATGCCCAAAACTAACTTCTGTATACCGTTTAACTCTGCTTCGACACCGAAAAAGTCGGCACTGTTGAAAAATTGTATTCCAAAACTGAAAATCAGATTATAACTATATGCTAATCGTAGGTCATTGCTACTTTATAAATGAGAGTAAAGTGTGGTATTCAACATTGTAAACCATAGTACAATAATATTCACTGCACATAACAAAGACTGTTAAAATGTGGTGTTCATAGTAAATCACACTAAAATTATATTTAACGAAAAGAAGAAGAATAGAGTCCAGTATATTGGTAAATTTAATTTATTATTTATGGATATAATAATATGGTAAATTACACTTTATTTATCAATATTATTATCTATGATCTGATGGATAATAATATTGGTAAATTACACTTTATTTGCGCCTTTCACTGTTTCAGTCAATCCTTACACTGAGTGACTGACACTAATTATAAAATTTGACTCTCAGATTGTCACTTCGAATTAAAACTACCCAACACTTTCTCAGCGTTTCATCCCGCGGCCAACACATGCCAACTTAAATGTTTATATCGCTTACTGGTGGCATGACAATACGGTACGCAGGAGTTCGTTTTTTGGCACGATTATGACAGATCCGAACATTGACGTTTAAGGTTAAAATGGCGGAATTATCATGGTATTATCGCTCAGCGGACCCCCCTATAAATCCCACAATGCAAAGCCCACCTGGTTTGTTTTGGTTTTTGACGTCATCATGCAATGGGTCTATTGATGCCGTCATTATCTGGTGACATTAATACTATCATCGATTCTGATTATTACATGTCATGACCTCGATACACAAGGTCATCAAATGTCACTCTGACTATAATTAAGCGAAATAAAATGAAATTAGCTGCATTAAATGTGTACCCAGACGACCTTTGACTGAACCATCAAGGTCATTACCGGGAGCAGTAACACTAGATCACGAGATGTCTATTTCGTTCACTAACTAAAATAATAAATCGTCGTCTGACAAACAAACTGACAAAAGAAGGTAATCGTATTGTGTTGATGTGCTGTGTTTCATACAAATGAACAGGTAGGAAGACAATAGTAGCTACACTAGTCCTCCAATATACAATATTATTAAGTGATAATAATTACAATATATATTTAATAAAACGTACTTACTAGCGGGAGCCATTCGAAGGCGCTGTACAAATAATATGTAATATAATAATACCACAAATAATATGTCTGTTAAAATCCTATACGATATTTAAACGATAGTTAATATTTATCTGTTAAAGCAAGCTTGACCTGGGGTGTTTTTAGAACAGATTTAAAAGTTTCAACAGCCGACCAATTTCTAACATCTGCCGACAACCTATTCGACAAAATGGGAGGGGGCTGCAACACTAAACGCACAATCATCATATGACTTGAGCCGAGACACATTTGCACCTGCAATAGTATCTGACTGGATGACCTGAGGTTTCGGGATGACTTTCTAATGGACACCATATAAAAGGGAGTTATAATTGTCTATACGAGATGTAACAAAGGCAAGGACTAGAGTTACAAGTGCTTCTTGTGTCTAGAATTCTTTTAAACAGTGGACGTTTTTAAGCTGGTAGTAGGCAGCTCGGAATACTGATGTGACATCAGATACCTAGGTGCCACTGTAAGAGAAAGATGGGTTAATTCATTAGTATTCTACCTTTTTGACTTTTCTTTAAACTCATTCTTTCGTTCTTACGATCTGATCTCAATTATTAACTGTCATTCGCCTTTGTGCTACTTGGTGTTTAATAGAGATACGATAATTCAAAATATTAGAGTTAAATGTTACTATTTTTCTGACCACGTTTTAGTACCCAATGTAATCTTACTTTTTTTTCTGAATTTCCAGCTCGATTAATCAATATTTATCCCTCTCACCATGTTAATTAATTACGTGAAATTTCTAGACATTCCTAAAAAGGATAAGAAAATTCGGAAGATTACAAGAAACCTCACAATTATTGTAGATTATCAAATTTTTTGTGTTTGGTGGATTAAAGCGGACTTGGCCCTGTTTATAACTAAAACACTCCCAATATCAATGTCTTACTTCAAGATTAACTCCAGTAATTCATCCCTGCTTTCCCTGAAAATATTTGATTGCTCAAAATGTTTAGGTCAACTGACTTACTATAGAAAACAAACGAAAAGATGGTCCATTAGCTACTATATCATCGGATGCATAAAATATAATATATATACCTGACGTGGAACGACTCAATGAGAACTCCCTCCCCATGTTCTTTCACTAATGCCTTGATAGAAGGGGGAAGCTGGTTAAATGTTGGTTAATCAGAAAACTGTGTACACACATTTGTTTTGACACGTCAATAGGAGAGTTAAAAAAATGCTGTTGCTTCTCCAAATGATGAAATTCTACCAAAACATTTAATACTCTCAGAACAAATTACTCTAATGTTATAAATTTTCAAGTACATGATTTTCTTCCCCTTCTATATATAGCCCCTACATTACGAGTGTGTTTAACCAGTAGCAACAAACGGAAACTGATTTCGGAATTTTATTATTAAACTAACATGTATTCAAATATCTTCTGTATTAGAATTACTATTCAAAGGGAATATCTCAGTTTCCACTTTAACCCGTTGTTAAAGGTCGCCAATTGATCATGTTAGTTGTTACTATAATCCTAGAAGGCCAACGGCTATGGTGCGAATAAAGGGCCTTTACTCAAATGGAAACCAGTCAGAGAAGCATAAGTAGTTTGTGGACACTACATTACAATGATGTCGTTGTACGTAGATCAACTGGAGACATTGATCTGCTAAAACGTAACAAGGCGCCCACCAATCCCCAGTAAACCAGCTTCCTCCACGTACTAGAAGAAATCATCTTCAGGTATTTCTACTCCACTACAACGAGAGTGATTCCAGGAATATATCATAACACCTCGGTAGAGTGTGTACCTAAATGATATCTTCACCCAATTGTACCTGATACGTGTACCATTCTATCCCGGGTGAACTATTTTTCTGTATGTATTCAGGAACAACCTACCAGGAGTTAATTACTACCATAATGAACGACTTTTATTTAATTGAATTTATTGTTTACAGAAGAGTACATAATACAAAGTGTGGATATAGAAACATAATAGTAATAACAAAGAACTGCATTAATACATACACACATAAATATTGCCATGTATGATGTCATTTTTACTTCCCTGTGAGGAAACAGTGTAGGCCAAGGGCTGTCTTCCCGCGACTCCTTGAAAGGCATTGAATATATTTGAATATATTAGAGAAAATGTAATGCGGTACATACATACATGCATACATACATACATACATACATACATACATACATACATACATATATACTACTACTACTACTACTACTACTACTACTACTACTAACAACAACAACAACAACAGTATATTTTAATGATTAACGAAAGTACCGGGCAAACAACATTATACATGAACCATTAACTTATATCATCCTATAGAATGAAATTCTCTACAATATTTCTTTGTGTATTCTACGCCATCAAGATAATTATTAATAACAAATTATTGTTAATGGCAAGAAGAAGTATGACCGGGTCTCGATTCAAATGAACTGAAATGTTCTTTTAAAGTTCACTTTCTGCACATTGTATAGGCTTATGAGACCAAGCAGTACCCGAAATAAATGAAACGAAAGATGAAAACACCATTGAGATTTGTGTTTGTCGGGGACGGCAATAGACTTTGCCAACTAATTTTCGCGGGCTTTTACACCTCGAGTCACCGCCGGGTACAGCCCAGATTAGCGGAGGCGGAGTTTCATGGTTTTAAACGTAGACCGGATTCTTGTTCTGAGCATCGCGGTTTGAACAACAATCTACTGTGTAATACAAATGGAATTCTGATAGGAAAATATTTCTAGTGATAGATTAGTTTCTTGTTGTTCAGTATATTCGATTATTAAATGTTGTTATTGTCAAATCAACAAAGTGAAAAAATTAGAGTAACTATTTTTTTTAGCGAAGGCCACCAATATAGGCTATCACTTGAAAATTGAAATGGTGGGGTTTATTTACATTGTAAAATCAACTCATGGTTCACGTTAATTCACGAGAAATAATATACAAATGCAATGTATCAATGCCGGATTATTGCTTTATCAATCAATAGTATACCCGTTTGTTTATCATTATAATTATGCCATCTATGCCGGCGTACTTTCACTGATGTGCGCATGCGCCATGAGTCTGCTGCTAGACGATGGCGAACGTTCTACACAGAAAATGACCACGGATAAACCAAATCGGTGAAGATATATCTGAATTGTCCTGGTAAAATGATAATATTACAACTGCCTTGTCCATTTTCTATATTATTATAAATGGCCAAAGAAGTGTATTGAAGAAGCATTATGGGAAAGCCACCGCCTATACGTAAACTTTAGCTATGAATACGGCAATCCGTTTGTACACGGGAAATGTGTACTGCGAACTACCACATAGAACTTCCAATTTAATATATTTTGTTAACTAAATCAGTCTTCTTTGAATAGAAATATACTAAATATCACCTTACCTTTCATTTTGCTTCACTGATAGTTGGAATAGTGGAGTATTATCACCGGCAATGATCGTTAAAATATACAAACAAATCTCGCCTACCCACTGAAAAGGAATGGTGATCAAAATTAACGGGTCGTGTTTACGACCCGATTGTAGTAGTTATAAATCCTGCTAACAGATGTCACTAGCTTAATTGGCAAGGTCTATTGAATACAGGACCTATTAATCTCTGGTTCCCGGCTCTCGATGTAATGCCACCGGAATATTTCTCGGATAATTCAGCTATCAGATAAGTTTTACGTATTATATAACATAGATTTAATTTATATTAGTAAAAGTTGATTATATTTAGTTATTTGTATTTCTTGTATTGTCTTTTTAATCGATCATTTGACGCTCTATATTATCGGCCACTACAGTGTTTACGCTAAGAACCCAGTTTTTGGTTGTGTATGTTAATGGTTGTGTCTGTGTCAATAACACCGTACATTGGCGCAGCTGTACAAAATGTAAGTATTGGTCTAATACATTGTCAATCGATCTGTACTAAATTTGATGAAATATATGTGGTTTTTGTTAGGATATAGATCTTGATGCTCTTGACATTACAGAGACTTGGCTGACTGGTAATGTTTCAGACCAGAAAATCGTTGGTGAGGTAACTCCAGCTGGATATTCATTCCACCATGGAGCTCGGATTACCAAGAAAAGTGAGGCGAGGTGTGAAACCCATTTGCACTTTTAGGTTAAGTCTTTTGAAAATTACTAACTGATTTTTGTATCTGGCAGGTAAGTTATTATCTACCCATTACATCCAAGTAAGAAAAATGGCCTGAAAGTTGCAGATATTTTCAAGATTTATTCGGAATTTGTTGATTGCCTTGCTATGAACAATGGCCATCTCTTGATCTCAGGGGATTTCAATATACATTGGGATGTAGATACCAAACAACTGGCTGACATTCTTAGATCTGCTAATTTCAGACAGTATGCGCAAGGAAGAACACACATACATGGTCACATCTTAGATCTTGCCATATTGATGACAACTTCATCAATAGTGTGTCTGTGTCTTCCATGCTGTATGATCATTTCCTTATTAACATTGATGTATCTTAACAGAAACAATCTGTTTCAGCTAAAGTGATTTAATATCGGAAATATCAGTCTATTGACAAGGATAATTGTGAATAAATTACTACATAAAGTCAATATTATCAACAAAATGTGTCCCATTGTTTTAATAACTATTTTGTCAAAGGATATTAAATAAACATGATGGGTTCCATACCTGGCCTGTGAAAGATTGTCTGGATGTTCTGATAGATATTAAATCACTATCGCTGATTTGTTTTCCAAGATCCATAAAAGCTTCCCTTGTAAAATCATTAATAAAAACCACAGTTTGGACTGTAATATTCTAAAGAATTACAGACAATTCTTATCTAAAGTTATAGAAAAGGCAGTTGCTTTCCATCTAAACAAATATATAGTCAATAATAATCTTAATGAATCACTACAGTCTTTATATAAAAGTGGTCACAGCACTGAAACAGCCTTGGTTCGAGTGAAAAATGATATTATGATGTCAATTGATCAAGGTAATCCAGTATTACTTGTTCTTTTGGACCTGTCTGCTGCATTTGACATAGTTGACCATAATGTACTTTTCTCTAGGTTGAAACACATGTTCAGTCTGTCAGATAAGGTAATTGAATCGTTTCAATCTTATCTGACTTTCAACTTTTAATATCTGGTGTACCACAGGGTTCATTTCTTTGTCCTCTGGATTTCACAATGTATATCCGTCCTCTTGGGATCATTGCGCAGCGATATGGGGTCAAATATCACTTGTATACTGATGGCACACAGCTAGGTATATCACAGGATCCTGACAATGAATAATTTAGAAGATTGTATTGTTGATATTCGGCTATTGATGACAAATACATTGTATTAAATCCCTAAAGACACCAGCATTACAAATGGTTGCATCTTCAATTACCCATAACGGGTCAGTAACAAATCTAGGGATTATTTTTGACCAATATATTAAAATGTATGAATATGTCACATCCGTATGCCGAGCTGCCTACTACCATCTTAAAACATCCACTGTTTAAAAGCATTCTTGACACAAGAAACACGTGTAACTGTAGTCCATGCCTTTGCTACATCTCGCATATACTATGGTAACTGGCTGTTATATCGCATATCTGACTATATCATTAATCGCCTTCATCGAATTCAGAATAGTGCAGCTCGCATTGTAACAAATACTAGAAAATATGATCATATCACCCCAATCCTATAAAATTTACATTGGTTACCTACTGCACAAAGTATCTATTTCAATATTTTATTAATAACTTATACATCTAACAATGATATATCACCTGAATGCCTGTGTTAACTGGTATCCATTAGGAAGTGTTGCAGCCTCCACTTAGTGGAATAGATTTTTCGCAGATATTAGAAATTCGTTGTCTCTTGAACATTTTGAATCCGTTCTAGAAACACACTTGTTCAAGGTTGCTTTCGCAGCTAAATAATAATTATTGTTTAAATCTCTTATAGGGATTTTACAGGCATTTTATTGGGGTATTATTATATTACATTTTATTTGTACACCGCCTTTGAATGGCTCCTGCCAGTAAGGGCCATTTATTAAATATACATTATTATTATTATTGTTATTACTATTATTATTATTATTATTAAATGTTTCGTCTGAACTTTAATCCTGTACTTAGATTTATGCACCTCTAATATTTCCACCCATTTATTCCACAACCATCTGATAATGTATTTCTGAAAAGTATAAAGTTCTCTTAGGCAGGAAGTTTCTTGCGATTGTATTATTTATATGTTGAATGTGAGATTTACAGATCAAGTGTTCATGAATTTATATTCCCAGAAATTATATTGATTGGTCACTACCAGTACTTATTTTTATCACTATTTCGACACAAAATATTAACATACAACCATTTATATAAATTGTCCCAGTGAGAGTTA
>JAODUP010000390.1:225000-377347 GCA_025642065.1 Paralvinella palmiformis | reverse complement strand
CACAAAAGAAACTTCCAACTACATTTCACTAGCTTCACTTGTCATTGTTTATCTTGAAATATTAAGCTATTTTCCAAAACCCACTCTCTTTCCTGCTTATACACAACCTTTTTTTTAATGTAACCATTCACACCCTAGAAAATAGCATATAATTGATAAAATTTCATGGCATCTCACATATCCAACAAGCTAAATGTAGATTTGCGTGCTTCATCAAGAAAATATTCTCTGAAAAGACAGCTAATAAATTAAATTTAAAAAACGAGTTATAATTAAACAGTATATGCCTGACTTATTGTTTATTTTGTTTTATGAATGTTATTTCATAAATGGACATTGAAGTAATTAATTTTGATTGAACTTCTGATAATATCGTAATATTGTTACATCTATTTTATTCTGATCTCATTACAATATATATACCAAAGTACATATATCAGCAACCATGTTATCATCCCAGTTTATACAATTCTCTACATGTTAACTCAGTCTTGCTATATTTTAATCATTTAAATTACAGACGTTTCACTGGTCACCTTGCCAAGAAAGCAGCTTCAGTGATGGCAGTTGATTTTATGCAATCGTTTGTTGAAAAGAACAGACAGCTTAATAGTCACCATGTTAATATTAAGTTTATTCAAGCTGATGTTCTGAAACTGGGTCTACCTGAGAAGAGGTATTTTGATTTAAATTTTTGATTTCACAAATATATATTTTCTTTTTTGTTCTCAAAAATGTATAGTTTATTTCATAAAACGTTGTTTTATTATACGGTAAGTCAAGACTTGTTTGGAAAACAATCTTTTTTTCCAAATAGCAATGTGAAAAATATATCATATTTGATCATTATATTTTGAAATTGAAGGTATTACTTATTCAGCAACTACAGAGACATATAAAAAATAAGCTGTTGATTTGGAATTGTATAAATTTAATTATCAACTACTTCAATGGTGACAAACTTAAAATGACATGTGTTCAATAGTCAGATAATTACTTTACTAATATTAAATATACTTTTATCTTACAAAGTTTTGAAACAGCTTAATAATAAGTATGTTTCTATTTTCAGTTTTGACATTATTTTCACTAATTGGTTATTGATGTATATGTCAGATGAAGAAGTCCAGACATTCTTTATCAACTGTCTAAGATGGTTGAAAGAAGATGGTTATTTATTCTTCAGAGAATCATGTTATCACCAATCAGGTAAAAAAGTAGTTTGAACAAGATAATCACTTATTTTGCAATAATTTACCAAGTGGAAGTTTGTGAATTAATTTTACATAAATTTCATTACATGGACGACAATTTTTATTAATTCACCGTGATTGTCATATTATATATAATTTGTTATTGCCATTATTTATTATAATTAGCATATTTAATTAATGTCAATATTTCTATTTAAGACTGTAATATAACAAAGTTGCTGTCATTATTGTAGTGGCTGGGATTTGTGTAGAGATTATTTTGTTATTTTTTTTACAGCAGAATCATACCAGATGACTAATTAGTTTGGTACTTTGTAGGAAATGTGAAAAGAACAGTTAACCCAACGCGGTACCGCTCTCCATTAGAATATACAGGTGCCTTACATATGGCTATGGTACAATCTGAAAAGGGTATACCAGGAAGATTTGGATATGAAATTACTATTTCCAAGCCTGTAGATACATATATCAAGGTTTGTTGAATATCTTTTTTTTTAAATTACAAAAACATAATTTTGATTCAAAGGGCACACCCTGAACTTGCATTTGGATGGAATATTATTGTTACTACTAAAATACTGAGTAAAATCATCATTGTTTAAATTTATTAATTCTAAACAATTTCAGTATAAATCCAATTACAACCAAATCTGCTGGTTAGCTCAGAAGGTGCACCAATCTGAACCATTCAGTAGTTCATCAAAAACATTTCAAGAGTTTCTTGACCAGCAACAGTATTCCAGAAACGGCATATTGCGCTACGAGAAGATATTTGGTAGACATTTTATCAGCACTGGAGGTCTGGATACAACCAAAGAGTTTGTAAACATGCTGGAACTGAGACCAAAACAAAAAGTGTTAGACGTCGGCTCTGGTATTGGTGGCAGTGCTTTCTACATGGCAAAGGTACCTATTGAGAATAGCTGAAATATTATTAAGATTGTATCTCTTATGGTTGCGATGATATATTGTTGTGATTATATTCTTCAAATGAACAAAGTCATGTGAAAACAATAATAATTGATAAATATAATAAATAATTGTCTTAATAATAGATAATGCTCTAATTATTTCAGTCATATGATGTCAATGTATTGGGTATAGATCTATCTTACAATATGGTCAGCATTGCCTGGGAAAGGATGCGAGAAATTCAGGACAACCGAGTAAGTGATATTGTAAATAACCTTTCAATAACTTGATATTTCACATTTAAACAGCATATATACACATTCACTGACAATTATCAACACTTGTATTTTTAGGTAAAGTTTCTTGTAGCAGATGCCACCAAGATGAGCATTCCTGCTGAGTCTTTTGATGTGGTTTATAGCAGAGACACAATATTACACATACCAGATAAAGCAGCACTCTTCGACAGATTTATTGTAAGTTCGTTCCGGTTTGTATGAAAGATTAGTTTAGAGTCAAATTAAATTATAAGTAGAAATGCTAAATGTCTTATTTCTTTCATAGTGAATATTATTCTTAAGCAATGAAGGTTTTAGTTTATTTAGATAAATACAAATTTATTGTTACTATATTAGATACCATGATTAAATGGGATTTGGAAAGTTGATAAAATTAAATGTATTAATTAGTTCTTAATACTTTCTATTTTATATTTGATTGTTGACTAATTTTTATTGTTACTGTAACAATATATGTAACTTACACATCCTTATATATTTCAGACTTGGTTAAGACCAGGTGGAAAACTACTTATTTCTGATTATTGTTGTGGTGATGGTAAACACAGTGAAGAGTTTAAAAACTATGTGAAACAAAGAGGATATATTTTGTATTCTATTCCTGAATATGGCAAGGTGAGGCTGGGGTTTTGCAGGATCACTTCATAAGAATTAAAACTAGTTTCTGTTTTATTGCTGATTCTCTTGAAATAACATTTTAAAACAATATTGTTTTAGTCAAAATAGTAATAAATAATCTAGGAATGTCTAAAGAATTGTCTAAAAATTTGAGACAATGCCAAAAACGAGTTGCATGGATATAGTTAATACTTGGTTATTTGTAGGTTTTTACTTCTTATTTTGTGTGTTTCAGATCTTGGAAAAGGTTGGTTTTGTAAATGTAAAGGCAGAAGACAGGACAAGTTTATTTATTGAAGTTTTATCCAAAGAACTAAAGAAAATGGAAACAGTTAAGGATGAATTTCTCCAAGTATGTAATTTTAGGCTGAAAATAAAACTTATTCATTTCTCTATTCATGCAAATTATTTCTATCAGCCAGACAATCAGTACCATAAACCGACATATAAATGAATGATAATATCCCACCATGCAGTACCATAATTGTAGTCGATTAACCTATTTTAGTGAATATATATATATATATATATATATATATATATATATATATTAAAGTGCTTAGTAAATGATATTAAGTTTGTTTTAAGTTCTAACTAATTTTGAAATTATAATTTTTTTAGGCATTTGCACAAACTGATTATGATGATATCGTTAATGGCTGGAAGGACAAACAAGTACGATGTGGACAAGGAGATCAGAAATGGGGTCTTTTCTATGCTGAGAAACCTGTCAATCATTAAAACTGATCTATTATCGGTGTGTGTGTGTGTGTGCGTGTGTGTGTGTGTGTGTGTGTGTTTTAGGATACATATATAGTGGCACTGGTTCAGAAGATCAACATCTCTAAATATCCTCTGAGACTTCTACCTCCACATATCAATACATATATACGTAGACCTATATATCTGTCTGAAGTACTCATCAACTTGTGGGGCCCAGCTAATTTGCTTTTCGTAAGCCACAAATAAGTCATGCCCACAGAAAACTGGTTCAATGGCCAATTACTATATTCATAAGATAACGACTTTGACACTACAGTTTACATTCAACAGTAATTTTCTGTGGTCCAAAAGAAACCTATACATATAACATTCTGACATCATTGGTGCTGAACTCAGCTTTATTCTGAGTTCGAATAACTAAACAAATCCTACCTATATGAACCATATCGATAGAAGTCCGACAGATCTGGCGTCGCAAGTTGTTCTTTAACCTGGGTAAAAAATCGGGCCTTTTATAGGCAATCGGTACAATAACTAACATTACAGCTTGTTGAACACGTGATAAGATGGACACCACCTACAGATCGAAGCAGTGAAGTTGATTTAGCTGGGGGGAAAAAGTAACAATACTGTTTTAATGAAATGGCTTATTAAAAATGTTAAAAGATTCATTTTGTAAGTGTAAAACATTATTGTAAACAAATGATCTTTTTTGAATTTCTAAAAACAGCCTTTTATTATAAAACAAATACATGGGCTTCCAAGTTGGCGTTAGTTTATAACAAATATGTACAGATCTGGCTCTATTAGAGAGCAGTTTTATTTGACAACACTAAAATAGATTACCTTAGCGCAGGACAAATTAAACCGACTAGTTTGAAACCGACCTTGTGTAAATGTTACGGTTAATCTGTATGATTAGGTAATATGTATATTACTTGAAATATTGAGGTAATACTTCTATTGCTAACTGAGATTTAATACAGATTACTTAAAAAATCGGCAATATACATATTACCTGACTATACAGATTAACTGTCACATATATATTGCGACGTTTATAACTATCATTACAATGTTGTGCCAAATACGGGTTATATATTTTTATTGGGACATGAGTAATAAACGTGTTCAAAAGCAGAAATGTGTTGCTCATAGTCTCTCTCTCTCTCTCTCTATATATATATATATATATATATATAGTCAGCATCTGGTTTATGACGGTTCAGTTTATGACAATTCAGACTAACACCGCTAGTGTAGTGGTGATTATCCTGATGATCACAGGAAGTGATTTTCAACAAGAACACAGGTTATTTCTGCAATCTTACGTGTATCGTCTGTACAGAAAATAATTTTCCAACTTTAGCTATGATTGTGTTAGATAATACTCCTGGTCATCCTACACACCTTGATTAAGTGCTGGATTGGAGGTAGCCACTGAAGATGACACGAAGGATCTCATAATTGATAGGGAAGAATAATGGGCAGAATTAGAAGAATGGGCAGAGCATCATGATGCACCAATAAAGATGGAGAGACGTTAAAAGAACACGAACCAGAAGGTGTCATTAAAGTAATGAAAACTGATGACGTTAAAATATTTCTTGTATATGCCAATACTCTAATGAGGATGTAGTGTAATTGACAATGACTGGGAATGAAGTAACTTCGTTAGGAGTTTAAATTAAGTATTAGCTGTTTATTATCAAATTGTTAAAGAAAGAAAAAGAAAGGCGCGACAAACGAATCTTAGTTCCTTCTTCAGCAAGGTAGCCAGCAATTCAAGCCCCTCTATAGGCTTGAAAAAGTATACAGCATGCCTTAACAAAGTCATTCTCGTTAGAACATATTCTTTAAAAATTGTTTAATTGGCGATTTTAATAAAACTTTAAAGGTATGATAGGGATGAAAAGAACGTTTGTGTAACATTTGATGAATGTCAGTTGCTTTAAAGAATACCTTGGCCAGTTAGATATTTAGTTTTTAGGATCTTTGAATATAGTGATATCTAAATAATTGACCAAATCAATACAGATAGATTTATGTTTAATGGATTGTTCATAGGTATTACAAATATTTAGAAATATCGGCGTAGTGTGGTGTCCAATCGCTACCCATACAAGTCCCTACTTTTTGGATGAATCATTCTCCATTACACAAAACATTATTACTCTTCAAAGATATTCCTAAAGGTTCAATGACTGGATCATATGTGGGATAATTTCCAATTACATCCCTGTCAGCTTACAACCCCTTGGTGTGATCTATGTTAGCGTACATACTTTCAATATCTAATGTTATAAGCTGGTAATTATCAGGCAATTTTAAGGGTTTAATTTTTTCTACAAAACGTATGTGTTTTCATACATGAAAGGTGATCCATAGCAAAAGTATTCAAGTGATTATTGATGAAAGCTGATACGTTTTTGGATTCACTATTCGTCAGACACAATTGATCTTCATGGGGGGGTGTTACGTTTGGAACAACTAGTCTCTTTGTGAATCTTAGGGAGCATACATAAATATAGAGGTCTTGGCTTATGGGTGTAACATCTGACAACAACAACAACGATGTCCGGTGATACTAACTGAAACAAACATATGTGGTTTATTCCTCAAAATACAGTGTACAGAAAATAGTGTATTACAAAAATACTACACTTAGGTCCATTCACTATGTAGACATGCTCGACTAGTATCAACAAGTATTAACACCAAAGTATTTTTTGTTAAGGTATATGAAATAACTAACATCGACACCAAATCAATCAAATTTATGTATTACCAATCTGTATTATATGATATATTGTCAGCTTTAAAGTTAGCAATTATTTCTGGTATAGTCATTTAAAAATGTACGACTGCATACACTGTACCAAACTTCAAATCTTAATATTCATTATCAAAGGTCAACATCAAATTTACAAGTCTAGTTTCACTGGGGCTCTGACAACAAGACCACTACGCGATGTTTTTGGAGTGTTAACACGGGTACCAGTTCCTGGTTTTGGTATACCTGGAGTCAGTGGTTGTACTGACTTGTTCACACTTTGTTCTTGAGAATGAGGTTCTATGGCTTCTGTCATAGTTTGTCTTTCAGGCATAGGGACTGGAGAAACGTTTGGTGGTGCACTGGGTAGTGGCAATGGATTTTGATACACCATCGTAAATGATGGCGTTGGAGTAGAATGTTCCTCTGCTTTATAAGTTGACAGGGGGAGATATTTCCTATTCCGTCTGTACCTTCTTCCACGACACTCAACCACGTATGATCTTGGTATTTTATGATGAGACAACAATGTTGCAGTAAGCCCCTGCTTGGACCCTGTAAGAAGAGCCACCCTAACTGGGTTACCAGGAAGCAATACAGGTAAGTCTGGGCCTGTCTTGTTGTTTTCTTTCTCCCCTTCCAATTGTTGTCTCACTTTGTCAATGTCATATAACAGGGTCTTTAGTAAATCATTTAGTGATATTAGTAGTTTGTTTCTGGGTCGGCGGCTGATGAGAAGCTGTGCTAGTGACATTTTACAGCTCTCTAGTGGCGTTGTACGGTAATCAAGAAGTGCATGGTGGTTGTCCTTATCCTTTATCCACAGTCTTTTCACTGTCTGAACTGCACGTTCAGCTTCGCCATTGGATTGTGCATTATATGGTGATGACGATACATGTTCAATTTGGTAGTCATGACAGACCTCTGTGAATTCCCTCAAAGAATATTGTCAACCGTTGTCACTCCTGACTTTCTCCGGAATTTTTGCAAATTAATCTCGACTACGAGTATAGTCTGTTAACCATATTCAACACCCCAATAGGCCGTTTCCGTTGGTTACGTCTACCTATCAGTATCAAATCGGCTCCAGAAATCTTCCAGCACATAATGGGTAATATGCTGCAGGACATAGATGTAGCAAGAGCAGTCATGGATGATATTCTTGTCGCAGAAACATGATCAAATTCTGAAACAAAGTTGTACTTAGAGCAACTGAGTGGAATCTAAGTCTCAACTTTGACAAGTGTGAGATAAAGAAGTCGAAAGTGAGCTACGTTGGCCACCTGGTCACTTCAAGTGGCCTACAACCAGATCCATCAAACATAAAGGGCTTAAGGCTGTGTGTCACATGCCTGTTCCACAAAATAAGGAAGATATCCGTTGATTCCTTGGATTAGTGCAATACCTATCTAAGTTTATTCCAAATAGATTCACCACTTAGGGATGTCATCAAAAGTAAAGCTGAGTTCTAATGGTTTAAGATCCAACAAGCGAGCTTTGATCATCTGAAATAGTTGTGATGCAGAACACCAGTATTGGCCTATTATGATACCAGTAAGGATGCTAGGATTCAGTGTGATGCCAGCAGTTTTCCTCTAGGTGATTTCCTTTTAGTATAGGGCCACCAAATAGCTTACACATCAAGAACAGTCACTCCTACAGAATATAAGTATTCGCAAATTGAAAAGGAAATGCTTGCAATTGTGCATTGTTGTCAGAAATTTAATTACTATATCTTCGGCAAGCCAGAAGCAGTAGAGAGTGGCCACAAGCCTCTACAGACGATAAAACCTCTAATGTAAGCACCAATGAGGCTACAAACCATGATGCTAGGGCTACAGCCTTATGTCCTGGGTGTAAAGTATGTTCCTGATAAGGATATACCAATAGGTGATGCACTCAGCCGTGCAAATCTACCCGAGTCTGAACTAGATATTGATCCTGTCATGGTTAATATGAACAAATATATTGCTGTGTCACCTGTATGTCCACCCCTCTACATCTGCTAGGTGGAAGATGACCATGTCGTCCCCTTCCTCTGCGTGTTGTCAAACTTTCCACTGAATGTGCTGACTATATAAGAAACATGGATAGACTGTTCCCAGAACGTCACTGAATTTACCATTGATGGATATCATTTTGAACATCGTGACAGTAATGGAATATTTTAATATAAACAGGGTGTGGCTTTTTACATTGGCAACATACTGTCTTACAAATCTAGACCTGATCTTGACTTCACTGATCTCATATCATTGTCAATCAAACATACCATCCCCTCACAGGAAACCAGTTCTTATCACTGTTGTGTACAGACATCCAAACTCCAAATGTAATTCCATCATTGATCTTACCTTTACTAATATTGATAGTAAGATCAAACTTGCGGTTGCAATCGTAACTGTGGCAGATCATCTTATGAACTTTCTTGCGTTACAACCAAAGAAAGAACCTAAGTATACCCATAGGCATAATTATCTGACAACTCGGAACTATAAACATATGAACAATGACACATTTCTCAATGACCTGAAACACATCCCCTGGTCAGTTATAGAAACATTCAATGACAGTGATGATACATGGTTCACCTGGAAGTCAATGCTTCTCCAACTTGTTGATTCGTATACTGCTCTTCATTTTCTGCCGATATAAAAAATCAAGACCATCAGAGACGAATACCATGCCCACACTCACGATCTACATGCCTGGGATGTATACAAGAAACTAAGAAATTATATCATCAATCAGTCTGAAAACAAACAAGGCCACTGGACTTGATAATATCCCAGCCAGAATATTGAAATTGGCAGCACCATCCATAAGTGACAGCTTAGCCTAACTATTCAACCTTTCGCTGACAACTGGATAGGTACAAGGGTCAGCAATTTTCAAAAAGGGTTCTAAGCTTGACATTCTCCGTACTCCCTGTAATTAGCAAACTCCTCGAGAAACTTGTGCATCAGCAACTCTACTCATTCCTGGATACTTATGTTCTCTAAAATTTGTTATCTGACTTTATTTCATGAATTACTATTTAACACAATTGGTGACACTTTCAAGGGCATTTCAGTCATACAAGTTGCTTATATATCAGGTACTATCAAAGATAGATCAAAGAATCTGATCCCAGTACACATGAGTACAATCTTGGAGAAGGTTGATATTGAAGGAAAAAGCTTCACTGGTATTACACTGGCTGATGAGGGAATGTCATTTCCTTCCTGTTCAGACCACCAAACATTGTTCGCAAAAGTTAAAACTGGATGAACTTTTAGAGAAAAGAACATTAAATCAAGATATAAGGCCTTCAGTGAGGTACCCATGTCATGTTTCAGTAGTTTTGATTTGGGAAAACTCCCAACTATGAAAATGACATGGCAACATATGGCAATCAACACATCAAGGTTCTTGTTTCACATTACAAGTCTGCATTGCCTGATCTTGCAGCTGATGATGGTTGTGTCGGCGAATGGCCACAGTTTAAGGTTAATTTAGCAGAGAGAAAGAAAAAAACAGAGAAAAAAAGATCCATTGGCAGTGTATCTCAGACAGAAGCCTAATGAATTAGAAAATATTCTGCTCTTGGTTGAAATAATGTTCACATTCAGTCACTGTACAGCAGCCTGTCAAAGATGTAGCTTGGGACAGGAAAGTTTCTGTCAGTTGATGGCCATCAGTGTACATGAGTTCAACTCTCAGAAAGACCAGATGGCAATCATAAAAAGAGCCGTTAACAAATGGCTTTGCTCTGGTCACAAGCATATTGATGGCCATAAACTGTATGATAGCAGTACTAAGAGTAGTAGCAGTGCTTCAGAGCCAGGTGGAAGAGCCAGATGAGTCTGATCAGTTTACCCCAGAGCCATCACAGTCTATCTCTGCTGAAGTACATGTTCTCAGACACAGAACCTGAAGATGATGAAGACTTTTTGATTATGGAAAACTTGGTTCAGGTTTAGGTTGTTAGTGAAAAATAAATATCAGAATGCAAGTTTTCGTATTTAAAATGTTCATAGTTTATTAATTTAATTTTTTAATTTTAGTCCACCAAAACATGTATCAACCAAGTTACTTAAACAATAGGCTGAGTAAGAAAGGTCATGCATTGGGAGATATAATTTTATAATAATCTGAAAAGTGGTGAGCACCCTAGATGTTATTTTCTAGGCCTGCACTTGGGGTCTTAAAGCGTACTAGCCCATTTGTGCCACTTTCAAATCGCATAACTTTGTACAATACTCTTGTCTTGCCTCATTTTGATTATTGTTGCACACTCTGGGATACATGTTCCTAGACACAAAGCACAAGATTACAAAGATAACAAAATTATGGAATCAGAATTGTACTGGGATGTCATCACAGAACCTATGTTTCAGATATGCTATCAAATCTCAAATGGCTTAATGTTCGCCAAAGATTTATATTTCTTAAATGTACTTTCATGTATAACATTGCAAATGACAAAACACCTTACTATCTTAAAAGTGTAACTCCTGATATATCACATGTATATAACACAAGAGTAAAAAACATCCCACAAAATCATTGTCACAATAAATCCCTGCAGTTCACAGGAACATCATTGTGGTATAATTTGCCAACTCAAGTAAAATATTTAAAAAAACAGTAGCTAACTTAAAAAAACTTTGTGTTCTCTATCTAACCGGTACCTTAGGTAAATGAAATCTTCAATTAAATTAAATGTAATGCAAATTTCATATGTACATAGTCATATTCCTTTACTCAATCATCAACCTGGTATTAATGAAATTTTAGGGGGATGGCATCAGCACTCAGCAGACATTTAATTACCATCGTAAAACTGTCCTCCCGAGAGTTTCTGACATGACCCAATCATCAATATTTTATATTTCTCCATTCAGTGTGCAAGCTAAGTCGTGTACACATTTATAATTTATGTTTTTGTTTTACTATCTGTTGTTCAATATTATTATTTTACCTCCTATGAGCGTATGTCAGCTCTACCAAAAAACAGTTCATACTGAACGTAGATCCTGAATAACTATCTGATCCTATCATAGGTGTTGTGTGCCACGCTCCCGGGACATGCCACGCTCTTGTCCCCTGGCACTACTAGTCACAGCATGCACTTTGGGATCTTCACCAATTAAATGTAGACTCGTTCTTTTGTTGGGACGACATATGCACCATATTTAACATACACACCTTCAAGGGTGTCACTCTCCGTTGGGTTTTCACCCACAGCTGGGTCGAACGTAAATGTGATGTAAATGTCTTTACCTTTATCTCCAATGTACGTCATGGGATAGTTCATCTTCTGTTTTTGTTTTTTTTTGCTTTTCTGAAACAGTGGTCCGGCGAATGTGAATTGGCAATGCTGTTTAAAACTATTCCATTCCTGTCTAAGTTTGGCATACTTCAGTTCATCGGTGGCTTGTCGTGTGTGTCTGCCATTTAAAAAAAAGATATTTACACCTCCACAACGCGAGGATTGATTTTCTGGAGTGTCGGCATGAAGTACAAACCCACGAGCTTCGCTGGTCGCTGTGTGTGGTCATGTCACAGCATTGAAGGCGGGAATTCTTCAACTCATTTCTAATGTAAATGGTTCTGGATTGAAATGTGGCATTAGTTTGTTGAAACAATGTTGGCGTACTAGCACTGTATCATCTTTTCCGATGACTGTGGGGGCTGTATTTCGCTTTTTGTCAGCATAGCGTTTCATGCGTTGCTTGGCTAGTTCATAATTTTGTTGGATTTTAGACTGAGTGTTATGGAATGAAGGTGCGTCATTAGCAGGAAGTTGTGGGAGCTATGTGCGAAAACAAAGGTTGTTTCTGGCTTCAGCGGGAACAACTGCAGTGGTGGAGTGTTGTGTTGCACGATACTGGCGCAGAAACAGATACAGCTCTTGTTTCCAATTCTTCTGTTCGATGTGAGCAGTTCTGATTGCCTTCAGCATTGTATCCATGAAACATTCCATTTCGCCATTGGCTTGTGGCCGCGGTGGGGTTATGCGCGATGCTTGAAACCAGGGTCCTTGCAGAAACTGCTAAACTTTTCACCTTGAAATGGTGGGCCATTGTCTGTGTATACCGTCTCTGGTATGCCTTGTCTCGAGAAGATGCTAGCGAGTATTTGTACCACTGTCTTTGCCGATGTTGATCCAGTGATTTCCACTTCGGAGAAACGACTGTAGTCGTCGATTGCCACAAGCAACATGTCGTTAGATGGTAGTGGGCCAGCAAAATCGATTGACACTTCGCACCATGGGACTTGAGGTAGACTTACCTATCTTGAGTGGTTCAGGGTTGGTAGAATTTCTTGTGACGCCTGACATGGTATGCACTGTCGAATTTTCCTCTCATCCAGTATATCAAAGCTGGGGAACCAAACCTTTTCCCGCAGCAAACTTTTAGTCTTTACAACTCCCTGGTATCCTACATGCGCTAGATCTACTGCTTGTTGTTGCAATACTTCCGGGATGATTAGATGATTATTACCCCTAGGATTAGACCATCGTAGAGCGCAAATTCTGAACGGATTTGGTTTATACGGCCTGAGGAATGTATCATTTCAACGTTTGTGTTTTAATTGCCTGTTGCAGTTTGAGCATCGTCTTATCTTGTGCTGTTGCTTAACGGAATTCATCCAGTGACATAGCTTTAGGTACTGCATTCTTGCAGATGCAGTTCGCATATTCCTCTGCGATGTTTCGACTGTCCGCTTTTGGTGTATTTGATGGATGTCGGAAGTCAGCTGGGTTGTTATCCTCACGTGCAGGTTTCTATACCAGTTTAAAGTCATACGTAATCGCCATCTCTCAATCCTTGCTCATATAGGTTTGAAACTTGAAAATGCCTAGGAGCTGTTTGTGGTCGGTTCTCACAGTGAATGTCGATCCATATACATATAGATGGTAGTGCTCAGTTCCCCATACCACAGCAAGTATTTCCCGGTCGGTTTGGGAATAGCGTGATTCAACATCAGACAGGACCCTGCTGGCATAGCTGATCACTTTTCCATCCTGAGTGAGTATGGCACCTAATCCTGTTGGGCTGGCATCAACAATGATTTCGGAAGGCTTGTTTGTAATGAAATGTTCCATGACCTGGGTGCTAGCTAGGGCCTGTTGTAGATTCTGAAAGGAATGTTCGTGGCATTGATTATATGTCCATGGAGTCTCTGATCATGTTAGCTGTGAGTCATAGTTCAGGATAAAACGCGCGACGTACTGGGTCATTCCTAGTAATGACTTAACTTCTGAGGTTGTCTGTGGCGGTGTGGTATTAACCAGAGCATCGATTTTCTGTGGATCTGCTGCCAAACCATTTCTTCCAAATACATGACCATAGAAAATGATGTGATCTAGTGCAAACTTGCATTTTGCGTTGTTTAGTCGGAGGCCATATTCCTGTAGGCGGTTTAGTACTGCAGCAAGATCGTCATCATGTTCAGCCTGGTCCTTCCCATGGACTATGGTGTCGTCAGAGAAATTCTTGCAACCCTTGAGGTCATGCAATAGTTGGCTTATGGTGTTCTGAAATATTTCAGGTGCTGCATTCACTCCAAACAGCAGGCGTTTATATCTGTGCAGGGCGATGTGAGTACTGAAGGTTGTTATGTACCTTCTTTGGAGAGTATTATGCGATGGCTGGCGCCACCTACTTCTTTAGGCGGGGTGAATGGCATTTACTATTGTCGATGTCGAGGCTAGTTCTAAGGCACGGGCAGCAGCTATAAGTTTGATTAGGGTCATTTCCTGTCGTAAAGACAGCCTACGAAGATTCTGGGAGTTTCCGGCCAATATAATTTGGTTTGCAAGTTCACTTACTTAGGTTTACTTAGGTATATACTGGACGTAGGTTGTTAGTCCTGTGTGTCCAGATCCTCGTCCAATTTTGAGCAGAAATTTGAGGCTATTAGTTCATAAATAGCTTTGTGACCCAATCTCAGAGCTGCCTCATAATTATAAAATAAGATCCTGATCCCTCCAATATTTATCTAGTCTCCTCTCAAAAGACTGTACACTAGGAGACCCCTCTACTTTATCAGGAAAGCTGTTCCAGGAACCTGTTATCCTTTCCCTGAAGTAGTGTTGTCTCGGCGAGGTCTTGTTATGGTTTCTTGGCAGCTGATAGCTATGGCCTCTTCTGCTGTAGCTATAGCTGGCATCACTTGCTCATCATATCCCCCAGAGACCATTTCAATCATATCGCCTCTTATGCGTCTATAAACCATAGTTGGTAGATTTAATTGTTCAGGCTATCAGGGTAATTTAGATCTCGTAGACGTTGAACCAACTTGGTTGATCGCCTTTCCAATGTCCTTTTTGGCATCCACACTGAGTTGGCATATTCTAGATGTGGTCTGACTATCGTTTTGTACAATCTTGTGAAATGATTTGCCTTACTAACTTTTTCCATTATATGGTGTTCGAAACTAAGATTACAGTCCACTGTGACTCCCAAGTCTTTTTCCTTTTCTACCTGATCTAGTATGTGATCTATGTATGTATTATTCCCATCCTGTTTTCTCATGGTATATTTTTTCTAGTCCTGTTTCTTCTTTCTTGAGATGGTCATCACCTTGCATTTGTTTGGGTGGAATCACAAAAGCCATTTATTTGACCATCCTTGTAAATTATTTATATCCCTTTGTAGAGTTTGTATATCCTAATTTTATCTTATTTCTCGAAACACCTTTTTGTCTGCAAACATAAATACTTCAGAGATCATGTTGTCAGGGAGATCATTTATGTACAGGACAAATAAACTTGGTCCAAGAACACTCCCTTGGGGGATCCCACTAAAGACATCGGCCCTACTGAAAACTGTACTTTAACCGACACTCGCTTTCCTTTATTTAACAGAAATGATGTTACCCATCTGACTATCTTTCCACACATACCATACGATCTAAGTTTGCCAATGAGCTGTTTATATGGAACCGTGTCAAATACTTTCGTGAAGTCAAGATATAATACATCTAACTCCCCTCCTCTATCCAGAATCTCTGTCCAAGTATCTAAGACTTTGAGTAGCTGTAAAGCGGTTGATCTACCTCTTTTAAATCCATATTGCCTATTACTGAGCAGATTATTTCTCTTCATATGAGCTATCATAACAGCCCTTACTAATGATTCCATGATCTTACATGCTATGCATGTAAGACTGACTGGTCTATAGTTGCATGCTAACTTCTTACTACCCTTCTTAAAAGAGATATGGGCTTTTCTCCATTCCTTTGGCATGGATCCCTTTTCTAAGGTTGAGTTGTATATTATTTCAATGCCATGCCAAGTTGCTCTGCTGTTTCTTTCAGAAGTCTTAGGTGTATTGCATCTGGGCCTGGTGGCTTATTTCGTTTTAATTTTATTAGTTTCTTGACAACATCTTTCTTAGAACTTTTTATATCTTCCAGCTTGGAGTCCACAACCTTGTTTTCCAATTTTGGTATATATGTATCCGCTTCCTAAGTGAATACACTACTGAAAACGTTGGAGAGAACTTACGCTTTTTCCTGGTCTGTTTTGGTTAGCATCTCTTCGTTTCCATCTGACTGAATGATTAGATCTGAAACTTCAGTTCTGGTTTTCATTTTTCCTTTCACATAGTTCCAGAATTTCTTTGGATTTGACTTTGCCTGTCTCGAGATATCGTTTTCCAAATCTCTCTGTAACTTGTGTGTCATAGCTCGTATTTTATTTCTCTGACGGATGTATTCTTTATATATTTCTCTGGATCTCTTGTATCCATATATCTTTGCCATAAACGGTGTTTCTTTTATGTTGCTTGAAATCTATTTTTATCTATTGGGATGTCGTGCCTCTTTTTTACTTTGGTTTATCTCCTTACTAGGAATGTGTTTTTTCTGTGCCTCTGTTAGGATTTCTTTGAAGATTTTCTATTGTGTTTCTGGATCATTTGTATGTGGTGTCAGTTTATTTTGTCAATCAATCGAGTGTTCTTGTCTAAGGGCCACATAGTCTCCTCGATCATAATAGAACTTAGTATAGGGATTGTCTGTAGTTTCTGTCCTGCAATTGAAATTGAAGACCAATCAACAGTGATTGCTCTTGCCAAATGGTGACTGGTGCTGTATATTTTATAGCATGCCCACTTCATTTGTTAGAATCAGATCAAGTCGGTTTGGCTTATTTGTCCCTCTCCCTCTGGTTACGTGTTGGAACCAGTACCTATCTCTTAACGACAATTTTATAGTCTTCTCCATCTGTGCTATCTCCCTCTGTTTTCCATGTATTCCAATCAACATTTGGGTAGTTGAAATCCCCTACTATCAGTGTATGCGTGCTACTTGATTGGCTTGCTTCTCCCATTATATTTCGCAGCCTTTCATTGTTCAAATTATCACTTTGGGGGCTTCTGTATATACAACCCACAAGAAATTCATCATTTGTTCCAGCCGTATCTTGATCTATGTTGATTCTTAAATTCAGTTGTCATCTGGGTTTTTCTTGCCTGCAGTGTTAAGTGTGTATATACAAGTTCCTCTTGTGTTGTCCTTGCTGCTCAATTCTGTGGTGTTTACCTCATACCCTGCTATGTCTAGCTCTGCCTCAGTGGTCTGGTATCTTGCATTTTTAGGTTTGAATTCTGTGATAAGTATCATGTGTGGTCTGTCCTATGCTTGATTTATTATATTTCTTAGTTCACCCATTTTGTTTGTCAGTGTGTCTGCATTAGTATAACAGCAACTCAATGTGTTTCTTACCCTTGAGAGATCTCTTCCACTGTTTTTACAGGATGTCATATATTAAAAATAACTTGTGTATCAGCTATACTTTTGTTAACGTGCATCTTGTCTTGATGAGCTTAATCTTGGTTTTTCTTTATCTTCCTGATCCTTAGCTGGCCCGGTGGTCCTATTACCATCTAAGTATAGTTTCCCGATCGGTCAGCTCTTTGTTTCTTTGCTTCTTCTATCAGTTTTTTCTTTCTTTCAGTCTGTTGCTTTGGGATGTAATCATGTTCTAAAAAAAGTTGCTTGTATTTGTCATCTGCATCTCTCAATTTGGCTCAGTTTGTTGTTGATTGTATATCTAGGTTAACCCGGATTGGTCTGTTCTTGTCATACTGCTTCTTTCCTAGCCTGATCACGTTTAATATATATTCTTCCTTAAATTCAGTGATCCCTATTTGATCTTTAAAAAGTATAAGTATGAATAATGTATCCGTTCTCTGTCTTTCTCTAGGTGCTTCTTTGCTTTCCTTTGCGTTATACACTGTCATGTTGCTTTTTCTTGCATCCTCATCTCTCATATCTATAATGTTTTGTTTTTCTATGTTTATATCTCCTTGTGCTGGATTTTCCAGTTGTCCCTGCTGAATGTCATTTATTTTCCCATCTAGAGCTTCAATTGATTTCTGTAGTGTCTGTTCTCTCCCTTTGCCTTGTGTCCGAATCATCCAATTCCTTTGTTAATTAGTTCTTTATCATAGTTTCACCCAGCTTCTCCACTTGGTCGTCAATTAGTTTAATCTTCTTCTCAAATGCCTAGGTAGTTTTATTAATCATAAGCAATACGTTGGTTGCACTCCTGTTACATGATTTACAATACTAGTGTATGTTGGGTTGTATTTTTATCAAAAAAATCATAAACCTTTATGGGGACATTTTGATAGATATCTCTTATGTGATACCAGTCCTCAGATATATCACACGTAACTTGTAAGTGCCTTATCTGTGTTAGTAACTACTTCATTACAATCTGGACATTTCGGCTGAGGCTTATCTAGGCTATTTTCCTTATCTACTGACTGTTTACTGCCCTTAGTACCATATCGTGTTCTCTTACCTTGAACTGTCGACATTGTTGTTTACCCTTCTTTATTGTTGTTGTTGCAGTTCCTCCTCCGTATAGTTATAGGCTTATAGAGAAATAGCTGACATCTGGAAAATAACAACGCTTTATCCCTTTTCTTTGATGTCACTGGTAACCACACTCTTTCTTTGCTGCGGTATTATTTTATATTTTTCCTAAGTTAATTAATTATCTAGACATTAATACCTTAAAGATGCAACTTTTTGTTTACCCTTCTTTATCGTTGTTGTAGTTTCTCTTCTTTGTGGAGAATCTAGCTGACAGCTTGGAAATAATTCGGCCTTCACCTTTTGCTATGGCGTCATATGCCGTAATATGGTAACCACGGACTTTCTTTAGTACCGTATTTTTCTAAGCTATCTAGCTAGACATCAATACCTTCCAGGCGCCACTTTTTGGTATCAAATCAATCTATGATCATTCCTGCATATAATTTCTTGGGAATTTAGGTAGATCCTTATATAAATTCTGTAAATTTCTCTAATTATGAGAGAGCTCTTGAGATATGTCACTTGTGTTAATTATTTCACAGTCTACATCAGCAAATCGTGCTCATGGTGTACGAGTCACCCCTTCCTTATCATGTTTACCTTGACGAAAATGTTATACTTCAAACGATGTTTACTCAAGGAGTAAAATAGTCAATTAGTTCAGTGACAGTAACATCATAAAATAGTTTGATCTCTGACAGGATCTGGGATAGTAAGTGTATCATGTATTTCATCGACATCGGCGCCGGTGTAGTGGAGCAACTGTACATTCTGCCGTTTAGGTTCTTTGAGTTTGATGTCCATGGTCACGAGCAAACTTTCGAATCGTTTGGTTCACTTCTTCCACCCGGGTCCAGTGTTCCCATCTTGGTGGAGGTCGAAGGGCGGAAAACTGGAAAGAGCCATGCTTTGAAGAAATTCAATAGTAGATGAGGCAATCGGGTTCTTAACTAGCTCAAAATTCCGTGTCACATCCAGTCTAGCTCAAAGTCGACCGTGCTACACTACTCACTAGTCACTACTGACGTCGTGTATGCCAATGACATCATGTTACGCTCGATTCCACCGTCTATACTTGATTCATGGATGTTGACTAATATCGCTGTTTCTTTGTGAACATCGTCGTCGCCAGATGTAATGTTGTTGCTGGATGATAACACGGATTGAAACTGATATAAATAAAGACTAATTTATTCACAACTATCTACGTGGTGGATTTCTAGAAACTCCCGCCATCTTACATACGGGTAACGCGAGTAGTACATATGTCACTCAACAGGTGGCAGCACAATACAGTGAGGCTATTACATATTTAAGTTTATTTAAAATGGCGTTAATAGACCTTGCCAATTAAGCTAGTGACATCTGGCGGCAGGATTTAGAACTACTACAATCGGGTCGTAAACACGACCCTTTAATCGCCGAGTCTGGATCACCGTTCCTTTTCAGTGTGTACGCGAGATTTGTTTGTATATTTTAACGATCATTGCCGGTGATAATACTCCAACACTCAGTAAAGGAAAATGAAAGATAAGGTGATAGATTAAACAAAATAGATTAAATTGGAAGTTCTATGTGGTAGTTCGCAGAACACATTTCCCGTGTACAAGCGGATTCGTAGCGAAAGTTTACGTATAGGTGGTGGCTTTCCCATAGTGTTTCTTCAATTCACATCTTTGGCCATTTATAATAATATCGAAAATGGACATGGTAGTTGTAATATTATTATTTTACCAAGACAATTCAGAGATATATTCAACGATTTGTTTTATTTGTGGTCATTTTCGATGTAGAACGTTCGCCATCGTCCAGCAGTAGACTTATGGCGCATGCGCATGTCAGTGATAATGCGCCGGCCTAGATGGCATAATTCTAATAAACAGATTGGAGACATACTGTGTTACACTAAAGTGTTGATTGATGTAGCAATAATCCGGCATTGATATATTGCATTTGGGTATTATTTCTGGTGAATTAACGCGAACCATGAGTTGATTTTAAAATGTAAACAAACCCATCTGTTGCCAATTCAATTTTCAAGCGATAACCGATACTAGCGGACTTCGCTAAAGAAATATTTACTCTCACTGTAATAATGGAATATGCTGAACAACAAGAAACTAATCTATCACTAGAAGTGTGTTTCTATCTTAATTCAAATTGTATTACGCAGTAGATCGTTGTTCAAACCGAGATATTCAGAACAAGAATCCGGCTTACATTGAAAACCATGAAGCTCCGCCTCCGCTGCTCTGGGCGGTAACCCGAAGTGTAAAAGCCCGCGAAAATTGGTTGGCAAGGTCTATAAGCCTGAAGCATGATGACGTTTAGGCATGATTATAACAGATCCGGAACATTGATGTTCAATGTTTAAATGGCGGGATTATCACGGTATTGTCGCTCAGCTGACCCCCCTATAAATCCCACAATGCAAAGCGCGCCTGGTTTGTTTTGGGTTTTAACGTCATCATGCAATGGGTCTATTGAATTGCCGTTTTGGGGTATATAGGCTCACTAGGTTTTTCGTAATGATTATCATTATTTAAGTGACAATAACCTTCAGTAATATAATTCTGTTTGTCCATTATTACTATAAATAAACCGTTATCTTTTTTTTAATTAGGCCTATGTAGATTGTTTAGCATTATTTTTTTCCTTCAATTTAGGTCCTCTGTTTCCGTTGTAAAATTATTTACGCATTTTTCGGTGGAACCCAGTTTGACTTAAATGTAAAATAATTTCTGTGGGTTCCCAAATTGTTACGGTTATAGCGAAAGAAATAGTTAGTTTCCTCTTGAAACGTTTGAACGAATGTGAGACCGTTACTTGGTAAGTTTGTTTCTAAGGACGTCAGAATGTGACTTGAAAGATTGAAAATAATATATTAGTTGTGTCTTAAAAAGGATAACTTGGACCCTCTGAAGACCCTAATTATAAAAAAAATCTAACCAGTGATGGACCATTGAATTGGCCGTGTCTTCCTCTCTCCATATAATTGCCATTACACTATTAGAATCAATTTTTAATTTCTGAGTACCCAGCTCGATATTACCGTAGCCCATCCACAGTGACCCATAGACCGATTGATTGAATCTATGCTGGTCTGTGCGGATTTGGATAATAATTTTGAATAATTTATTTCGGTAAGGTAAATGTTACTCGAATAACCATATCGATTATTAATCCATGTCAACGTGGTTTTCAAATTTTCTGCGGATCCGAGCTACATTCATTCATTCCCAGTGCTAAAATAATATTTTAGGGCTCTTGCCTCCAACTGAAAAATCTTTATCCTTCAGTAAAATGCTGAAATCTGGCACAGGAAGCTTTCATTCACAGTTATCATGGACACATTCTCTTCTCCTATGGTGGGTTTTGGCCAGGTCCAATTCTTTTTTGTTGACTTATATGTTTGGTGGATGCGCACCGTGGCCGGATGGCACCTTTAAATACCTTCTCTACATTAATTAGAAAACAAATGAAAGGAAAAAACTAATTACTAAAGTATTCTGCAAGAGGACCATCTATATATCCGCTTGATATGAGATGCGGTGTTTCTATTCCTGAGTCAAAATTAGGTTACTGCTTTAAGAGCGTGCGGTGCCCGCTTCCGTCACTTAAATGCTGGATAACCAGACCAAACAACTAAAAGGCGTCCCCCCAAAAAAAAAATAGTACACGGAATATACAGCTCTAGATCACCTTTTTTAGAATGCGCGGACACGGTCTCCACGCACAGACAAACGCAACATAATATTCGTTGTGATATTGTGTGTGTGTGTGTGTGTGTGTGTGTGTGTGTGTGTGTGTGTGTGTGTGTGTGTGATGAAGTTTGTGTGAAGCTACTTTTTATCTCTGATTAAAGTTATGACTAAACATTATGAAAATAAATGTATTTTGTCTTCTATCTTTCTCGTTCACATAAACTGACAACATAAAAGTTTGCATTTCATTGGTTAAACATAGATCCATAACAAAATACCAACAAAACAGCATCATTATTTATTCAGAAAACTGATCCCTTCGTTAAGCTAACGATTAATCACGTTACGGCGTCAGTAGTTAAACAGAGACATCAAAAATACAAACATACAATGATGAAGCCACAACGTACGGATTAAACAGATCCAGAAATGGCTTAAAAATCGAAATTATTATTACCGCCCATAAACAGCATTTTAATCAAAAATAATCGGCAGATATTATGAATTCTATACAAGCACTATAAGTGTACATATTGTTGGTGTATTTCTGACGTAGAACTCAGGTTATAACGACTCAGAGACTGGCATGTTCAAGGTTATACTTGTGGTTTTTAATTGGATAATGTCATATTATTTTCCTTCGGTCGATTGTTACCCAGTTTTGTATTTCTCCTTTTACTGTCTGGTTCTGTGGCACTAAAACTGGACTGTTATTAACAGCTTGTAAAATGGCAATATCTAATATTGGTACCATTATATTCCTGTGATATTGTCGTTGTAGACACTATACCAGGGTGTTTCTTTTATAAAGTAATCTAAAAGGATAAACACCTAATTATTACGACTCGTTATTAGCCACACAAGGTTATGATATACAGAATAACGACTAGTAAAGTTACTGTAGATAATTCCTACAGCCACATTCTCACCATTTAATTGATAAATTAGAGAGGTAAGTGCAACACACACACACACACACACACACACACACACATATATATATATATATATATATATATATATATATATATTATACAGTGAACCCTCTATTTTATGCCACTCTTTATAACGCCATCCTTGGTTATCGCCAATAGAACACTGGGGTGATGATGATGATTGATGTTTTACGGCCACGTCTGTGCACTAGGTAGGCTAAATGGGCCGAGCGACCTCCAAATGTAATGAAGCGAAGTCAAAGACGAAACAACCTTAAGATATGCCCACGCCGAGATCCACGGCAGCGCCCCAATAGAACATTGGGACCGGATTTCTAGCTATTATAACGCTCTTCGTTATCCGGTTATCGCCAACATATATCAGGTCCCAATCCGCCATTTCTTTCTTTATTGCGCTAATCATACTTTGGATAAAAGTGTTCCATACGGAAAATTACTAAACTGAATAGACAAAACCATTTCCAAATAGAACTGCTATTTACACAAAGCCTAATGTCAGCGATAGATTTCAAGGAGTTTTGTTGTGACATACATTTAACATAAAATACTAGATACAGCGAAGCATTCTTTACTAAAATGTAATAAAATATTCACTCTGATGTTCAATCGTCTTTATATAGGGTCGTCTAGTATAATAAATCATTAATATTTCAGATCGAAAAATGTCGCGGGGTCCCCATGTTTGTTATGATGACATGTCAGTGGTTTTCCACGGTCTTCTAAATGCCCCCAAAACTCTCTGCGAGCTCTCATTGGTTAATTTCGCAGATGACCCGCCCTAATTATTTTCTCATCATAACAATGCACTTATGTGGTTGTTTATCGCATGCCCAAATGAAGTAGAGCCCACCTAATAATTAAAATTTGGGGTGTCTAACTAATTAAGAATACAATTTATTTTCAAGCACGCACCCCCCCCCCCCAAGCAATCAAAAGCTTCTCCAGCTATATGATAGATAGAGAAATAAAGAAATCACGTGATCAGTGAATAAATATCTGGGATTGCAATTATTATCCAATTCAAATTGTTTGGAAACCATTTTAATACCATGAACTTATTAAAATCATTATTCATTAATTAAATCAATTTTTTCTTACTGTGCTATCTTACCTTAAGCAAATAATTATCTATTATTCCATTGATATCCTGGAAACGCATACGGGCGGCTTTCAATACAACTCTGAAGCTAGAAATGTTGCGTTTTCAAGATTTTCACCCAAAGCCAGTCAACAAGCAATAGCAGATATTTTGTTGTTCTGTGTGGCTGTAAGGAAATAAAAATATTATAAAACCCAAATAAAATGCTTTAAGTAACGTAGATAAACATAATATATTATGTTTTGTATCGCTAATTGGTTTTCGAAGTCTAATATCCTTGGAACATCACCGTCTTGACAACGCCAATTATATTTGGGCCTAAATGTGGCGTTATAAAGAGGGTTTACTGTGTATTCGTGCGCGTGCGTGCGTGCGTGCATGTGTGTGTGTGTGTGTGTGTGTGTGCGTGTGTGTGTGTTTTATGGTACATATAAAGAGGCAACAGGCACAGAGCATCAACATATCCAAACATTCTTCGAGACCTACCTCCATAAATCTAAATACAAATACAACTATAGATACATTAATCTAAAAATTAAATGTTCCATATCTCCACATATTGATAGATGTATGCGTATACCTAAGCATGTGTCTGGTCTACTCATCAGCCTGTGGGAACCAGCTAATTCGCTTTTCGTACGCGACCAAACATGTCACGTCCACAGGAAAGCGGCTACGTGCAGGCTACGTACAAAAAGCGGAAGCACGTAAAACACATACCATTTGATACCACACCTCGCAGCAAACAACACGTGCGTGTGGTTCAATGGTGACTTGCTACATATATATCATAAACTATTTTGACACCACAGTTTACATTCAACAGTAATTTTCTGTGGTCCAAAAGAAACCTGTATATAAAACATTTCGACACCTCAGATGATGACCTCAGCTTTATTCTGGGTTCGAATAACTCAATAAATCCTACCTATATGAGCCATGTATCAATATACGTCCGACTGGTCTGGCGTCGAAGTTCTTGTCTAACCTAAGTGAAAATTTAAGCCTTTTATATACCCTGAGCGTGTGTGTGTGTGTGTGTGTGTGTGTGTCGTGTAGTGTGTGTGTGTGTGTGTGTGTGTGTGTGTGTGTGTGTGTGTGTGTGTGTGTGTGTGTGTGTGTGTGTGTGTGTGTGTGTGTGTGTGTGTGTGTGTGTGTGAAAATAGCTTAGCAACAACACTCACACGCCAACTTTGCTAGAGGATGCTTATAAGAGAAGACATAGTAAGGCGCTATACAGTGAAACATCGTATATGAAGTATCCAACCTCAACCCACCCACCCCGTACCACACCCACCCCAAAAAGATTTCAACAATAGACATTATTTACCTGAGAAAAAAATCACCCTTTATCAAGTTCAATTTAAGAAGCGATTTAACCTTTCAAGCGATGACATATTTCTGATAACCTGCTGCAACAAGTTCTACAAAGTGTTGATGATGATTTGATGATGATGATGATGATGATGATTGGTGTTTTACGGCCTCCAAAGGTAATGAAACGAAGTCAAAGATGAAACAACCTTCAGATATGCACACGCCGAGATTCGAACTAGAGATCCGTGATCCAACACGCTACCGCTAGACCAAAGTGAGTTACAGTAGTACAGTGAGTTACAGCATAACAGTGAGTTACGGTATAACAATGAGTTACAATAGTCTATACGATATATAACGAAGGCATGGACGACAGTGGATGACCTTAAGTCTGTATAGCAGACATCAAGGTGTACTAATGTGACATGTTCGTTTATATTAAAACATTTATATAAACTAACCCAAACATTTAGTATCATCCATTAGGAGGTTATGAAAGATTCATCAAAATATAACTGAGAAGTTGTTAGTTAATTGGGTTGACTTGATGGATCGAGTTGTTCAGCATCGCATCTGGGAACGCTTCGGACATATGACCGAGTGGGGCATGTCTAGAAGGACATCCATCCCTAGGATGTTTCCTGGTTCGAGTCGGATTCGAACAAAAACTTTTGTAGCATAATTCTCCGACGTCTATACCCTCGACATGCCTGAACACTCTTCATGGTTAACCAAACGATTTATTATTATTATTATTATTATTATTATTTATTAATATTAATTGTTAACTTCGTCCATATTTTTGTCTTTATCTCATAAACCACAGAATGATTGATATCGATAATCCTGTACACTGAGAACAGACTGTTTTCAATAAAACATTTATAGGGCTGAGTTTTATCAGATGCATAAGAACGGCTAATCAGACAATTACAGAGCAGCAGGTCTTGTAAACCATTAAAGGTCACAGGAAAAGGTTTCCCAAATTAGCCAAAATGTCAGTGTTATTTATTTAAATCAATTTCATTCAGAGATATAATATTTTTTCTATAAATAAAGTTGCAGTGGTTTTAAAAATTGCTATTCGGAATATGACGTCATCTTAGACAAACATAGACGCTAAACACTCGCCAGATCCTTGTTTAACCTGTGTTATATATTCTATATTGTCTTTGTTAGACGTATAAAACTGTGTATTGTGCCCCTTATAATTGTGCAGATGGATCTGCAAGTAGATGTAGTATCCATTCATTCACCAAAAAGAAGACTCGTTTGCGCGATCGGCTGCGAAACATTAACAGAGTGCAGTGGAAGCGAACTCGCCACTTCGAGGCACGTACGTTCGTTATTTCGCCGTCTATGAAACGATCAGTTTGATATGACATGAAGAGTGTCAGGCTCACAGAAGATGTCATTCCAACTGTATTCTACAAACTGGGTAATCATCAGTTAGACGGAGAAATTGGATAGAAAACCGGTATGTATGAGCGATAATAGGGTAATCTTGGGAGCAAACTATTGGATATACACCACTTCACGCATTCGTGAATAAGTAAAATTTCACTTATTCGCAAAAAATATTTTACTTGGGCCTACAGAAAGCTTCTTATGACTGTGTATTGTAGACACTACTAAACTGTTAAAATATTAGGTGTTCCACTGACGGCGGCACATTCCTGTTTAGCCTATAGGCCACATATGGGAGAGCTCCATGCATCCACCGGGCTCCCGTGTACCGAAAAATATCACTTTATTTTAAATGACGTTATGTGATAGGAAGAGGGAAATGTTCGCATTCAGGCCCAGTGTGTTGACTTATAAATTAAACTTATACCGACACAAACAAGTATACACGCCTATCCAACTCTTGTCTTGTCATTATCTTTAACCCAAAACATCAGGTTAGGATGAATGAAGAATTACGGCTTCAGGTAGGTAATAATACTGTTTCTGTAGCATCGTCAGTGAAGAACTTAGGAGTACATTTTGATACATCCCTGACCACGGAGAGGCAAGTAAATGCAATATCCAAAGCCTGTTATTACAAAATTCGTAATATTGGTCATATCAGGCGCTACATCACATTGGATGCTTGCAAAACACTGGCACACGCCCTGATAACATCTCGGCTAGATTACGCCAACGCTCTCCTGTATGGTCTTCCAAGCACACTGATGATACGGCTACAGAAAGTACAGAATTCTTCTGCCAGGTTAGTCACTCGCACTCATAAAAGAGAACATATAACACCAGTCTTGAACTCCCTGCATTGACTTCCGGTTATGTATAGGTCGCAGAACAAGATTTTGATGTACACTTTTAAGGCACTTCAAGGAACTTGTCGCACCGTATCACCCGACAAAGTCTCTACGGTCTGAGTCTGGAGCATTCTTAGCCGTACCAACAACACGTGGAGTGACATACGGTAATAGATGTTTCAGAAAGGCTGCTGCAACCTTATGGAATGATCTTCCAGTAACCATCAGAAAGTGCAAGACCTTTGATACCTTCAAAAAGAAGATAAAAACTAATCTTTTTGTTTCCGCTTTTCCTAACTGAATAATATTATGTATTTGGTTGGAACGAATTATATATTTTTTAAAGATGTAAATCTGTTACATCCATAGAATTATTTATCGTCAAGCGCCTTAGAGTAACCTTCTTACAGGTTATATAGGGCGCTATATAAATTTTGTATATTATTATTATAGTAGATTATTGTTGTAAGTCCGAGTGTCAGCAGCACAGGGGGCTGCTCTAGATCCGCGTCAGCACTTGCTGCAGCTAATTACTCACAATTAATAATGTTTGTGAAGTGGTTAAAAGTTGTAGCGCTTGATATCCCCGAAGAATGTCAACACATTCGTTGGAATCTGACAAAGCTAGCGTGTAGTACACACTAGAAATGGCGCGTGAAAGCTCGGAAATTAAGGATTTAGGGAACATTTTAATGGAAATATGACACCAGGTGACTAAAATTGTTTTGAGCGTAGTAGTGCATCTGATAGGGAATAAAATAATTGTTTGTTACGTTAGATTTGCTTGGAAATGTAAAATTTCTTTTCCCGTCACCTTTAAATAGCATATTTTCAGACTGTGATAATATAAGATTTTACAAAATATGTTGTTTTTAAGCTGAAGATCTCTCCACAAAATATGGAAAGCGGACAATTGAACGGCGCCATGGCCTAACTGGTAGCGTGGTAGGCCACTGCCCACAGATCTATAGCACCCGGGTTCATACCCTGGCTGGCTATCTCAGAGGGGTTTTTCATCTTTCATTTCGCCTGATTACTACCTATGGGGGTCAATCGGCTCATTTAACCTACTTGGTGCACAAAAGTGGCCGCACAACAACAACATTTACATTTTATTTATTATATTGTGCACGCCCCAAGTTAACGTTATGAACATTGCGGGCGCATTATGATATTTCAGGCTCCGTAGATTCTAGACGTGGACAATTTCTTTTAAAAACACCAACCTCCATGTTCCATGTTTAGGTAGTTCAGTCTGTTAGTCATGCTGTCGGATTTGTGATGGATGTTGATATATAAAATGTTGATAAAATATAACCTAAAATGGGAAAATACCATGTGTTTTTATATCTTCATTAGATCGCTGAATTGTTATTTAATTACCCTACAAACAAGAAAGGTTACAACTCTATGTGGGTTCTATCTTGATTTAAAGTGTTATAGACCTGCCTATATCTATATCTATATATATATATATATATATATAACAGTTCTGTTCACTTATGCTAATTCTTATCTACACGTTAGCTCATTGTCATCTGTTTTGTTTAGTTAGCACAAAATCTCCATTATTTTTATGCAAACTCGGTAATATTATCTAGTCACGAGTTTCAATAGATTGATTTGTGACTATTTGTAGCATATGGTTAGTCGATTTCGTTTGATGGAGGATTACAACAATAATAATTATTAATAATACGCGTGATCATGTACACGAACAATCCTTAAACAACCATAATACGTACATTATTATCTATGTTATAATAATATACGTGTTGTATTTATTTTGCGCATTCAGCATACTATATTTAATTTATTAGTCAATTCGTTCAATCAGTATTTCGTTCGTTCTTTCGTTCATTATATAAAATAACATGGCACACACGCACGCATATATATTGTTATTTATTTATTTATTTATTACAACATATTTTTACTGGGTAAAACCATTTACAAACGTAATCAAACAAAAATGAAATACATATGGAATAAAAACATATACAATCTAAATGTCATAACAACATGACTAGATTATTGGCAGTGTTAAAATTTACTTATACAATAAATTGACTCTATGATCAGGTGATATGAAACATTGATGAATAAATTACATTAATTGACTCATTGATCCAATATGTGTCTTTTAACAATTTGCTTAAAACCATGTAAACTTGTCGAATTTATTACCCCTTTCGGTAAACTATTGTATAAAATAGGCCCAACATATTGGAGATATATATATATATATATATATATATATGTGTGTGTATAGCCAACCAGGTATAAACGTGCAGTGTCTGTTATATATTGTTTTTTCTGGAGAGGACTATAATTCTAAATAAATAACTGATGCACTTCCCCTATTGTTGTAGCCAAGAATTAAACCCCAAAACAGATTGAGGTGATCGAAAGAGAGGAATGTAACAGCAGCGTCTTGTCACAGCCATCAGAGATATACGGATCCTGCCTAAATGTAGACTGGTATAAGAGTGAGACGCGGATAATACGACTTAGCATGAAACGCCGCGGCTCTGGGATCAGCAGTCCCGTGGTGAATCCTCTAATGGTGCATTGGTGATTCTCTGTGCCAGCACATTATCTCTTACGCAATTTATTATACGTAATCAGATTCTTCATTCATATAATATCACATTGAATGCGTTGTCTATCTCAACCAACACACATGTACACATTATCGCAGGCTGGGCACGTTCCACGTTATCTTCCAACATTCGACACCGTTTAATCTCTGCTTTGTGCGCATATGCAAACGTGCGGACCCTGTGTCACTCACTCACACACACACACACACACACAGAGAGAGAGAGAGAGAGAGCTATAGTTACAACTTTCAGCCAATGCTATAGCTCTAAGAACCATCAGTCATGTTTCTGACCTGATTCCACGCAGCAGCCATCTTAGCCGACTGGAAGACGGGAATCAGGAAGAGCTTTGGGGGCGTTCTAATGTTTTTAATTAACGAGCCATCTCAGATCGGCTAAAATGCCAATTAGCGCGTGGCTCCACCTACAGCCAGGAATGTTTATGACTCACAGCCCCGTCACCTGCGACATACCTGACAGGTAACAAGACCGGAAGTGGACACCAGCCAATCAGCGGTTAGATTACTTCAACTATAAACTACAACTTCCAGCAGTTGGACGCTCGAAGTCGCCGTTACTTTTCGTTCGCTTTTTGGATTATTTACCTTCGAGGTATGTCGGCACAGGTTTATAGCGATAGTTCTGTCGGTTAGCGTTGTCTTTTTATGGTTACCGTTTGTCTCCGATGTACCACAACGATGTCCACCGTGTGGCGGTTCTCTCCCGGAGCCGACGACTCTCTCATCGTGGTAATCGTGATAATGTCAACAGACCGTGCCCTAGATCTAGACTATATAGTATATTATAAGAAAAAAATTATGAATTTAAATATTCATTGTGATTTTACTATCCTCCTGAGTCTTGTAACGTTTATTTTTACGGTAGAAACAGCATCAAAATGTCTGTCGTAAAACAAACCTAGAGAAGTATAACAAACATCATAAGTGGTCTGATTAGACTAGAGGAGAGAGTAGTCAGTAGAGTCTACTGGAATGAATGAGTATATTTAAATTCTTGGTACATGAGTCAAGTCTCAATAGTCATAATCTGACTCGTAGCTCTCTGTAGTTGATTTAACCAATAGGGTATTATGTCAGCATGATGTGTGTGTGTGTGGTTGTAAAGAGTAAAGACATATTCAGATATTGATATTCAATGAATGAAATATATTGACTCATGCGATGACTGAATGAGTCATAGTTATGACAGGATAATATCAGGGTTCCCACACATCCTGTAAAATAACAAGTTCGTTTTCCAGGTACTGGAAATGTCCTTCGATTTTTCAAAATCAGGAAATGTCCCAGAAATAATATTGCTCGTTAGCAAATCCACTTGGATTAGAATATTAAAAAAACTTTTTATGCCTGTAGGCAGTATTATACAAGAAAACTTTGATTCTAGAAGAAATACAGTACCTAGTCTTGATATCGCATTTTAGTTAAAATTTAGATAAAAATGGGTGGATCAGACAAATAGAACTAGAAGCAGGGTTGGTCAGTTTCAACAGCCCTCGGTTTTAGCCGGCCTGTCTATCTAAGTGGCTGATTGGAAATTTGATTGATTACAATGTTTTGGATAACAAGAAGAGACGAACACTTTTACATTAATTTATTCCTAATCTCATTGAAATCTCACCAGTCAACGTCATTTTTGCCTCTCAGAAATCAATGGCTTGTTACTAATTTAGCTGCTTTAGATAGTCCATGTCTGTTTTCCCATGTTCACGGCATTGCAGCCAAATATGGCACTTTATAACTGGTTAGATTAGAAACACCGAAAACAACTAGAGATGGAGGATTAAGTAAAGCCATTGTACATGGTCAGCCAGAGATATCTACCATAAGTATATATCTGTAGCTCAGCTATCTGGTCAAACTATATCCGCAATCAATCAGCAAGCAAGCATTCTTTATGATATTTTGTTTGCCAGCTGTCTGCATCCGTAAGTTGCGTTGACTATAGTCTAATTAATTAAGCCACAATTATCAATAATTATTACTAACACTGTAACAAATAAATAGTGTGATGCTCATGACCCAATATTCTAATACAAGATCTTCACAGTTATATTTACCCTGTTTAACCATTTTGTAAATATTCTGTTAGTTTCTATATAATGTTGGTAGTGCAGTCAATGCAGTTCTCTAGGTTACAGGTTTCAGTCTGACTTAAAGGGATATTTCACAAGGATGGTCCTCCTTAAATTAAATATTAAAGTAATTTGTGGATAATTTTTTTTGTAGGAAACTCCTATTCAAAATTATCAATTTCAGTTCCATTTAAAAAAATCAAATTTTGAATTTAATTGACAGAGCATTAAAAAACGTCAGGTGTTAACAGTACAAAATTAAATTAATTACAAATAAACCATTATTGTAATTATGAATTATAAAGATATTAGATGCCTAGGCTGACTCAGTCTTGCATTTAATTGACATTACCAAATTCGACAAAAATGTCTTTTAAATACTCATCCCTTCTTTCAGCGTTGTTTCTGGCTGTAGATTGTGTACCTACGTTTCGTGGCTGTAGATTGTGTACCCACGTTTCGTGGCTGACCTTTTTCAGGTTTAACTCATACATCTAAAATTAGGGGTAGTTTTTGATAACACATGTTTCCTTTGGGAGATAATTCCTGTAATAGTTCATTAAACCTGACAGTTCCTTCGTTTTATTTTTTAAGTCGCTCTGTTTCATTCGTAAATCGTAACATTTTCACCGATAACTGGGTTCATAAAATACTTCTTTGAAGTTAACAAAGTTTTAACTTCTATCTTGTTGTAATCAGTTTTCTTTGGAAGCTTAAAATAAACTGTGATGGCAACAAGCTGTAATTACAATTATTAGAAATCATAATAATACTTTAAACATACCCTCTCTGATATATATATATATATATATATATCAGAGAGAGTATGTTTAAAGATCAGACTTTATAACTAGCTGCATAATAACGTCACCCTCATTTCTTCAATGCGTTATCCTGTATTATACAGGGATGAGAGTTTTCTGATTTTTCCAGAGCCAAAAATAACATTTTTGCAGATGGGAAGTGGGTCAAACTGGCTTAAAAAATATTCTCTTGCAAAAATCATGTTTTATCCCCACTTTATTAGTGTGTCCTAAAAATGCACAAAACCCAAATTGTGCCTCACTTTGCTCTGTGCCTTCCTTTCCTGATTTCCAGGATTGTTTTCATTCAAAGGCCACTCATGCCTGATTATACACCATTTCAGGAAACATTTGTAGCAAAAGCCCAGTATGTATTTAATAACACATTAAAGTGCAATTAAATAGCTTTTCATCACATGACAATTTGTTAAGTACCACAATAAAACAAAGACCTATATACTGATAAAGTCACCAAGTGGTCTCTTCCACTGGCAGCTATATAGTTCTATATATATATATAACAAACATGTCCATTGTTTCCGCAGTCTAACAAAGGCCCCCAGTCTAACAAAGGCCCGGCTCTACACATGACATGCAATAACTATGTGTAGCAGGAGCTGGCAACCTTTTACTGTGGGCCTTTTCTTGTTGTAGTAGTAGCATTAGTACACCTGCTATTTGGTGACTGTTATTGTTAATGTGACATATTCATGAAACAGCAATAATCATACAAACTGGTCGGCTTCCAAGTAGTGCTGATACTTCCATCCTGTTGTTAGAGTAATATAATTATTAATTAGTGCTTTGACCACCTGTTCTGAAGTATTTTATGTCCAGTATCAGGGTTCTGTAGGTCATTAAACATGTTTTTATGTTATAAAGCCACACAAATGTTTAAAGTAGGGACGTCCGCCAAGTACCAGGGTGAAAATTACTACCTTATCAATACCATTTGAGGTGGGAGTACTGGAAAACATTATGGTCTTGATTTTGGAAATTCTGTTTTTCGTTGTGTGCTGGAAATGCTAAATTTAGCTATTGGTTGATTCTATGTGCTGAGTTATTTAGATGGTTCCATCGTGTATCTAGTTTTTTCTTATATAAAGAAATATGTAGTTTTGTGTACATATTCGTTAAATGATTTTACATTACTATAAATGGGATAGAGATAGTGTGTGTGTGGATAACCTTTGTAGATTACAAGACTGTGGATACCCAATAATTCAAGTCAAAATTAGCAAGTTTAAATATTATCTAGAAATAATGGTTTGGATCAAGCCAATATTTGAGAATATGCAGATGATGGCCCACTAGTTAGCTGAAAGGAATATTATCTTTGATGAAGAGGCAGCAAATTCTGGACTCACTGCATACTTTAGTAGTAATTTGTTACCTACGGATTAATTATTTTCAAGATATGGGTTTTTATTGGTAATTTCCCTGTAATTACCATTTCAACCTATAAATTGACAACCCAATTGTAAGATCATTGTCTGATACCTGTTAAAAATATGGCTATTCTTTTCAGTTTTATAATAAGATATTTTATAATTGTTGGTGATACTAGCGTGAGAAATGGGATCAGTTACATTTCATTTTGAACTTGTTTAATAATTCAGAAAATTTGTAAATAATAAATTGTTGGTCTGTTTCTGAAATTTCATCTATATTCTGCTTCAAGTACTTTTCGGCATTTTATATTTGGTGATAGTATGAATAATTGGATTTATATTAATATATTTCTCTCTTTTTGTCTGGATGTCTGACTATCTGCTCACACACACAGTGTGTGTGTTGAAGCAGTAACAGGATACATGAGTACTGCTGAGAACCAGCAGAACATTTGTAGAGATCATGTCTTCCTGGAGGTGTGTTCTGATTGACTACAAACATTTTTTCCTTGTATATATTGTATAGTTTAAACTGCTGGTTAATGTTTTGTTGGTATAGAACTCTGATGTTGGCACATATATGCATATTATCCACATATCCATCTACATTGTTGTCTCTCATATGTACTGGTGTGTGTGTGTGTGCCCGCGCGTGTGATTACTCACACATAGACAGAGAGATGGGTTGTTTTATAATCTGGCAGATAGTCTGTTTAGTGAAAGGTATTTGTGCAGAATAATTTTAAGCCCTGATATATATATATAATATTATACTCTAAATTTACACATTATTAAATCTACATTTTAGCGCATAACCTAAAACTAGTATTTGTTAGAAATGAAACATTACATAACCAATATTAACATAACCCATAGCCTAATGCTAACAAGTTGTTCTTGAAACTTGAGGAAATAGATGTGGTTTTGACATCTTGAATCAATTATAGAAAATGGACGTTGTGCACATGGCTAGAACTGTGTTATTTTGTTGTTGTCCAAGTTTTGCTTAAGGCAACAAACAATGTCTGAGAGATGGGGGGGGGGGATTTGAGTTAAATCCGCTTGAGAAATTGCTGCTCCATACCGGGATCACTGAACCAGATGGAGCCAGCCCTTGAATGGCTTTGTTTTAAAGTTTGCGGACACCAAGTTAAAGTGTCTGTCTAACCAAACAGTCTGGCATTGGCGGGTTTTCAAACACCCCCCCCCCTCTCTTTCTCTCTCTCACTGTACAATTAGCATGTGTAGTTTTTCTTTCAAGCTAGTTTCCGTGTCGTGTGTAAGAAGCCCCTTCATGCCCATAGGCCCCAATCATGGAGAACTTTTGTTATTCAGCCATGTCCTGTTTTCTGTAACGTTCCTTGCCATTGTCTACTGTATATATATATATATATATATATATATATGCCTCTATATCTATCTGGCCGTAGTATCTGAGACATGCTGCTCTAGACGTGTTGATTGTCATAGTTCAGTAGGTTTCTAGTATCTGCTGTATATAGGCTGTCTTCTCCTAACTAGAGAAAAGTCTCTATTTAATGAGAGTCCCTCTTTGTTCTGTGTGGCTGTGAGTAGATATGGAACGCTGACATTAATAATAACTGATCTCTTCGTATGTGACCGTATCTACATACACACCCGAGCGCGCGCACATACGCACTCATTCACCGAGTAATTAATATATCCTAATGAAAAATTTGATGGTTTTCCTCTCTGGGCCTATACTGGTCACACGCGCACTATTGGTGTGTGTTTGTTTGTGTGTGTGTTTGTGCCTAACAGCAGTCAGGTCGATTTTCACAGTCGGTAAAGGCTGCTAAACAATAAATAATATTAAAGTTTACAGTTCTCCCTAAGTTACTACCTGGACAGATTGTGTTGGTAATGTTCACACATCCGTGTCATATTTATTATAGAACCTGTCTATTCGGTATGTTTAACCTTTGCCTGTCTCTCGGCGTTTTCACATCAGCTCGGGTCTAGTTATGGCGGTTATACAGAGAATGTGCCTCTAGTTGTATTAATATCCTGTGAGATCGGTGAATAATACAGGTAACCTGTACTAGCTGGTGTCAGCTGAGTACGTGAAGAGTTCTACTGGTCACAGGATGGTGACGGCTCTTTGACTAGAAGTGGTCCTATCTGATCATAGGAAAATACTGTCTGTCTGTGGTTTTGTGGCACTAGTTACCTCTGTGTGTGTGTGTGTGTGTGTGTGTGAGGTTGGGCGCACTAAGGACAAATTTGAATGTGGTAGACCAGATTCCTGATCTATTATATATATATATATATCCTGTTATACGGTCCCTGAATCTTATGGCTAGGAAATGTTGAATAGTCTTGAAGGAAACACAAAATGCTATACGTTTATTCTTTATACCTTACTTTGGTATTGCAGGTTAAGTAAACAGACTATATATATATAGAGAGAAAAAAATTAAGACCAGGAGTTTTTGGGGACCTTTGATTCTACTAATATCTTTGATTCCATAGATGTGTGCGTAGATTTCTAATGATTAAAGACCCTTCCTAGATATCGTGTGGCAGTAACTGTGAAGCTTTAGCACTGTTTAATGGACGATCTAAAAAACAAACTTATGATATCATCACCGAGAATATATTATGCATAAAAAGCACTTTGATATCTACAGGTACACGTTAAACGATTGTTTGCTTTGTCGAGCTGCCGGAACTTAAACCGTTCAGGTGTGACAATGTTTAATCATACCTGTTGTGCTCCAAAGTTTGCTGACCACTGACTCATAACTAGAGTTAAATTAAGATCGTGAGACAAGTCTTGGGTAAAGATATTACGTGCGTGCGTGTGTGTGGTGACTCAACACTGAAGTGAACGTTAACGTAAGAGATTTTTCACTTTTTTTCCTAGAACATTTTCGTTTTGTTTGGGTAATGTGCGGCATTGTGAAAGTGGTATCAGGAATGTATTTTTAACCAGAATTTCTCGAATGATTCCAGATTAGTTTATTTGTGACAAATTGTGTTGTTTATTGGCGCAGTTAGTGTAATAAACTGAGTACTTTGTGATGTGACATCTGAATGTGTGACTGTGTAAGTTTGTAATGTGTTTGTCTTTCTGATCTATCAGGGCGCCTCCGTGGTCTAACGGTAGCATGTTGGACCACAGATCAGTACCACCCATGTTCGAATCTCGGCGTGAGCATATCTGAAGGTTGTTTCACTTTATTGCCTTTGGAGGTCGCTCGGCCCATTTAGCCTTAAAACATCAATCATCGTCTCATATTGTGTGTGTGTGTGTGTGTGTTTACTTGTTTTTCACACACCCAGAGGCATCTCTCTCTCTCTCTCTATATATATATATATATATATATGCGTGTGTAATACACACACACACACACACACACACACACATATATATAGATACTTATATATATTTACAAATTTGATGTGTGAAGTTTGTCCGTGATGTAATCAGTGGTGGTGGTGGTGGTGGTGGTAGTAGTATCCCACTGTATCCTGATATTTTACTGTTTATATTGAAAGCAGGTTTACTTTTTAGCCTCAAGGCTCCAGTTGAACTTTGACTTCTGACAAAAAATAAACAAATCTGCTCGTTTTAAAAGCTTTGTATCTTTGCCCGCGCGCACACACACACACACACAGCCAGTGCACACAGAGATAGACAGCGTGTTCACATACACACATATATGCATGCACACAAATAATATATATACATGCGTTATGATGTTATAATTGACACACAACAGCTGTTGTGCACTTATGCCTAACTTCTGTTTCACAATAAATATCACTTGATGTGCTTGTGTGCAGTCTATCATGTAACATATCCGACTTGGCTCCAATAACCTTTCTGTCCAATTTAAATCTTTCTCTAACTCAGTCATTGGCTTCCAGCGTTTACTGCTGGAAGTTGGTTTTCAGATAATATTTGATTCTTAATGATATTATAAAAGATTCGGAGAATATGTATAGACAAATTCTGCTGCCTTTAAGTTGTACTGGACTGTTCACAAAGTCTGGATGTTTGTGACATGTGAACCATTTCTCAGACACCTATGTTTTCTTTGCCTACATTTACACACACACACACACACACACACGTTGTGCCATTATTATATTTACTGTGTGTGCCTACGACAATTGTAAATAGCTTGCCATTTTACCTGTAGAAAGTAATATCAAACTGTTATTTTATTAGTTCTGTGTTGTATTTTATTGGTAACTAATTCTTTGTTCGGGAGCTATTTTACAAACTATAGGATCCGTACTGTCCACAATTCAGGATCATGATATTCATTACTTTTGTGTTATGCGTCATGGTTAAGTTTTTATTTGAGCTGCAGTCTAGACCTAACAGTGCCACACTGAGAGGGCTGAGATTTTGATTAAAGAAGGTTATAGCCTTTGTGTGGCAGTTTTTGTCAGATTATAATGTTTCTAGCAGGCCGAGGCCACTGTTTTGTAAGCGCAACAACGTTCCAACAGTTTTGTTCTGTGACATCGGTTTCACATTCCAGTGTTCCGATAGCGCCTGGTTCAGATGTCATAGTTTTGTCATTCCGGATGACTAGGTAGGAATTACGATGAAGTAGACTGTGTAAATATAAGTTCAAATTTTGGCTGTTATTAATTGGATCCTCTGTATTGGTGTGTGAAATATTATGGTACTGTCGGGCATCGGCCTGTCATTTGGGTACTGTGAACCGGTGATGCCACAGTGAGCACTAGTGTTTGTGAGCAGGGGCCATGGATCCCAGTGTTATCCATCTAAATATATATGTATGTGGGGATCTAGGCACCAACAGGCCAACACTGGACGGGTTGGTCCGTCCACGACCTGCCCTCCTTCATTGCTCCTACTACTCCCCACACATGTATATACGGCCTCTGAGTCTGATTGAGGTATGTAGAGTAAACACAATCCTGGTTAGATAAATATAGGTTTTTTTGAGTGCCATTGGAGAAAGTCATCCACCAGAAGGTAATGTTAAATGTATCATTGTCCGTGTCTGATGCTAAACTGTTAACGAGGCAAGCATTGTTGTGAACACTGATTCCTACTTTCCCAGTCTTTGGAATGAAACGGTGGGATGTAAAAAAATCTCTCAGAACATCTATTCTGAAAATAATAGTCATGATGTATATCATCGAAAATTATAGTCAGGGACATTCTAACTGTCAGCTGGTCACTGTTCTTTAGTACCCGAGTTCAGAACTCAGTCTGGCTAGGATTGAAAGGAGTTTCATCTTTCACTTCATTTCAATTAACTTTAGAATTAGCGATTGCCGGGTGCATTTAGCAACATTTCTAACAACGTACAGCCACTTTACTGAGTCTTCATCTGCACAAAGGTAGAGTGTTGATGGGTTTGAACAGAGAACTCTCCCACCCAGTTATGTTTCCACGTCTCTATTATTGAACCACTCAACCACAGTTTATCTAATTTTCTGAATGCATTTATCCTTTCAGAATGATCAGCGGAACATGATTAGATGTCATTAAATCGTGTGTCATATAGAGTTAGATCGAAAATCAGAAAGAAGCGTACATACCATTATGGAGGCTGCTGACAGGATCTTCCCTTCAGTGATGCATCATGTACATAGATATCAGCCGAAGTGGCTCATCTTCATTATCTCTTTGTTCATCCTCGTCATCAACATCGTCGGCGCCAAGCATGCTCGGACAGTACACCACATGCCAGCTTCGGCTAATCCTGGTTATATAGTCACAACACTGCCACAACAGGTTAACCAGGTGTTGCACTTACAGGACAGTGATGTGTCAAAACATTTCTTTCTTAATGGAGATCAGCTGTCCACAAAGGCACATTTGAAACAATACAGTGGCCAAAGGTTAGCTGTAATGGTCAAACACATGATCCCGAATGTTGATGATTGGGTAGAGCAGGTCTCCATACACATTCATGATTCGGAAATGGCGAATCAGTTCACTAATCAGCCATATGTAGGGTTTATTGCTGAAAATGAACCTGCTGGAACCGCAATTGTTGGCCTGGAGGAACTATTTGGAGACATGACAAAGTTCTCCTACAACTGTGTATTTTCTTTGTTTGGACCTGATTCCATGCTCCTGAGGTTGGATCACAAATCTTTGACATCGGGTGTTTCATTTGATTATGAGGCACAATCACTGCTTCAGGTAACCATCCGGGCCAGCTGTTCTGGTCAACAAGTCTTCGCCTCCTTGACCGTGCAGGTTCTTAACATCAACGACAATGCACCAGAGTTTGACCATCCTGTATATCTGACAGCTTGGAGTCATTCCAGTAATCCTGATGACCTACTCCAGGTCAGGGCTGTGGATGCAGATGGTGACAGTGTGCATTATTTCATCTCCAATTCATCAGTGTTCCAAATTGATCCAGACAGTGGCATGATAACAGTTCAGTCTGGAGCTGTGCTACCACCACAGACATTCAGCACTGAGTTTGAGGTCGGTGCAAGCGATGGTCACCACACATCCGTGGTGACCGTACAAGTAATCATTCAGCCACTGAGGGATGATTCCAGTGTTGTTAGTAGGAGACGCAGATCCCTCCGTGATGAGATCAAGGTCGTGGTTCGTCGTTCAGACACCGGGAGTCTGTTCAGGGTGGCCAGTGTACCATCAAATCCCAATGAACAGTTTCAGTTCATGAATTCAGTACCCAGCGGTCTGGAAATAAATTCAAATACTGGTCTGATTAGCATTCAGGATCAGTTCGTGTGGAATGCTAGCGTATCACAGATTCGCTTTATGGTGAATGTAACAAGAAGTAATGACCCTTCATGTGAGTAGACCTATAACTGCCATCTGGATGCATATAACTAGTGCTGTATATATGTGATTATATAAACTGTAATTACACATTCTACCATTTTATATTTTGTGACATTGGCTGTCACATCCAGTGCTAAGCTACTTTAATATTTAACAGGATTTTTTTGTTCAGTTCACTAAAAAGTTTATTGTACTGTTTTTCCAATCCTGCATTCTCCTTTATTAATGTCACAGTGAGCATCTTATGTGAAACATAGGCTGCGTGCATGTCAATTCATATTCGATGTCATTTGATTATCACACTTTGGTCCATTTTGGTAGTTTGTTAGTTTTCTTTAAAAAAAAACTACATTTCGTTTGCTTTTGGAAATTCAAGTTGATCAAACCTGAACTTTATTAAGGTGTGATATTTTCAGATGTGGACAATCAGCCTGTCGTAATACAATTAGTGGAACGTAGCTGGCAGGATCCAATTTTTACTAATTTGCCAAGGGACATGGTCACAACAATACCTGTCTGGATACGACCTGATACTGTCATCCATACTGTTCAATCAATAGATGAAAAGGAATTCAATGTACCAGTGGTGTACAGATTGGAATCAGGTTAGTATTGTAATCACGCTTCTTCCTGTATGGGTTAGTACATGTGTAATTTAAGTCTAAAATATAGTGTCATTGTGGTAATCTTCTGATATGGAAAGACATTTGTGATGTAATGGGTTTAGTTGTCACTCAGTAACAAGATTGAATTAACTATTTAAGCGTGAGAAAGTTTTTTTGCATTATGCCTTCTCAGGACTGGTATTTGTGAAGAGATGGCAAAATGAGGCTTTTTTCTGTTCCGCATTATTTGTGTTTATTTTAATAAACACGGAAGATTATGGGTAGAAATTCCAATTTTTTTAGGTAATCTAATCTAAACCAAGTTCGTTTCTCTGTGTCAATGATGTTCTGTAAAACGTTAAACATTTTATTTTCAGACTCTTCCGGGGGCTGTTTCCGGGTAGACAACAAAACGGGAGATGTGTTGATAGTCTGCCGCAGACAGTTTTTCTTAGGGACTATCTACCAGTTGGCTATATCTGCTCAGAGTTTATATGCTGCCCGCCAGATGGCAACACCTACACAGTTGTTGAAAGTGCATGTGGGCCCACTGGCTCCGCAGTTTTATTACTCACCCTATGTAATTAACATGCCAGAGACTGCTAATGCTCAATCCAGGTTATTATTATAATGCATACTAGATTGATTTCATTAGCACCATTAATTATAAAATGAATCGTGATTCTTTGTGGTGATTTAAATCTTTATTTAATTCAAATCAGACATTCCATTTTGTTAATTCCAATTCCACACTCAAATTTATCAGTTCCAAATAGAACAATTCTATATAGGTTTATATGCTTTACAAACACTTTACTGAACCTACCCTGAGTACCTATGCCAATCACTGATTGTAGTAAGTACTTCGAGTACCTACTCTGAGTAGTTTATATTCCAAGTAGGATTGTCATCAAAGAAATATTTTTGAATTAAAAAATTTCATGGTAAATTAATTTGTGGATTACATTTTTAGTAGCAAATTTCAATTCCAAATTTATCAACTCCAATTCCCTTTTTTTAATAAACAATTCTGGAACTGAATTGACCCAATGTCTGATTCAAACAACCATGACTGCTCCAGCTGTTTTCAATGATAGTAAAGCCATGCATGCAAAAGACAATAGAAGAACCATTTTTTTCCGGAAGCAACTTTGCATTAGTCAGTCATATTTGCTGACCCCATCAGCATTTGTTAAAGACATACCAACAATGAAACACATAACAGCAAAGCCTTGTCGTCATAGAGCTCCAACACACACAGAACACCATCCCATATTTAAGGCAGTTCACTTGAAATGTTTTAAGCAAATGTTATGGGGATTTTCAACAGCAGCCATCTGACTACAGTCCCTCATTGCCTTTTTTATCAGCAGAAAATTAGTTGTCTACTTTGGTTTGGGCGAAAAAGTGGCCTAGAATGCACCAAATACTCCATTTTCCCAGCTTTTTCAGGGAGAGCCCCTAACCCTCCCTTACAATGGAGAAGGGCCACTACTGCGTTAGCATGACTACCACTACCCCGTGGCCAGCCCTTCACTACCCCCTCCCCGCATTCATGCCTCCCTCCAGCAATGCCACAGCAATGGCTTCACAGCATTTTTACAGGCCACCACAGGTGAGCTGCTGCCTACTTTTGTGTAATGGGTCTTCTACTCTATTCCCTACTGACCAGGCTGGATTGTCTATTCTAATAATTCTATTCCATTATGATATACATAATTGTCAAATATTCTTTAAAACATGACTAGTTAAATATGTAACGATATTGCCAAATAGTTTCAATCGCTACAGGTGTACTTATGAAAGCAACCAATGAAATAACTTTAATGATTTTAGAAACTACTTTGACTAGAGTTGTCCTTTAGTGATTAGATATAGTGCAATTATTTCAGGTTATAAAATAAGTAGAAGTTTGTTATTTTTAAACTAATTCTATATGATTCATTATTACTTTCTGGTACTAATTACGTAGCATACACGTGGAATTTGTGCATTACAGTATAATGACATATTATTGATGTATCTTGTAGGGTGGGAGATATCAGAGCTGTCTCCTTCCAACGTGTACCGCTTAAGTTCAGTGTGGTGAAGATGGATGCTGTATCAACTAACGTCTTCAGCCTCCATCAGAATGGTGAGCTTTATCTTCTGAAGAAACTACGACACGTTTCTGATCCGCATCAATACAGAATGGAGGTAAAAGTGTCGGAAGATTACACAAATCTTGAGATGACTGTTGAGGTAAGGCTAACACACTTACGACATCTTTGTTATTGTTATTGTTCTCATCTAAACTGGATACCCACAATCTGACCTCCTTGTACAGTTCCAGATAATATTTGAGGTGGTAGAGGTTATTAAGGTCATCATGTGGATTGGTGAATTGTGGTCATATTTGAGAGCTTACTGTAATACTAGAAAAAATGTGTAGCTTATTTAAGCTTTTTAACATTGAACTGGTGGTCGTCTGTTCAGTGGTTATAATTGATTATGAGATCATGTTTTGCGGATAACATTTTGTTGCCTCATAAGTGGACTTTTGGGCAAATATTGGTAATTCTGTTGACGATACCTTTGCATTTATTTTCAGTTGATCATCAATTTGGTCGGTGAAAACATCCATACACCTTTCTTCCCTGCCAGATTCTATGTGGTGCGTCATGTTGAGGAAAATCGTCCTGTTGGATCTGAAATCATACGAGGTTTTTAAAAAAAATTCATTTCCTTTGATTACCATTGCCTTGTTGTTGTGTGTGTGTGTGTGTGTGTGTGTGCGACACTTAACAAAATGAGTCGGATGTTGGTAAATCTGATTTTCCATAAATGGCAATTTTGTTTGTGGGGGTTGGAATCCGGGCATTCATAAATTTTGAGATTTTTCCTGAAAGCCATTCTTTAGTGTTGTTTTATCAATTTTATCATCTAGCTCTGAGATATTTGTGTATAGCTGTGCAAAGCGTTCTACTTAATTTTCTATAAAAAAAGCCAAAGATTCCTGTAATAGCCAATTTCCACGACACATGTGCAGTCCACATCTACTGTGGTTTGCACATCAGTGATGCCACATAGATCCATGGAACAAGTGTAATTCACTAATTGTTTTTAAATTTATGTTTTGGGGGATTCACAGAACTAAACAGATCAACAAATGTTTCTAGCAGTTTCATTTTTATTAAATATAATGTAGAATTATTTTTACTAATAGAGAAGATTATTTGTATGGGGAAGTTGATTTTGCCTTAAAAAAATCATCAAGTTGGGAACCGTTATTAATATATGAAATGTAATGTGATGTCTCACAATTGGTAAAATAATGTTTTTATCATATGGGACAGTGAACCCAGTGAAATGCAAACGGACATTTGCTAGATGGTGCCGTCATTGTGGAAATTCTCTATTGGATGCGTATTTTGTCACTAATTTTGGGTCTCACCCTAACAAATCATATCATATCATAGCTTAACATGTCATCTGTCCATATGTGGTCATATTTATGCTAATGTATATGTTCTCTGACCTCCAGAAGGCTTGTAATAGTTCCCTTATCTATGTTAGCTTTGTAATCAGATAGTAGCAACAGCCCCTGGTCCATCGTAGGTCATTTACATTTTTTTTTAACTAATGCATGCACATTGTGTATTTCCTACGCATCACTGCTGACCTAGTTAGTGAGCAAGATGAAGAAGGATCAGCCACAGCTAGTAGTTTGATTGTGCAGTACCTTTTGGAAGAATTTATCGATGAAAGGATGAGAATGAAAACTTGATAAATTATGTTATTGATGAAGACAACAACTCTGACTTTCATCAGAATGACTACGACACACGATTGGAAGTGGCTGATTGATCTATAGAGGCAGTGTTGGATTGCTTAAAATGTTAATTAATCTGCTATTTTTTTATAACAAAAATATTGTATTCATATTAACAGAGTATCTTAAGAATGGCATTATCTTCCAACTAACTAAAATACAGTAAGATTGATCCGTGGTAACTAAGTTAATCTTCATGAAATGTAACATATTTTGCATCAACTTCAAAGGCTTTTTTGTCACTTCAAAGGTTTCTACCTACGTATTTGTCAAGCCATAACATGAGCTAGAATCAGGATATCTTCTTGCATGTTATACCACATTAAAGCAGAGATTCTGCTCTTTCCAGTGATACTACTAACTCAAAATTACTGACATATGACTCATTTTGTTAAGATGGGTCTCACACACCTACCTGTGTGTGTGTTTGTGTGTGTGCAAACACACACACATAAACACACTAATTTTGTTATTACTAATTATGGGGCAGTTATTTAAAAAGGTTCTCCATTATATCTGGTTATTTAAAAACATTGTTCAATTAAAATAAAATTAGGCAAATTTCTGATATGACAATTATAATTAATTACCTGTAATGGTGATTCAGGTAAAGATTATTCTTTATTTGTATCCTTGAGAATCCCCATGTTTAGATGAACTGGGTATATCATAGCATTGTATTCTCTGATGATATTCCACTGCCATGCATTATCTAAAATGATATGCCAGAGATCAAAGAATAGTTTGGTCAAAAAAATATTATAATTAAATCAATTATGTAATCAATCGATCATGTAATTTTACATTTTAGTTTATATTAAGAAAGTAGTCGGTTACAATTACATATATTTGCTAACTAGGACCTGGAAAATGAAAGGGTTATGAATTATGCTCAATTATCAATAACCCGATGACTGATTATTACACTACCTTTGGTTTAGATGGCTGGAACTCTTTATTTTGTTGTCGTTATTATTGTTTTGTTGTTATAATACTGTTGTTTTAGGTGTAAGTTTAGTTATGGATGATGCTGTATCTATTGACGGCCAGTAAACGATGTTTTTATATTACAGTACGTGCCGTTGACATCGACCAAGGAGATAATGGATGGTTAACATTCAAAGTGGACAATGATCTCTTCAGTGTAGAGACAGACCAGAATGGCAAAACAGCGATCATCAAAGTAGCCAAGTAAGTCAACACACAGATGGCTGTATTTTTATAGGATTTGTCAATTTCTAGTGTTGCTTATACCTACCGGCATGTGACATAACACACTGTAGTATGTGTGAATTTTCATAAAAAGTAACCACATATAATGCTTTATTTTTTATATCCTATTGACACACTGAATTTCTTAATGGTCACTTAATCTAAGCAACAATGACTTAACAAGACCCAGTTTATGATGGTGTCGTATTCAAACTGATTCGCTTGTTTCAGTAATGCCGAGATCTCCTGAATAAGCCCACTGTGTCCTCCTTATGCTGTAAACAGTGCCTAAGAAAAGGGGGGGAAGCTGTAACCTGTATGCCAATTTGGTTTACTCGCATCCATCTATCCCGCTTTAATCAAGTATTCAAAAATGAAAATTAAGATATATCTTACTAATGCCATCTTTACTTTAATTATTATTTCCCCAAAAGTAGCAAGTTTATCAATATTCCTTGGAAATAATTCTAGTGATAATTTCTTATTATTTATACTTTAAACATCATGTTGATTGATGAACTCATTATTTATATTATTATTTGTTTATGTTTACATTTTTTTATTCATAATTGTCATCATCAATATTTTTACTCGTTAGTTTGTTTTTATTTTGACAATTAATTTTTAAACTTTCTGGCTCTCTTCTTTTGCAACATTTCAGTTGTTACTTGTACAGAGCTGAAATAATCTACAACACTGAATGGTATATTTGATGTCACTATGTCGTTAAAATTCTATCCATCCATACCTTTGTACTGAGACCAGTTTGTATTTTCCCCATGTCTTAGGAGATTGGACTATGACTTTGTAGAGTTACATCGTTATCAGTTCACTCTGACAGCTATTGATGGTGGTAAGATGTCTCGTCAGGGATACACTCAGGTACAAGTTTGGCTTGATAATGTCAAAGATGAAAAGCCTGTCATGGAGCCACCTGAACAGGTATGTGTAGCACAGAGATAGCCCAGACCTATCTCAGTGATAAGCTGGTATTAGATTGCAATCCGTGTAATTTTTCACTTTTCATTAGCTCTGACTGATATATATATATATATATATATATATATATATATATATATATCATAATGCTGCAACAAAACATTGATACATCTAATTTCATTAGGTGGTTAGAGTAAAAGAAGATGCAATCCAGGGACTCCGGATCCATACTGTCCAGGCCTATGATCCAGATGGTGATTCTTTAGTCTTCACCTTTGCAGGTAATCTTTCACTGAATCTTGCCCAGTAAAGTAACAAAATGTTGGCCTAGAGCATTTTCTGTGAGGTTAGGGTAGGATCGGTGTGGTAGAACCTACTTAAGGTAAATTGTTCTTAGTTAATTTTTTTGCAGGTATGTGTCTTGTAGTTTATTTGTCAATTCCCTGAATTACATAATATTCCTGCTGTGACTGTCCCGCTAAGTCTAATATGGTTACCATGGTCTTCATTTAAGATCCCTTTGGTTTTTTACCTTATGCGCTAATGAATAGCTCATAAATATGCATGCCCAGTGATCTTTTATGATGATGTTTTTGCTGCAAGAAAGAGCTTTATTTTTAACATTAGAAAGAGAAATATGTTGGAAGCATTATACACCTAATTATATCTAACCCAAATTACTGTGCATAATATGAATTTATGCATCGACTTTATTAAAATAGCTCAAAGAGAAAATTTTTTGTCGAACATTCTGCAGAAGTAATAATATTGTTCAACAGAACAATGCTGTCTATCAAAAGTGTGTGCAAATGAGCCATGTGATATTGTTTCTATATAAAAGCCATATTAACTGTAATATTTAACAAAAGGTGTTGTCTAATAACCACTAACTATATTTGTCAAATCACCTGAGATAAACATAAGATATGCAACCATCCATAAAGGGCGCCTCCGTAGTCTAGCGGTAGCATGCTGGACCACAGATCACTACCACCCGTGTTCGAATCCTGACGTGGGCATATCTGAAGCTTGTTTCGTCTTTCACTTCGTCTCATTACCTTTGGAGGTTGCTCGGCCCATTTAGCCTACCTTGTGCACAAAAGTGGCAGTAAAACGTCAATCATCATCAACAACCATCCGTAAGATAAACAGTTGTTATTTTCAAGCAGCGAGTTGGGAGAGTTTGTTACTCGTTTTTGTAGACTATGAAACTTTCTTCCACTTAAGTACTACTGTGTCTTGGAATACCAGTGTTAGCCAGAAGCTTTTTGAAGAACTGATGGCTGAGCCTTTGGCATATCTAATGTATTTATGAGGTTTTCAATAACTTTCTTTCACAATAGACATCATAGATAAAATATATTTGTGATCCGAAGCCACTGTTGACTTTAATGTTGCTGTTAATTATGTTCCTGTGAGGACAACAGGTCATCAGAAGACATGAGTCATAGTGCTACTTGCTGTCAAGGTTTTTGTTTTCTTTTATGGCCTGATTAATGTGCCATTATTGGCATGAGCTGGACTACAACTGGCTTTATTTTTGTTATTACCCAATCAGTATGTGGTGTTTTATGGGAAACAAAATACTGGTGTACAAACTAGTGATCTTCAGTTGTTTGCAATTGTCTTCACTATTTATCAATTAAGAAACATTTAAGTTGTTTGTTTTGATTAGTTGTATCGTTTTATATTTGGGATATGGCTTATACAAGGATTTCACAAATCCATATTTGCCTTAGCTATTAATTAGTTTGGTGTGTGCATGCATGCAATTTTTAATTATTATTCGTTGAATAAATTATTAGTGAACTATTTTTCTCTTGTCTAGTTAATAATACGATGATGAACTTCTACCCCTCATTTATGATACTGTATTTCAGGAGGTGTTAGTTCTTATCAGGATTTCATCATAGATCGTAGAACTGGAGCAATTACTCTTCAAAAGGAGATTGGTCCTGGCACTGTCGACCTTAACCTTCCAATACTCATTAGTGATGGTGCTCAAGTAGCCAATGGGCTAGTTAGAGTGAAGTTTATAGGTGTGAACCATCCACCACGTTTTCCAAAATGTGATTCATACACAGGCATGGCTCAGATTGCTGAAGAAGAAAATGGTGGTTCCTTAGTTCTTGATGTACGTAATACGGAAAAAAAATTTCTTTCACAACAGTCAACATAATAAGTAACCTCTGATGGGATACATTAGTTGATTTTCATTGTAAACGTATGGTTTTTTACCTTCAGATGCTTGTCGTTGATGATGATTCTGGTGAAAATGGTGACCTCAGCTTCAAGGTCGTGGTCACTGCCGCGCAGGAAAAGAGCCTGTTCAGTATTGGAAATATCACTCGTACTAATGACCATTACAGCATTCAGCTGCTAAGCAGTGTTAAGTTCGACCACGAAAATCCAATGGCCGATGTATCTTACGTTAATGGCAAACAAAACTACAAAGTGACCGTCCTCGCTGAGGATAGCGGCACTCCAAAGTTAGCGGCAAGTTGTTTCCTTTTTGTTGAAATCAAGGATATTAATGACAAGGTTCCGCGATTTGATCTGATCACATATAATACAATTATAATGAGAAATATTGTGAGGAATAAACGCGTCCTGCGTGTGTTTGCTGTGGACGATGATGATGGAGAATATGGGGACGTGAAATACAGAATTGATAAGCCCATTGCGAACTGTAGGAGTTGTTTTACGATCGGTGAGACCTCTGGCTGGATAACACGCGATAAAACTGGCAGTTTGCAAGGGGTAAGCATTTCATTAATACGATGGACGGCTGAATTCACTGTCATATATTGCTACATTATGTATGGTATTTGTTATAATCCAGGCATATAACACTATCATAATTATAAATTAATCTTGATTCCTGGGGATCTGTGTTCATCAACTATGAGCAATAAATTAATTGAATATTACAGATTAGAAAGGGAAACAGTAACAGACGTTGGTAAAATTAGATATGTGGTAGATATGTCGTTAATTTAAAAATATCCAAAACTAACTAGGCTACATCTGGCTAATAAATATTTAAAAATGTAAAAACATCTCATTTAGCTGGAAAAACTGTTTACTAACCCTAGTATGGTTGGATGTGTTTTGTTTTTGTGAGAAGACTTTAGTACGTTTTCTCTATCCAGCTCGAACAAGTAATCCTGGAAGTGGCAGCTTCGGATGGTAAAGGGATGTCAGGTTCTGCTCAGAGGGTCATCATTGACATCACGGATGATGAGAGTAAACTGGCACCGGAATTTCTCAGACATAATGGTCAATCTCTTGATGACATTACACTTTCTGTCCCTGAAAACATCACAGAAACCACAGATTTCTTACAAGTATTCACCAATAAAAATGCTCTGCCTAGTGTACAGAATGGCAGAACGCTTATGGAAAACTCGCAGAGAAATTTTGAACGGAAACCAGGATATAATGCCACATCGATGATTGTGAGAGCTAAAGGCCTTGATTATACAGAAGTAACTGAGTACAGCGTCAGACTTAGAGCTGCAGTGAGTATCTCTGGATTAAGTTCATCAACTGAAAAGTTCAGCTTTTTGAAATAATTATTTAACTTTAAAAAAAAATTATATATGTGTTTTTTGTTATTAAGGTTTTTTTCTTCTACTTTTCAGACCAGAGCAGCTGCAGAGGGAAGTCACTTTACTGATGTCCGTGTGAAGGTGAAGGTCATTGACGTGAATGACAAGACTCCAGTTTTTGAAGGACTCGATGATAACAAAGTGTATCCTGCCGCGGTTACTGAAAAGACAAACATTGGTGACCTTGTTGTTAAGGTCACTGCTATAGATGCTGATGGAGAAGCACCGAATAATCAGGTCAGTTCATTTTGAGCAGTTTGTAATATACCAGTAACGGTCAATGCGCAGACTGTGTATCTTAATTAATAATTGTAACCGGTGATGAGCATATCAAGTAAGGACCATTGGCCTAACCACAAGACATTGGGGCTATCATTGACCTGTCTACGGTCACAGGTAGACCACAGGTAAGGCAGTGGATGCCAATCTAGTGGTTATGAGGTTAAGAACATATATCGTCACGTATTACTAGCCATCTATGGTTTCTCCCATCTAGGTGTCTTATCGGTTCTTGACTAATGAATGTGAGGACTGTTCGGCTTTCAAAATTAACCGTCAGACTGGAGAGATTACTGCCGCTCAGATGTTTGATCCGGGAGAGGTCAGATCATACATTTTGAGAGTTGTTGCTGAAGATGGAGCACCTTCCTCTTCGGGCACTGGTCGTCCCAACAGGAGTACGTACAATTTTATTCAACTCTTTCTACACTACAGGCGTTTAAAGTCTAGTCTTCCATTCCGTTATTTTCTGTTTTATAAATCGGTGCATTCGCCAGAAGAGACATGCCACAGAGCATGTATGATAATATTTCCCTTGTGTACATACAGTACTTCAAAAATGGATTTATCGCTGTTTCAGTTAACTGCTATGGTTACATGCTGGTTAGATATATGATAAATTTGTGTCTTTTGTTATTTATTTCATCGTCCGTTAAATGCGTCACCTCATCTCTCCCATCGTAGCATTTTTACATGCATTCAGAAACCATTTCTCGCTATAGACAACCACGTTTTGATCCTCCTCATTTCAGATGACATTGATGTTACTGTGAAGGTGACTGGGCCCAGTCTAAATCCCCCCTACTTCCCGGCTAACTTGCCAATCTACAACATCAACTTGGATGAAGGCGTGCCGTTAAACTACACAGTGACCGATCAGATAAGAGCGGTAGATCCTCTTCCGGGTGAGTCCATGATATATGCATAAATTTTGTTTACCTGATAACAGTTGAGAAATACCAGTCACTTTCGTAAAATATGTCAAGCTTGGTAAGAGTTTTACTAAGATTGCTGGATATTATAGAATATTTGTTTCCTGCTGCATTTCTAGATCATAAAAAAAAATGGTCATAGTTGTTGATGTTGGGGTGTTTCTATGACACAGTCAGTAACACATCTAGGTTGTGGGATGGAATCCCAGTGCTTTTGGAGTGTTTCATCTGTCAGTTAACGGCTTCGACTTGATCTGCTCCTTTCCTAGGTAGTGGCCGTTCAGTCTTGATCAGCTCCTTTCCTAGGTAGTAGCCGTTAAGTTTTACATTTAGCTAATCATATGGCACACTGTAAAGTCGACCAACAGATCAAGGTTTTAATCCAGCCATTACCTTTGTTTGAAGGATATTTCATCCAATTACCACACTATCCAAGGATGTAGATTTCTCACCTATGTGTCCCAGGTGTGACAAGTGCTGAGGCTAAAAAGGAGAGTTATTCACCCTAGTTTTGGGTGTATTTATAAAAGCTTCAATTGGATATTTTGAAAAAGAGGTCTATCATGTTGAAAAATGACCATGATAGGATCAAGGAAGAAACGATCAAATTGTGCTCTTCTGGATTTCTACTTGCTTCACAATGGTAGTGTGATTGGCCACAGATCTCAGCCACCTCGGTTCAAATCTCAGCATGGCCTTGTCAGAAGAGTGTTTCATCTTTCACCTCTCCTCATTACCTTTAGAGGTTATTTGGCACATTTAGACTGCCCTGTTTACATAAAGTGGCCATAAAACTCCAAAACCTGTTATCATGATCTTGCTTCACAAACCACGGATGTTTTTTCCTTAATTTTAATGATGTCATTTTGGTGTTGGAAATGAATTGGGTGCTTCAATGTTTGGATAGTTTTTAACCTGCTGAAGCTTGTATCAGTTATAAGAACAGCTTAATTAAGTGATACTGGTTGTATTTGGCCACCAGCTTGTATTAATGTATTCGGTGCTTCGTTGGAGCATTGTTGATAATGCTGGTGTACTGATTGTTTTTCAGGTGATAATGTGATACAATATGTTATTGCTGGTGGTAATGAGGATCGTCGTTTTGCCTGTAACAGTACAACAGGCAGGATATATACTGTGGGAGACATAAGATATAATGATAAAAATGTGAGTATCACACACACACATACACCTACACACACTCCCAGATGGACTTTCTAATGATGTAGAATCCAGTTATTTACATTCCCGGTTTTGTTTCTGTACCTTTCAGGCCTATACACTAGTATTTGGAGTGTTTGATGGTATCCAGGTGAATACAACCAACTTACATATAACAATCATACCAAGGAACATCAACCCACCTGAGTTCATCAGTCCTAATGTCACCATAACCTCTGTCACAGAGAATGAAGTAATCAGCAGCTCAAAGCAAAAATTCCTAACTAGGGTAAGTAAAAGCTGACTGATGTGTTGTTTTATTTTTAAATACAGTTATGACCAACTCCAAAGTACTACACAGCACATGGATAGTTAATGTTATTAAAAATAATAATAATACTCGGAATGTGTACTGGTTCTAAATCTGCCTTGTTTAATTTGTGTTAAGATACTTTTCGTTTGTTTATTAAGTATGTGTCTGTCTGTGTGTGTGTGTGTGTGTGTGTGTTTGTGTGTTAATCAGTATACTTCATTATAGTTTTGTTTCATGTACGTACTGGATTCCTTTTTCACCGATTAGTTTAGTGCCACTGATCCAGATGCCAGACCAGGTAGAATAACCTATAGTTTGGAGGGAGAATATTATCAGCCGGATCGCTTTGGCATATCACCAGATGGCTCTGTGAACCTGATGCAGTCGCTGGACCGTGACTATCCGGATGGCACCGATGACTGGCTGCTGAATGTTGTCGCCACTGACACGGGACCAGGTGGCGCGTCGCTTCGCGGCTACGGCATGATGCACCTTCGGTTGAAAGATGTCAATGACAATACTCCAGTTTTTAACAGCTGCTGTATTGTGGGCGAGGTCGCCGAAAACAGTAATAGTAATCAATTCGTGATGCAGCTATCAGCCACCGATTACGACTCTGACTTGAATGGGCAAGTGACGTACGAGAAAGGGGAAGAATGGCCTAAGACCGAGGAGGGTAACGACCTGTTCATTTTGACGAGTGGGGGCCGGATAAGTACTGGTTTTTCAGCGGTACTGGACAGAGAAACCACCGACCGGTATAATGTACCAGCGCGTGCCATCGATGGAGGCAGTCCACCAAGAACAGGTGTGCGCATACAAATAATTTAAATCAATTTCTTTTTATCTGAGGATTCATATCAATCGACCGTTTATGCCATCAACTCGTCAATTTCGCAAACTCTTATTGGTGACATTATAATGAAGTGGCATTGCCATATGATCCACATCTTGGCAATAAAATTACTAAAATTTCTACATTTTCTATCCAGCTGAGCAGCAGATTGAGATTATGGTGCTGGACATGAATGACAATTCCCCGATATTCAGTCCTCGTCATTATGTGTATTATATGCCTGAGGAACTGCCCATTGGAGCCAGTGTGACATCGGTCTATGCGGAAGATGCCGATATCGGGGAGAATGCGCGGTTGATCTATTCCATCCAATCAGCTGAGGCGGCCAAATATTTCTACATGGATTCCCTGTATAATGCTCAGGCTGGCCTGATACGTGTACTGAAGGTGAGGCCTAATCTTAACATCAGTATCTACCTTTTGTATGATACGAGAGTGGTGTCACCTTTTGAAAGCTTTAATATATATATATTGGATCTTGGTCACCGAAAGTAATACTAACTTCTAGTTTAAATGTGCTAATCTTAGAATCGGCTATAATTATGTTATTAATGGTAAGTATACTGTATTATACAGTAAGATACTGCACATTGTACTCACTGGAAGTACTCTTGTAGCATCTGTCAAGTATACATGACCGAAAATAAATAAAATATGTACAATACTTTGGCACATATCAGTGGTGGATTGGTATTTAAGGGAACACTTTAAAGCTGAATTTCTCTCGGATGTTAGTTGATATTACTGTGATATCAAATTTTATGCCAGTTTGCAATAGATGATTGTTCTTCACGTGGCGGGAAATCTTATTTGCTGCTCATTTTATAATAGTAATTAACCATTACACTTAGATAGTATGCTATATTGTTACTCGTTCTCTTGGTAAAATGGACAGATTGTTGCGTTCACCTATTTTTGTGAGGAACAAAAGATTCCATCTGATCGTTACGAGTCATATTATAATCATAGTGTGGAATTGAAAATAAGATGGCAGATCATGCAATGAGTTCCCATCATAGCACAGAAGAGACTCCATTTATTGACATCTCTATTGCAGAAAATTGATTATGACTCTACTAGTTCCCACACGATGAACTTCACTGTGCAAGTACGTGACCCGGATCCAGCGCACACAGACATAGCTGAGGTGTCGATAGTGATTTTTGATGTCAACGATAATCCGCCTGTTTTTGTAAACCCACACAAAGTCATCAACATCACAGAGAATAAGGCGCAGCCGAATCTGATCCGATTGTTTGCAAAAGATATTGATTCTGGATTAAATGGTGAATTTCAGTAAGTAAAATGTTTGTTTTTTTGCCATTGTCAATCCATTTGTAAATGACAGATTAGGAAATCAAATGGCTGGCTAACTGATTTTGGTTTAATTCTTTACTTATTCAGTTGTCTATATTGCCATTTTTTATAAACCACTTTTAAACTTATCATACAATACTACGGAAAGAGTATTATATAAATGTAGAATACTAATAATAGTAATAATAATGCTACACAGCAGTATATTTTGTATTCTCTGAATATGTTAATGGATTTTGTTGTCGGAGCAATTTTTTTTCAAGCAGCTGTTTATGAAGGGACAATGACAAATATTTAACACCAGACAACCTTTTGGACAAGATCTTTTAATTGATGTGTATATTGTATTTCTGTGTTTTTCTCAGTAGGGATAAATTTACCATTACAGAGGGAGTACATTACAACAGGTCATTCATGGCTAAAATATTCTCTATACACGCTTTACAGATATTTTATAGACTACGAACTGTCTGAGGATGCAGATCGTAGATTTGTGGTGAATCCTGATAACGGAATAGTTACCATACGTACAGGCCTAGATAGAGAGACAAAACCGACGTACAACATCCACATACTCGCTATTGACAAAGGTATGGTTCTGTTTGGTCATGATTTGTGGGAGATCATCTTAGTGAGCATATGATTTTGATGATATTAGTAGTAGTAGTAGTAGTAGTAGTAGTAGTACCAGAATGATGAAGCTGGCTAATTCAAATGGGGGAGATGTGGATGATGAATTTAGATGTTACCTGGCTGAATAAAAACTCCCTCAACTGTAATATCACATATTGAAAACGAAGCCTGCTCTCACTCTCACCCCTCCTCGCACACCATGACTATAAACGAGGAATCCCACACTCTAACTCACTCAATCACAAATGTGACAGCAGTAATAACTTCGATTAGTTGGCCAAGATAAATGACACTAGAAAGATATCTTAGAAGTCTAACGGTTTATTCTTTAGTTATAGATTATCCATAAAAGTGCTTAGAATAGCAGATATTCAGTGGCATGGGGAAGAAAGGATTATATCATAAAATCTTAATTACTGTAATAATTTAAAGTTCAGGTCTTTGAATATTCGAATAATAATTAGCACAAAAAGAAATTTCTCTTGCGCTGTTTTCAAATAATTTCAAACACATCATCATAGCATGATTTGTATTCATCAGGTGCAGCCACTAATATATAATTTAGTGTCAAATACAACCAATTTCAGAAATAGATGAACCACATATACAGTATCAGTAAATCAAATATTGTGTTACTTAATGTTGTATAAGAAAAGGTACGATCAAAGTCAAAAGGTACTTAGTTTTTATGGGAACAGATCTGAAAAAGCTGGAAACATTTAGTTATAGTGTATACTGACACCTCCCCCCACACCCCCACACCCAAAAAAACAAGAAAAACTGCACTGCACTGTATACATTGAAAAATAATAATTACAATAAAATTACTTTTTGGACCATGTCTTTCAAAACTGGCATACAACTTCGGAGGGGCAGCGAATTAGCTTAGACCATGAAGGTTGCTCATTGGGACTAATTCTATAGTATAATGATTCTTGATCCTTATTCACCTACAGGTATGCCACCAATGACAGGTACAGCTACACTGACTGTTTATGTTGGTGACGTGAATGACAATGCTCCAGATATCGGAGTCATTGAGCCATCAGATGTGATAGTCGGCACCGAGACAAAAATTGGTGATGAAGTATTCCGATTTCAAGCAGCTGATGATGATGCAGGAGACGACCCAATCGCAATCTCTTATATATGTAACAATCCCAAATGCCAGGATTTTAACTTCAGACAGAGCAATAGTAAGTTTCACTTCTGCTCCACTAATGCTAAGAACATGAATGTGTGTGTGTGTGTGTGTTGTACACATGTATAATTAGGTGAGCCTCGTTCACACACACACACACATGCACCATTTAGCATTATCAACTTCCTTTCTTCCAGGCCAAGGTAAGACTTTCGGTATTGTGACTGCAAAGAAATCTGGTTATACTGCTGCTGGCGTTGGCACAGATCGTTATGATTTGACCTTTGAGCTGAAAGACAAATATGGTTTGAAGAGAAGGCGTACAATGCCTGTGAAAATAGAAGGTGACCCCTCAGCACGTTATCAACCAGGCACCAGCTACATCACAGTCTACAACTACAAAGCCCAGCTACCCGATACAGATATTGGACAGGTCTACTGTCAGACAGATGACAACAACTGGACACCAAAAGACAAGAAATTCTCAGCTTCTGGTGGCTCGTATGCTTATTTCAAGTAAGTAGCTGGCATTGTGTGGTATCAAGTTTTAATTTGAGGTGAAATAAGTCTGTTTTTGTTTGTTTAACAACTCATATATATATATATATATATATATATATCAATTCTTGTGATTTACCTGTGTCCAGTATTTTGGGAGTTTTATATATAATATATGAAGCTTGAATTTAAAAGATTTTATATTATCACACGTAACATTTGTCTCCAAATCATAGAAATAAATCTATGCTTATACCAACCTACATATTTATGACATTTCGTGAATACAGATGACCATTGTCAAACAGGATGTCATCTCGCAGTGTCTCTGTTTATGGTTTCATTCAGCTCCTATGTATAATCCTTTTCAAACATTTCAATGCAAAATCTCACACCTTTCATACTGCTGCATCCATTAAATGTTAAATATTTTGAAATTTTTAGGAACACTTCTGTTTATGTTTATGGATTCAGTTGAAACATTTCCAAAAAGATGGCATGCTACTATTCAAGAAGTTCCCTGTGTAATTTTTAATTTACAAACAGACCTTAACAAAATGCAATGCAAGAATCCAGAAGCCAGAGACATATTGTCATTTGATAAAGGGAAAAATATCACATTTATTTTCCATTTTTGTTTAAACTTAATCTATAATTTGCCTTAAAGATTTAATGTCATACACTAATTCAAGTGGGGGAGATACTGTCAATCTGAACAGCATAACGTTTGATGGAATTATGCCAGTTATGACAGAAAGATCACATCGTATTAAAATGTATTTGTTAATTGTAAATTATTTCAAAATGTTGTTATAATGAGTTGTTTTGATTTGAAATCCAGCTACGGGGTCAGCCACAATTATCATAGTTCATGCTGATATTCAACAGATAACTTTAATCTAGTACTAAGTAGTAGTTGCTTTTTAGCAAAACAGCAACTTATTGAACCCAGGCTCGTTATTGAAACGTTGAATCATAATTTTTAACATTTATGTCTACACTTTCAAAGCGGAGGTCAGAAAAACATGGCATTTGCGCTTGTGTAAATGATATTGATAATTATGAATGGTCCCCAGTTGGGACCATGGTTGCTTTAATGTGTCCCTGCGACTGAATTGACTCGATGGGTTTAAATGTTATGCTGATCATCATTTTTCAGTATACTTAATAATGGTAGCGTAATAATGCGTCGTGGGGCACCACGTGGCAATCATACACTGGAGGTGAATGTCGTACATACCGCCACCAAACAGAGTACAGTCTGCCGTCTCATGATCACTATCTACTACCTGTTTGATGATGCCTTCCAGTCATCTGGATCTCTGCGAATACAAGGTAAATCTCTTGGTTGTCAGTCTTAGGTTGCTGGCTTATTTGTGACAGAATTATATATGACAAGGCACCCTTGTTATGGAAGATCTTGAAAAATTAAATTGTCGTGGAAAGTCATGAAATTTTGTTATTGTTAAAAACATCATGGAAAATCACGGAAAGTTTCTGAAAGTTGATTTCAAAGTACCATAGCTTTCTTAGGATGCGTAAAGCCCTTTTCACCTTTTCCAGTTTTGAAAGGATAGCAATGAGGGAGAGCTTTCTTTAAAAATTAAAAAGTGACTTATAAATATAGAAAGATAATCACTGAAAATGTGTTTCGTCAAACGAAAGTCAGGGAATATTTTATGACATTTATGGGAATCCTGATGTTATGGTTGATAATAAGAAAAGTGCGGCTGATCATGATGGTTGATCACTTATATAATAATAGTGAAAAGGATATTTTATATAGCGCATTACCAGTAATCAACTTCAGTTGCTCTAGGGCGCTTTACACTGAAAACTGATTTAAACCATGTTCTGGTTCTCTTAGCACAAACACATTTTATAGAAGTAAATGCAACACTGGTTTATAGATATTAAAAATTGGCTAATGTAAATACGTGGCTTTTATGAACCTTACAAAGTATTTCTTTACTAGCTGCAATTTTAATATGTTTACACAACTTATTACAGGTTGTAGTTAAATTTTTTGTAGATTACAACATTCTACTTGTAAGTTGGGAGTTATTTTTGTCGAATCTGATGTGAGTTTTGTTTTATCCAGGCATCACTGCTGAGGATTTCGTCAGACAGCCATCGATCAAAGGCCAGAGTAAATACTTTGAGCTGCAGGCAAAACTGGCAGTGTTATTGGAGACTGAGCCAGACTACGTGGAGATATTTGGCGTCAGAGATGTAGAAGATGCTGACAAGCCTACAGTAGATGTATACTATGCTGCGCATGGCTCCCCGTATTATAAGACTGCCAGACTGAATGGTCTAGTTTGGACAAACAAAAACAACGTATGTCTCCTGTTTCTCTCTAGCATAGCCATAGTAGTCACTGTTTATTAGCAAGTATTAACAATTATATAAATTATAGTTACTATGCATTACACTATCAAAACGGATAAGACTCTGATTGTATTTGAAATTTCTTATATTTAAGCCATGACTTTTGACTCCCAGAATTGTTACTGTGCATTTGTTAGCAGATTGTTGTTAACAATTTTCAAGGTTCAAAGCTGTGATCTCTCTGTATTTCAGTAACTATTTTAATTCAGCGCAAAAGATGTCTTAGAAATTTTATAACTAGTTACTCTTTAAAGAAAAGGGTTAACTCTGAACCAACTTATATGAGATAGGGTTTGAAGAAAATGTGTCAAATATCAGTGTCCTTCGTGTTTTTATTTTTAGAAACATTTATTGTATTTGTCCATATTTCAGCTTGGTAACTGTTCTGTTGGTTTTCGCTTCATTTCAGTTGCTGCGAGGCTTAACCATTGTACAGGCACCGGTCTCCTTGTGTCAGACTGATTCATGCTACAGTGGTGGATGTCAGGATGAGGTTGTTACCTCGGGCAAGCCTTACCGGGTTTCAACATCACAAACAACGTTTATAGGCCTCGATGTATCTACGGTTGAGACTCTGTCAGTGTGCCAGCTATGAATTCACAAAAGCTATCAAGTGTGAACTTGATACCTGTCTTAACAATGGAAGCTGCACAGAAACGTATACCGGATACAAGTGAGTGTTTAAAATAATGAATTAGTGGATGCTTCTTGACCTTGAGAAGTATTGGTAACATGGTGAACCAATTGTAAACATATCATGTGTTTATGCAATGTTTTGTTTCATCAACCATAAGATTTTATTTGTTTCGCAGGAGAATTCTTTTTCTTTTTTTTAGTAACCTTATTATTCTTTATGTTCACTGATCTGGTTCACCAATGTCATTATAGGTGTTTGTGTCCTCCTGGCTTTGAAGGCCCTCGCTGTGAACAGACCAAGGTCAGTTTCAGTGGAAATGGCTGGGCGTGGTATAGTACGCTGCCTATCTGTGACAAGCTCAAACTGAGCTTTGAATTCATGACACGTCAAGCCTCAGCCCTCCTGCTCTATAACGGACCAATGTACGTGCCCGGAACTAATGACGTGAATGACTACATCGGCATAGACTTAAATGGTGGCTACCCACCGAGCGAGGATTAAAATGGGTTCATCACCAGATGTGTTACTATTCGTTCACGGCCTAAACAGCAAAGGAGAAAAGAAGTTGTCCGAGTTGAATGATGGCAAATGGCATACATTAGAATTGTTCAAGGATGGCTTAGTATGTAAACAATGAGTTTTCCCTTAGATTAATTACCAGTTAGTCACTGTCTGTTTTTGGAAGAATGATTGTGATATGTATTGTTTGGTCTTGGATAAAAGATGAACCTAAGGGCACAGTGATTCAGTTGGTGGTGTGCACTTGATGCCGCAGGATCGGATTGCTGCTGTGGAAAATTTATGCATGGAGAAATATATGATAATATATAATAACATATAACTAAGCATACATAGTGATGTTTAGGAGTGGGATGGGTAATACTCATAGAAAAGCTGAGATGTGTCCTGCCGAAATAATGTGATGCGATAGTCACTGATAGGTCTCAGATAGGCATATATAGTCTTCAAAATGGGAACTCAGTGACCAATGTGAACACCTCAAAAAATATAATGAATAACTTGGTGGTCAGTTGTGATTGTACCTTTATTTTATTAATCTAAAATTGTTGGTAAGAGTAGAATTTTTCCAAACTTTTCTCATAGAGATGCCTAGACTCCACCGACAGATACTAAAATATTGTATTTCGCCACTATGATGATAATACTGTTATTCTATTACATTGTTGATTTGTTACACAGGAGTATCACTTGGTTGTCGATCATTGTCAAGTTGCCAAAATTAATGAGACCATCAACAGTACAGAAGAAGAAAGACAAGCTTGTGAATCAATGGCTACAGTGGTTGGCACTGACCAATTTTTGACACTGAACACTCCACTGGAACTGGGAGGACGATCTGAGTCTATCACTTATCCCAGTAGTCTTGTAGACACCTCATTTAAGGGCTGCATGAAAAACCTCTGGGTTAATGGACAGGTGTGTACCGATGTCTATCACTGTGTGTGTGTGTGTGTGTGTGTGTGAGGGAGTATGAGAGAGAAATTCTAACACTTGTCATGATGTTTTCCAGTTATACGATCTCTATATTGGTGAAGTAGGACAGAGCCAGAATGCCGATGATGGTTGCCCGAGTGAGAGGTGCAATTTATGTCCGGGTAACAGTTCGTGCATTGGAACTCTGACTGGTAATCCTGTATGTCAATGTTTACCCGGTTACTCCGGTGACAGATGTGATGAAAGTAAGTTGATCAGAGGTAGAACTGGGTGCCAGCATTTATCATCACCAATTAACATGTTGTTGGTTTGGAATACCCAGTTAAGTCCGAAATTTAGCATCATTGCTCCAAGCTCTCTACGTTCTGATGAGGATGAAAGTCTGGATTTTTAGTCCACTACCAGAAATTAATATTGTTTCTTTATTTCTTCTGATGCCAGTCATGTGTTTTGACATACATCTTGTTATCTATAAAACTCCCCCAGTAACATAAAAGAAATGTTGACAGACAAAAAATAATTTAGGACAGGTGGTAGGTCTTTCTCAATACCAAAGCTTTGGGATAATCTGCCATAAACCTTGATATGATTATGAGTCTTTAAGAAAAAATATAGATAAGTGTATGTATGTATATTAGCTAAGTGTTATACATATTACACATAGTAGATGGTCTAACTGATGTTAATAATTCTACTAATTGACTCAGTTGGAAGTTTCACATCTCTTATTATTATTATTAACTCATCTCTGTTTGTGAGAGAGCCGTAGTCATCCTGTACTTGTATATGTTTTTGTAGACACTCCGTTGAAGGATTTCAGAAATGAAGACAGCTATATAGAGTGGAAGCTCAGTTCACAGTTCAACAAGTCACTGAGTTCATGGCATGAGTCAATCGAGTTATCCTTTCGAACGAGACAAACAGAAGGAGTCCTGTTCTATGGAGATAGTTTCTCAACACTCGAGCGTATCCTTATAGAGGTGTGTGTGTGTGTGTGTGTGTGTGTGTGACTTAATTTTCATAAAATATTTAATACATGGAAGTTCATTGATTCATAATAATAAAAAACCTACAAAAACATTTTACATAATCAATTATCTTCATTGTTTGTCATGATGGTAGTTTTCCCAGTGCTGTACATTGGCAATTGATTTTCATTTTCAGATTTCGTCTAACCACTTGCAAGTACGTTATGATCTTGGTGATGGCGACAACATTCTGGCGTTGCCTAATGTAAACATTAGTGATGGACTATGGCATGACATCAGTTTGAGTCGTTTCGGTAACCAGATTATCCTGAAGCTGGACAATGGGGACAGAGATCACTATGCTGAGGCATGGCCAAGCAACTCATTCCATCTGCTTGCTCTCGATGGCTCAGCTGTGTTTGGTGCAGCGCAAGTGTCGTACAATCCTTGGAGTGGTGAAGCTTATGTCACAAAAGCTCTGCGACAGAGTAAGTTTTATAGAAGTTTTGATACGGATTCATTTAAAGCTCATTTAGAGCATTCTTTTATAATGCACTTTATAAATTGTGTATTATAATAATAATAATATTACTATAGATAACTTCATTTTGGGATTCTATACAGTTAAATTTTCATGAAAAATTGTATCATTAGTCTCAGTCAGAAACTTCCATTCCTGTCTATTTGTCTGATTATGGCTGTCTTGGTTCCTAACTGTCTGTCTACATGTGTGTGTGTGTGTGTGTGTGCATGTGTGTGTGTGCATATCTACAGGTATGCTGAAATTCTACCAGACTACACTTTAATCCATGTCCACTGTTCTACCCCTCCTTTGTCTTTAATAAACAGTTAATATCAGAATAAGACAGACTATTTTCAATTATTCCTTATAATATTGTGGTCATGTTCCGTCTTTAGCTTGTATCAAGAATGTCAGATACCAAGGTCATCTGTTTCCTATGGACAAAGGTGGTGTTGGAGAGTTACCAGTGACCGTAGAGAAACTTATCAATGCCGATGATCTTTGTGACAGTGATGCCTGCGCTGGTATCATGTGTCCATTTGGCAGCTGTGTTGATGTGTGGAGACAACACATGTGCATGTAAGTAAACACTACGTACCACAAGCGGGCCATCAGCAGTCACTGAGCCACCAAGCTGAGATGGTAAAACAAGTTTTGCTTATAACTTGCAGCAAACTGGCCACATAAGCATCATTCTTTCAGTCAGCCATTAGTAGTCTTAATTGCACACTCGGCCTAAGACACAAGAGCCACCATTGTCACCAGCATCTACACACTAATGTTTTGATCTGTAGAATATCACTATTGCAGAGACACTGGCTGCCATTTGGATGTGATCATAAGAGGCTTCTTGTTGTTTTTATTTATTATCAGTCTGTAGGGGAGCAATAATGGTGATATCTGTTTATTTGTAAATTATTGTTTGGGGTCCAATGGGATTGACTCGGTATGAGTTTTATATTTATAACAGTACAGTTGTTTGACTTTTTTCAGAAGTCTCTGGTTTCAGTTCTGGTTCTGATAGAAAAACCTATTGTATGTTGTTCTTTGTCAGAATTTTTCTGTAGTGCGGTGGTTTGAACAGTGCTCTTCAGGTCATGGTTCAAATCCTAATGTGTTACCTGTGTTATTGGGATGTTTCCCAAGGGAGTCATCCCTCGGTCATGTGTCACAGGTGTGACGAGTGTTGAGGCTATAAAAAATGATCACTCACTCACCGACTGACCTATTTACTAATTGCTGAATAAGATCATTTAATCAATAATATCAAACATCTTTTATTACTCTATTATTTTAAATATAAATGATAATCAATAAGTTTGTGATGATACCTTGCAGGTGTGACTTGGGCAAGACTGTTGAGAATAACATATGTGTCTTGGTTCCGGACTGCTCCGTGCCTCGCTGCGTTAATGGTGACTGTGTGATGATTAATGAGAAGACCTCAGAGACGTGGCGGTGTAACTGTTATGATGGCTACCAGGGACCATACTGTAATGGCACCATCATAGAACCTGGAGCTGCCACAGCTGGTGCCACAACTGGTATGATAGTGGCCGTTGTCATCAGCCTGCTCGTCCTATTGCGTAAGTAAATCACTTCAGTATTATTTTTCTCGGGCGATGTGATTTATTATTAGGAAAAGAAATGTCCATCTCTTTCCGATCTCTGTTTATCAAATTGTATGATCATTCTCAGTGGAAGACATTGAAGTCACTCACATTAGTCACGAATGTTAAAACAATGGGGCACAATTTGCTAATTTATAATATGTACAATAATTAGAGGATTAGGTAATAAAAGGTTTCCATGGTATCCATTAATGGATGCTGGAATTCTAGGGATTATATCACCATGCTTATATCACTGTGGCACTGAATCTGTCATCACAGTATCAGCAAGTACAGGATGTGATTCACCTGAATGTTTTGGGGATGTGCTTGCTCTTTGTCTCCCGACTGTTAACATTGTAGCATGGTTAATGGCAGAATCTAAGATGATGGTTTTTTTTCTGTTCATCTTCTCCAGTTGTCATTTTGGTGATAATCATCTTCATGAAGAGACGACGTCCAACATACTTATTGGATGACCCCGATGATGATATTAGAGAGACAGTGCGTAATTATGATGAGGAGGGTGCAGGTAAGATACTTCTCTGTCTGTACTGTTGTATGCATGCACACCTAAATGTATGGTATACACCACCTCAATTACCATTTGTGTGGGGTATAGTATTATGATTATAAACATATTTAGATCTTGTAAACAGTTTCTGCAAATTAACAAGCAGTATCGTATTTTCTGCTTGATATATAACAATTAGTGTTTTAGATTGAAGCATCTAAATATTTTACAAAATTATATTATATGTGCCAGTGGCCCAGTATGTCCTCTGTAATTAGTTTGTTAACTATTAAAATCTCAATTTTGTTTAATTAATTAGGTTAATTAATGTTATTAAGATTTTATTGAAGTATACTGATGTTTTCTGTTTTACAATGTTTGTCTGTAATTTCTAGGCGAAGAAGACACTCATGGTTATGACCTGTCTCGTCTACCTAAACCAGTTGATCATGGACCGACATATCGTCCTGATGGCCCTGACAGACCATACGTCCGCGTGGATGAGCCACCTATACCTGGTCAGTCTACCTTCAATACCTTTTTATTTGGTCATTTATGAGACCTGTGGTGGCATTATCACAGAAGACCATGATCAACTGAGTAGATGGTGTGATAGCATAGAATATAAATGATCCTAGGTTCTTGTGATGCCAATTCCTTTCTATTGTGTCACAGACTGCATAATTAGAGTGGTTATTAATCGTATTTTCTTTAACAATAGTATTTTGGATCATTCACATCAAAGAACTGGCAATAAGAAATTACATGCCCATGCTCCCCACAGAGTTTAATTATAACATCAGGATTTAGAGATCCATGTACCAGGAACATTGTTGACCTTACGCGGATGCTAGTTTCAAGTGTAGACAAGTATTTTCACTTCCTGTAGTATTTATTATGTATGTCAGAGCCTAGTGAGACTTTTATCATTTCTAGTATTACTACCAAGATATCAGGTTAAAATGACCAATCGATACGCCGAAGAGCAAATTAGTGATGAGCTTAAATTCAGGAAAGTTTTAGAAATTGTTATATTGTTCTTATTATTTTTATTGGTTCATTGTTTTACTGCGATTTGCTCCTTTTCAGTGATGTTTTCTCTATTTGTTTCTACTGATAATAATAACATTACCATCTAAGAGAATTAAGATATTTGTTGATAGCCTCCAATTTGGTCTGTGCTTAAGTACGTATATTAGTTGGTACTGACTCACGTCCAATGCCACCGTATTAGTTTATTTTGAAATTTCACCAAACCAGTTACTGAGTGTATATTTTGGTAACAATCACTGACCTGCGTGCACTCTTTGCATAATTTATAAATGGTTGTTTTGCTCACAACAATGACATTTCAAGTCCTATCAGTGGTTAGACTTTATTAAAAGAATGGACCACCCTCAGATAATATGATTTAAATGTGTAATTCTTATAAAGATAACTCAATTTTCCAATATAGTAATCATGAACTTCACCTGATATCACAGATTTAAGGAAATAATTCTAATTACATGTTTGCCTGACCCTCGTTTATATTGTTATAACCGGGTAATACAAACAGTTTGTGGTGACATCAGATTTCAAGAGCACCTGGTCTGTGTCTGGCTTCAAAATGGGCGCACACTGTCCATCAATAGTGAATCAACCAGTACTTTGAACGTAATTATTTAATATCTGGTTGATTGTGTTCATATTTTGACATCATTTACAATTTATGTGAGCATATTTGTATTAGTCCTGAAAACCTGAAATGAAGGTGAACTGTCCCTTTAAGAATCATGTAAGTCCATTCATTCTCTAACCTGTATATTACAATCAGATTTTGATTAGAAAGAAAGGACTGATTGTCGATACAGCACGTGGTCCATTATTAAAATTTTATTAAAACATTTGCATTTATTTTGTGATAGATGTATTTGTTTATCTGATTTCAGAGCCCGAAGCCATGCCTCCAACACGTAGCCGCCCACCATTCCCTCATCCATCGGAATACCCAAATGTTGGTGATTTCATTGATGACCGTCTCGCTGATGCCGATGATGATCCTAATGCACCACCATATGACAGCGTCCGTGAATATGAGTATGAAGGTGGGGGAAGTACGGCGGGATCTCTGAGCTCACTACAGTCATCGAGTAGCGGAGATCAGGACTTTGACTACCTTAATGACCTTGGTCCGCCATTTAGGAAGCTTGCCGACATGTACGCTGGCGGCAATGAAGAGGACTAGAACAATACTTGTTAGTTACCTTGACACAAAACACCAAATGGATAAAGACTGTAATATGCTTCTTGTTTTGCGGCATTTAATGCCCAAATGTGGACTTATCCTGTATGACTGAGGGAGTGGAAGGTTATGTATTTTGGTTGCAACTGCGTACACTTCAGGTCCTCATCGCACGAAAAAAAATTGCTCGTCGATTGATGAAGCATGGCAGGGAGAAATGCCGGTTCGATGAAACCAGTCAAACGATGAGCAGAGATCAATTTCCTAGAACTATGTGATAAATATGCACAGGTGCTGGTGCTTACTAGGCATATTGGTTCTAGTGACAAGTATTACTTTTTTGTCTATTCATATAATAATAAGTGTCCAGATGTACATGTGGTTGGACAGACTGAGTGAATCATTGAGTGGAAGAGTGAGTGAGAATGACCGAATGTTTTGGAATAGTTATTACAATCTCCATGCGTATTAGGTTATTTTCTTAATGAAATTTGTACATATAAATTTCGGAATTAGTACGTCATTCACTTTATTGAAACAATATAGAGAATGGAGTCGGAACGTTCCACGTAAATTTTCATTTTTGTAAAATTCAAGTCCAAGGGAAAGTAGTTTTTCATGATGTTCATTGATAAACACTTCCAATTTCATGATGAAATTTTTTGTAGATACTTCTATTTACATCCATTATATATATATATATACATATATATATATATATATAAACTCTTGTACATATGTATAAATCTGATAGATTTTAATCTTGTAACAGGACTAGCTTTTTGTGATTTATCCATGTTAGCTGAAACTGCTTATTTATATTTACCAATAGTTCCAAGAGTCTGTGTTTTGTGTTTGTTTTATATCTAATAATCAATGATATGATCAGGATGGCAGCATTTCTATACGTCTTCTATGTGTTTGTAACAATGTTTCTATTGCGTGGTTGGTGGGTGGAATTTTGCATTTCTTATTTAAAGGAAGAGCACGATCTGTCGGCATATTATGTACACATAGCAAGAGTACCAACTTTGTGTACCGTCCCTAAGCGAGGTTTACCCGAGAGAGTATGTGAGTGGTAGTAACATAGGTTTTTTTTATGATAGGTTTGTTTGGCTTCCAACTTTCGCTTTATTAGACCTGCTTTCTGTATGATTTGTCTTTGTTCTCTGCCACGAAAGAAGTGTTCGCGCGAATCAATTGTCTAATGTGGTATTTGTCTACAACATTGTTCTATTACTGGTTGCGTTATTATTACATGTTACTGACCATTAGAACGATGTTGTTTTGATTGGTTTTATTACACAACTTGTTATTCGGTGGTAAAGGATTTTTTAAAACTATTTGCACAAATCTTAGCACGCTCATTGACCAGATCATTTGGATTCTGACTGATCTTTTTGACGATAGATATTTTCATGGTGTCTTCTTGTGTATAATTCAGTGGTTTGACATTTGACATGTCACCAAGGAAGTGACTGTTAGCGTTAATGGAAAACGGTTGCCCAATAACAGCTTCTGTGTGTAGTAACCTTGAGTGACTGCTAGAAAGAAGTGGCTAATCAATGTATTATATATGCAAACATTCCTGGCCGTGTTGTGATAATCATGAAGCAGTGCGAAAAACATATCGCGTCTACTCAGAATTCATATTTATGACTGTAGCATGCTATATTGTTAGGATTTTGGTTGTTTTACAAAAATGGTAGCCAAAAGATTTTAGAAGAAATTGTGTTCAATTTCATATCGACTAAAAAAATGTAATAACCAATCTTTGAAAATACCGTTGTGACAGTATACATTATGAAATGTCATATTTTATATACTAATGTTAATTATGTTGAATATGATAGTTAAAGTCAAATATTTCATGAATAGTATGCCTTTCAATGGAAAAAGCATGTTATTATTGCTTGTAGTTTTTATAAACAATGGGGCCATTTTATTATATATGATATATATATATATATATATATATTATATTTAGATATTTGCAATCTGATCGAATGTCTTTACAACTGTATATTAATATTTTATAATAAACATTTTTTAAGAAATATTGGTTTTGAAGTGTATTTGTTTTGCTCTATAACTTTAAAGTAAACATTGATTTACATACAAACAAACGCAAACCTACCATTGCTTTCTAGTGGTGTCGTGATGGTCAGAGTTGAAGCTGAGTACATGGGAAAGTTCTCAAGTATGGGTACATGCAGATTTTATGAGTTAAAGTACAACTTGCAAGTAAAAACACTTATTTTATAATGTACTCAAGTATGAGTACATGTTTCAACAATGATTACTAATACGTACTAACTCAGTTATTGGTGATAAAATAATAGTATAATTAACTATTGCACTAACCTACAGCACGTTCTTTGATTTATTCTTTTCATCTAATGATGTTCCACGTGTATATATACAGAAAAAAATTATAATGAAATGTCACAGACACAAGTCACCATGCATGTTTATAATAATAATGTCTTCAGATATTAAATGACTGCAATGTACACATTGTCAGCCATCAAATCCGATAATTCGGGAGTATTACGTATACATCTGATGAACGTGAAAGGGGTAGCTTAATTGATTCCAGATGCAAAGTCGTATTCCCAAGAAATCACACTCTAAATAAGTTCAAATGTACACACAAACCATCCAATAATGTAACCAAGCTACACATGAAAGCTATTAATATATATACGTGCTAATATTGAAACAAGAATCCTTCTTATGGCGTCGATCAGGTGATCTGAGCTGCAAACCTTAGGTCTGCCAGACTTAATTCGACTAAGGGTCAAATTCTTATTAATCCTAAAATCTAATTCTGTGTGTGCTTCAATTTCTGAATTTACATCCTATGATAAATAATCCTTGGTCCAGATGTTTCTCGGTAAGAAATGATGGCAGTTCACAGATAGCAATTATCTGCAAAATCCGCAATTTGTATACAATTAGTGAATGAGTTATCTTGAAGAAATGTGTGAAATTTGACAAAATCCGAAATATCCTTCAATATTTATATTGACGTAGAATAATACTATTATAATTCTGTTCCTCAGTCCGTTGATGTTTCATCAACCTTGCCATACTATGATGTTTTAGCACGTTTAATGATAATATTGCAACTTTAAGTATTGATTAGTGGTTGATTACATTAAAAATAATATATATATATATATATATATATTGCATGATGTAACATGAATTTCTAAATCCTTGATCTGCTATGACACCCATCAAATTGGATCATCCAAGAGACCATGTCAGATTGATAGACAAACACTACTGATACCAATACAACTTGTATATTCAGAAAATGAGACAATCCTTATAATGCATTCTCTGGATAGATGGTTTCCGCAACGACTGCGCCATCTAGCGAATGCGTGTCGTGTTTCACCGCGCTCGCTCCTGGTAGCCGAACTAAGGAAGGAGTTTTGTATCCCAAGTCATACAATCATCGGCAAATACCGACTTTAAATTGTGAAGTCAATCTGCAACGTTATGACAAACCGTTTGTTGTTCATTGCTGCACTGCAATCACCGGTTCTGATACGGCGCCTACACTCTATGATATTGATAAAGGATCAATCATCGAATATATATATATATATATATATATATATATATATATATATATATATAATTGTTATTTATAATTACATTCCGATATCTATTTTTATACGGAATGAAATGAAATGAAAAATTAACCAAAATCAAATTATCAAAATATTTAACAGTTACGTTTAAGTTTTGTGATCAGATATAACCGACATAATTCGGACGTTTTATGTTATAGGAACTGAACAGGAGAAATGACCACCTTAATGCACTTAGTAACGCGTTACTAACTGAGCTAAAGCTTTTGGTAAACCATATAGTATATACTGTGTGATCACATCGTGCATGCAGCCCGACAACCTTCTGGGTTCGAGGAATATTAGTAAGAGATGGTATAGTTGAAATTCTAATTCTATTGTAACCTCATAAAGTGGATAAACTTATTTTAGATATCAGAAATCTGTTGCTTTCACAACTGACTAGTAATCTGTACGAAGAATTAAAATCATCGGCGATGAGTGAACATCTCACCTATGATAGCTGTGTGATATTGTCATGTTGCGTGTTAGCCAGGACACATACAATATTACATAACCGATTAAAGATAGGCAGGCTACTAAGTGAAAAGCATAATAACGGTCAATTATTCAGTTCTGTTATTACCTAATTCGTCTAAGCTGTCCAAGACTGGATTGTCCAAACTAACACACAGCTGGCTAAAGTACAGCTAGCTGCCCACAAGATAATAAACGGTCAACCAATTATTTTCTGATCCGGAAAAAACATTATTTTTAATTAACATAATATATGCTATCGTAGCTAATATATCCGAAGTACCTATACGGGAGACGTGTTGATAACAAACTTTTCTTGTTGACCTTTAATTTTATACACATATTCTTTGTTACAATGACTTCATGCCCGTCTCTCTTGTACGCCATCGAGGGAGTTAGATGTCACGTCACACGTCCATTCTGCGGTTCTTCAGCGAAGAAGTATTTATCAAAATATATCATTAAGGATGAATACCATAAACTTAAATTATAACCATGTGGAGTTCAACTATTAAATTGCTTAACACAAATAAGAGACCAGGATTTAAATAAATGGTTCGTGATTACTTCTTCATCCCTCATTTGCCCTCAATGACGAAATGACTACTGGATTTGTTCCCTCAAAACCGTGGTACAATACTAGCCCATGTTAACGCGTCTGCTTGTTATCAATAATTATATATATATATATGAATCAGGATCCTGTGCAGATAGCTGTATTGTACAATAAACTGGGCAACGAACATAGATTTGTTGTTAATCTGTTCCCTTTATCAGTGATTATGTGTCGCCACATAACAAATTACATAAATTATATCCTATATAACATTACAGTGTTATAACCCAGACAAGAAAAACTAAATGTTTGACAAACTGTAGTTCGTTCCTTACCAGTGTGACGTTCTTGCCAACAAGACAAGTTGCTATTTTCTGATATTAAGATTTTCCTATATAAATAACTGTTTCTCGGTATGATTTCTACCCGATTTGATAAGTTCTTATAATTCTTCACCCTTCGCCCCTCCTGGGACATAGGTTATTGACAACAGTATTCCAAAGTCTTCTGTCCTGGGCTTTCTTTTCAAGCTCCCTCCAGCTGTAACCTGTCCTCTTTATGTCTGTCAGGAGATCCCTTCTCCACGTATTTCTTGGGCGTCCTCTTTTACTCTTTCCTTGTGGGTTCCATGTTAGGGCCTGCCTGGTGATAGTTGATGCTGGTTTCCGGAGTGTGTGACCAATCCACCCCCATCGTCTCCTTCTGATCTCATCTCCAGCATTCTGTTGGTGTGTTTTCTCCTCACAAGTCGCTGTTACTGATTTAGCCAGCGAATTTGGAGGATTCTTCTCAGACTGTTATTAATAAAGGTCTCTAATTTCTTGGTGGTGGTAATAGTTGTCCTCCATGTCTTGCTCCATACAGTAGTACAGACTTCACATTGGAGTTAAACAGGCGTATCTTTGTGTGTAATAGCAACACTTTGAAGCTACATATGTTCTTGAGCTGTATAAATGCTCCTCTAGCCTTGCCAATCCTTGCCTTAACATCCGCATCTGTATCACTATGTTTATCAATAATACTACCCAGATACGTGAAAGGTCTCTACCTTATCAATTTCATTTCTTTCCAGTTTGACTGGCTCCATGCTGGCTGCATTTACCTTGAGGACTTTTGTTTTGCATTTATGTATATTTAACCCCACTCGTGAAGAGTTCTTATAAACTGATTATAAATGGAAGAAATCGTGATGTTGTTTTCCGTCCAATTTTGATTGAACCTAGCAGCTCAATGATCTATATCCAACTATCATTATATCAGCAACAAAGGCTTTAGTCGAAGATGATTACTCACTGAGGTTATCACTGAGAGGTTAAAGTGTGTATGTGTACATTCTCTATCAGCGATTTATACATACTGTTAGAGTAAAGACTACAGATACGTCACTGAACGTCAATACAGCAATAAATCGATCATCGGATCATGAACCTTAGTAGTTGCTGTTTAATATCCTCTCAGGTGAAAGACTTCTTTTTATAATTCAAGCCATTCAGCTACAAATGTTATCCCTTACCTCTTTCTACTCTCGTTTCTATACTAGTTTTGATAAAACACGACACCAATAATTTCATAAAAGCTGACTCATTTTTAATGACTGTTTACCAAGCAACGATAGTCCAATTTAGTTTGTAATGTTGACGTGTTAATTAAAAATACGCATGCGCCAAATTTTCACTCGCTGAAATCGATCTCGTCTCGTTTCAAGCAACTCACGGTCCTTAATAGGTTCAGCACTAAAACTGAGCTATGGGAAGTGAGCAGATATTGAGAGAAAAGGTGTCAGATATCACTTACCTGTAGGTGAGCATTTCTGTTGTTATTGTGTTTCCAGAATGTGTGACATTGGATGTAATCTTTGTCCTTTAATTGTTGTTCAATGTGGAGCTGGTAGCCTTTAAAGCGGCGCCGAAGCTGTTAAACGTAGTATATACGGGGAAACTGTAGTCTATATATCCCAACTTCTTGTTACTGTGCACGCGATATCCTGATTATTTCGGTAACGTTCTCGTTGTCCCGTTACTGGAACTATGACACCTTCGCCATACTAGCATTATCTTTATGGATGCAGTCATCTACTTTCTGTCTAAATGTAATCTATCCGGGGGACTTCCAAGTTCCACCATAATTTGAACGCGAAGCTTCCTTTGTCGCAGACCCTTAAGGCTGATGTCACGTTTCCACCACTTTGAGGACGTGAAATTTTCACTCGTGTGGAATAAACGATATTCTTCGTGATTCTGATCTAGACACTTCGTGTTGATGTCGTTGTAGTACCATAAGAACGGTGTACTATCGTCATGACGTTGGTGACCAAAACAAAACTCGCCAACAAATGGACACGATGCCATGGCTATCAATAGTCAATAGATCGACGTTACTGATGTAGCTTGTTGATGATGCCACTGAAGGTTTCTTTAACAGAGAATACAAATAACATCCGGATCGCTGACTGTCTTTTTGAACACCGTTAAATTAGTCTATGGAAACTGTTAATTAGCCAACTCTTCACCTGTTATGCTAATTGTGATGATCGCTAACTAACGCCACCTGGTGTTGATCGTTATCATTTTATTAGGATGTAGATACTTCATCATTTGGGGGACTTTGATATCGGTAGTTAGTATTAGTCAGAGATCTGGATGGTAACAATCGTCGATAAGAAATACCTGTAAAGATAACGTCAGTTATCATATTATCAAAGTCCAGCGTGATATCAGGAGTTAGGTATGTAAAGAGATTGCGTAGTGCGTATGTGTGTGTGTGCGTGCGTGTGTGTTCGTGTTTGTTCGTGTGTGTGTGTGCGTATGTGAGTGTATATATATATATATTTTTAAATATGTGTGTGTGTTTTTAATATATATAAAAAAGTTTGATATAGTTGTATATATATATATATATGTGTGTGTGTGTGTGTGTGTGTGTGTGTGTGTGTGTGTGTGTGTGTGTGTGTGTGTGTGTGTGTGTGTGTGTGTGTGTGACCCCATAACTAAAAGCTCACGGTCAAGTCAGTGGAGTCTAGAAGCTATAGCTATCTGTCTTTTTCAAGGTATGCCTTATCTCTTAATTGTATGAGTCGCGTATCAAATGAGCAAAGTTCAGGTACTCGGAAGCTTCGACTAACGTATCTCAGACATCTACACACATAGCTGATCGTCTTTAATGATCTCTGACTGTCTAATGTTAGTCAGAATACCTGTCAACTCGTCATCATTGGCTCATCATTATCCATGTCCGTTCATTTATCAACCTACGTTTTCCTACCTTGAAGGTGATGACATGTGACTGGCATCCGTTGTCCTAGAGGTATCATGTATATTTTATTTAAACTTACCTGAGGATCTTATTTATATGACCGTTGTCTAGTCGGCTGTAAAGGTAAGGAGGTTCATTTTAAAATTATTAAAAAATTAATTTATGAAAAACAGAAACTACATTCTTATCAGATGTGCTACGATCATTATTGTTTATCTAACTTAATATTAGGATAGATTTAAATCTCTTATCAATGGGTAGATTAGGTGAACAAATGTTGTAAAGTTCTTCCTGCCGTACCTCAAAATACCTGAGAGATTACCAGTAGCTGTTTAAATATCTGATTGATATGCTCACAGGTGTGTTTCTATTGTGCTTGCATTGTGTTTCTATTGCGTTTGTGTTGGTTTTTATGACAAGAATAATCTGCTGATACGAAAAAGAAGCTGAGTCTTTTGTAGCAGCTTCTAGGGATGCAGTGAAAGTTGGTTAATTCAAACGTGAGGGAATAAGTTTAAGGGAAAAAACACGTCGAGTGATTCATAATTATAATTATATGTTAGTTAGACGGTTGATTTACTGGTCTTACCCTGTATATTTACATATTGTCATCGATAAGATACATATTATTGTCATATCACTCGATAATCCACGTTATTCATCCTTAATCCAAAACAGCAACCGACTATACATAGCATCATCCTTACCATGAAGTTACGTTATCACGTCACCGGATTTGCGTTCATTCTTCTGTGCCAGTTATTCGAAGGTGGTCGTATAAGTCCGAGTATTATTATCCCATCTACGGCCAGACTCGGCTTTGTCGTCACAGTTCTGGATTTATCGGAAGGACAGACGGCGAAGCTGTTACAATCCGACAATTCTCCCCTCGTCTCTAACACTTTTAATCTACACGCTAACGGCTGGCTGGTGACGAAGCGACGCTTGGACGAGTTATCCGGAACACAGATCGCCATCATAGTCCGACGAAGATATCCAGACGGCGAGCAACAGGTCGAGAAGCTGACAATTTTGGTTACGAACTTGCCCAGTGCCGTAATGTTAGGTCATCAGCCTTACGTTGGACGTATTGAGGAGAACAAGGAGTCAGGATCGGAAATTGGCGGACTGGAGGAGCTCCAGGGTGATATTGGGACCTTACCGTATGGATGTTGGCTCAAGCTGATGGATAAAGACGCCGATCTTGTGTTCCTTGATCCCCATTCCGGAACGCTTAGAAACAGAATACCCTTCGATAGAGAGAACCGACCGTTCCTCTACCTCGCGTTAGAGGCTCGGTGTGGTATCCGTATCCAGTACGCCGCAATCCAGATACGCATCATCGATGTCAACGACAACGTACCCGAGATGGACGACCTCTTCTATAGCGTCTCGGTATCCAGAGACGAGATCCGAGACGGTTCGACGCTGCTCAGAGTACACGCCACCGATCCCGATGAGGACCTCGTCTCATATGGTATGGAGGAACACGAAGCTTTCGTCGTCAACCGGGAAACGGGAGGCATCAGGATCGCCGACAAAAGCCGACTGTTACCGAAGAGTTACGAGCTGACCGTGTTTGCCGTCGATGAGGATGGACACCTCAGCGAGCCCTCATTCGTCAGAATAGAGGTGTCGGATTCCGGAAGGTCAACCTTCCGACGTCGACACCGACGTGCGGTCAGACCGACGAAGATATTTGTTGTCCGACTCACACAGCAAGGTAATTTATTTACGGTTGCCGCCGACAACGATAATACAGCCAATGAACGGTTTGAGTTCTACAGTCCGGATCCAGATGGTTTAGAGATCGATAGAGACACGGGAATGGTCAGTCTGATCCCTGGATTTGTCTTCAACGAAACGATAATAGACTTCCGCGTAAACGTAACCCGAGACAACGAACCTGGTTGTAAGTAAATGTTTACATTTTTAGTACAGCTTAATGTTTACAACGGCATGATTTTAAACATTGGTGTCAGGCAAACAATCCTTAAAGATAACTTATGTCTAAGACTGTCTAGACACAAAGACAAGTTTAGACGTGTAGCAGTATTAGCTCATATATATATATATATATATATATATATATATATATATATATATCATATATACCTTATATATATATATATATATATATATATATATATATATATATATATATATATATATATATATATATCATCCTCTAGATGCTATCGAACAAAAATAAAATAAAAACAACAACAATTTTATAGTACAAAAAGAATTAACGCACTCATTAAAAAATCGTTTGTTTATCAAGGAAGTTATTCACAATGATAATGTTATCATTCTAGTATAAATATAAACAAAACTAATCACGTTACATGTACAATATAATCCAGTTGAAGACGACCAGCCTGTAGACGTGTATATCGTGGACAGGACTTGGCAGGATCCCGTATTTACTAACCAACCGGAGGATATGTTTGTAACGATCCCAGAATGGATACGTCCGGATACCACCATCTACACAGTACGGGCTATAGACTCCCAGGATCCCTATCTGGCACCAGTCAACTACCAGATCGAAGCCGGTCAGTCAAATGTCGCAATCCATGCCGTTGTAGGCATAAAGTAAAATGTTGGATTTTCATAATAGGATTTGTTTAAACACAAATGTAGTATAATTCGCGTGGTACTAACATTCGCGTTAGTGCGAGTTTAGTTATGTGTAATCTTTCGGTGGAAGAGAGTCACTAATCAAAAGAAGTGCAATGTTTCTGTCGTTAGTAGATTTAGATCTAAGACAATTAGAGCGTTTATTAGCTTTATTCTTTAAAAGATCACCTTCTTGTTGTTTAGGCGATGAAGGATGTTTCAAGGTAGACACCATCACTGGTCAGGTACAGGTGGCCTGTAGACGTCAGTTTGTGATTAATAAAAGCTATCACCTGGCGTTATCCGCTCAGAATGTCGGAGCAGCCTTAACAAACACCACACCTACACAGATGTTAATCATACAAGTGGGGGAAGTAAACAAACCAACATTTTATAATAAATACGACAATGTCAGAATGTCAGAAAGTACTACGGCAGGTTCAAGGTATTATATATATATATATATATATATATATATATATATATATATATATATATAATTTATTTATTTATTTATTTTTATCGAAAAGGTTGATATCGAACATATTTTTGTCTTGTTGTTGCTGTTGTTGTTGTTGTTGTTGTTGCACCTTCATATTCGTTTCAAACAAAATTACGTTGTGTGTTATAACTTATAAAAGAATATTTCAAGCTACCAGGGTCAGGTTCGTTTTAACAATACTTAATAATAAAAAATACTAAATAAATGTTTAACTCCTGATTAGTTTAACTAAATGTTTAACTCCTGATTAGTTTAACTAAATATGTAACTCCCGATTAGTTTAACTAAATATGTAACTCTCGATTAGTTTAACTAAATGTTTAACTCTCGATTAGTTTAACTAAATATGTAACTCTCGATTAGTTTAACTAAATGTTTAACTCCCGATTAGTTTAACTAAATGTTTAACTCCCGATTAGTTTAACTAAATGTTTAACTCTTGATTAGTTTAACTAAATGTTTAACTCTTGATTAGTTTAACTAAATGTTTAACTCCCGATTAGTTTAACTAAATATGTAACTCCCGATTAGTTTAACTAAATGTTTAACTCCTGATTAGTTTAACTAAATGTTTAACTCTCGATTAGTTTAACTAAATATGTAACTCTCGATTAGTTTAACTAAATGTTTAACTCTCGATTAGTTTAACTAAATGTTTAACTCTCGATTAGTTTAACTAAATGTTTAACTCTCGATTAGTTTAACTAAATGTTTAACTCCCGATTAGTTTAACTAAATGTTTAACTCCCGATTAGTTTAACTAAATATGTAACTCCCGATTAGTTTAACTAAATGTTTAACTCCTGATTAGTTTAACTAAATATGTAACTCCCGATTAGTTTAACTAAATGTTTAACTCCCGATTAGTTTAACTAAATATTTAACTCCCGATTAGTTTAACTAAATGTTTAACTCCCGATTAGTTTAACTAAATATGTAACTCCCGATTAGTTTAACTAAATGTTTAACTCCCGATTAGTTTAACTAAATATGTAACTCCCGATTAGTTTAACTAAATGTTTAACTCCCGATTAGTTTAACTAAATATGTAACTCCCGATTAGTTTAACTAAATGTTTAACTCCTGATTAGTTTAACTAAATATGTAACTCCCGATTAGTTTAACTAAATGTTTAACTCCCGATTAGTTTAACTAAATATTTAACTCCCGATTAGTTTAACTAAATGTTTAACTCCCGATTAGTTTAACTAAATATGTAACTCCCGATTAGTTTAACTAAATGTTTAACTCCTGATTAGTTTAACTAAATATGTAACTCCCGATTAGTTTAACTAAATGTTTAACTCCTGATTAGTTTAACTAAATGTTTAACTCCCGATTAGTTTAACTAAATGTTTAACTCCTGATTAGTTTAACTAAATGTTTAACTCCCGATTAGTTTAACTAAATGTTTAACTCTGATTAGTTTAACTAAATGTTTAACTCCTGATTAGTTTAACTAAATGTTTAACTCCCGATTAGTTTAACTAAATATGTAACTCCCGATTAGTTTAACTAAATGTTTAACTCCCGATTAGTTTAACTAAATGTTTAACTCCCGATTAGTTTAACTAAATGTTTAACTCCCGATTAGTTTAACTAAATATGTAACTCCCGATTAGTTTAACTAAATGTTTAACTCCTGATTAGTTTAACTAAATATGTAACTCCCGATTAGTTTAACTAAATGTTTAACTCCCGATTAGTTTAACTAAATGTTTAACTCCCGATTAGTTTAACTAAATGTTTAACTCCCGATTAGTTTAACTAAATGTTTAACTCCTGATTAGTTTAACTAAATGTTTAACTCTTGATTAGTTTAACTAAATATTTAACTCCCGATTAGTTTAACTAAATGTTTAACTCCCGATTAGTTTAACTAAATGTTTAACTCCTGATTAGTTTAACTAAATGTTTAACTCCCGATTATTTAACTAAATGTTTAACTCCTGATTAGTTTAACTAAATGTTTAACTCCCGATTAGTTTAACTAAATGTTTAACTCCCGATTAGTTTAACTAAATATGTAACTCCCGATTAGTTTAACTAAATGTTTAACTCCTGATTAGTTTAACTAAATGCTTAACTCCCGATTAGTTTAACTAAATGTTTAACTCCTGATTAGTTTAACTAAATGCTTAACTCCTGATTAGTTTAACTAAATGTTTAACTCCTGATTAGTTTAACTAAATGTTTAACTCCCGATTAGTTTAACTAAATGTTTAACTCCCGATTTAATGCGTTGCGATATTACTTATAATCATTTGGGAGTTCTCAGTTTTCGGCAAACTTGATATATAGTAGATTATCACGCTATTTCTTTCAGCGTTGTTACAATAGAGTGTCTGTCACATCAAAAGGTTCCCATCACGTACGAACTTCAGTATGAAGACCAGGTGTCGCTAGGTGTGTTTACAATCGATGTCAACACGGGTGTAGTCACTCTGGTGGTAGAACGTCAACACATCCGTGACCCTCATCAATACCGGATGATGGTAACAGCCACGGAGATGTACACGGGATATACCTCTACGACGGATGTGAGTAGGTGTTAATGTAGGAAAACCCGGAGACACGTAATCAGTTTGTGTTAAACATGTACAGTAATCTGGATACGATTTCTGGCATCCCATTCCTCTGATATTAGCCCTCTAAAATATTGAAGAACTATTCTTCATTGTACACTAAGTATTCATTTAACAAGAGATGCACTATGACTGATTGAGCTGATATGCCTCATTCATTTATTGTCTGGACCTAGACACACTGACTGTGCTCTTTACACCAAAGTCCAGTTATTAATCTAAACATGAAACGTTTACAATTTCAATTTTGACACTTTGAGAAAAATTAAGGTATTGTTCATTAGTATACAGCACAAGTATTGAGGTATGTTAATACTGATTTGGGGGTTCTCAATAATCCAGATATTATAATCCCTTATTATGATAATTACATTGATACCGAATCACTATGGAATACGGAAAATATAACGCCGTGGTACATATAAACTAATGACAAACGTAGTCATTCCTCATGTGATGCTGTCACGTATCCGCCATTTTCACTCATTAAGTCGTGAACCTCACAAAGGGGGGCTTCTTGTCGTTGTTTTACCATGAACGGCATCTCATTTTACGCTGTCATTATTAAAGGTTTTCATTAATTAAATATTAATAATATCTTAAATAGTTTTATTACAATGACAATAATAACAACAACAAAATATTTATGATCGGACATGATTAAAACTCCCAAGAAAATGGTAATAATAGAATATATTTATTGTATTTGTCTTTTTAAATATTTTTATTGCTTATCCGAAGTTTCGAGGTTAACGTATCATGTGATCAATTTCAACATGATGGTAATTTTGAGCGTCTGCGTTGTCCGAACACAGAAAATGTGTGTGGGAAATTAATCTAATAACAGATACGTATGCGTGCGCGCGTGCGTGCGTGTAGGTCTCTCTCTCTCTCTGTTTGTGTGTGTGTGCTTTAGGATACATATATATGTTGACACTGGCTTAGAACATCAAAAGCTATACATCCTTTAAAACCTATACCCCATTAATCTAGATATAATTAAATCAATACATAGTTGAATTTATGCATACAAAAAAGTACACATCTATACTTTCGTAGACATATACATATCTGGGCTACTCCTACTATGATATATATATATGGCTATCTGGGCTACTCATCAGCCTGTGGAGGCCAGCTAATCCGCTTTTCGTACATGACAAATATGTCACGCCCACAGGGAAGCGGTTGATGTAGGCTACGCACAAAAAGCGGAAGCAAATAAAAAAGTGCCATTTGACGCCACAGTTCGTAGTTAAAAAACGTGTATGTGGTTCAATAGTATTTTAACTTCTATACAAGATAAATACTTTGACACCACAGTTTACATTCAGCTGCGTTTGAAAATGTCATGCCTTTTATGGGCTCTCGGCGCACCAACAAACATAACAGTTTAAGTTGAGCACTCGACAAAGGTGTGTCATGTACCTACCGGCGATCAGGATGAAAATGTGTTCCTCTCTGCTAACAAACATAACAGTTTTAGTTGAACTGTTACCCGATCAAGATGGAAATTTGTGCTTTCATGAACTCTCGGAGCTCAAATCAATATAATAGCTTCAGTTGAACGCCAAATATTTCTCGATCAGAATGAAAATGTATGCCTTTCATCAGCTCTCGGCGCACTAACCAACAGAACAGTTTCAGTTCAACGCTTGATAATGTTATGTCGTGTACACTACCTATGTATGGAAGCTGTGAAGTGACTCAGCTAAAAAAAAGCAGTACTACACAATGGATTATTACTGGACTAGACCAAAATATTGTCTCAAACCTGAGTAACCCAACAGCTAATCCTCACAGGTTTCCGATCATCACTAAGTGAAAATTCATCCATGCCTAATTTAGCGTCCCTAAGTATATGCAATTAGGTGTGGTGGGATCTAAATTAAAGCGCCTATCCACTTGATCTATTTGACCCATGGTCGAGAACAGCGGATTTCACGCAGATCTCCGATACTGCGAATGACACGTCGGGATTATAATAGCTATACATTTAATAAATTTCCCATGGAGTGCCTGCCGGAGTAACAAACCACTCCAGGAGTATAAATCCATCAAACAGCATTGTATGAATTAATAGGTCGTTTCGCCAGACCACATAAGTGGACAACAATATAGATTCTACTTCTTACATATCAAAGTTAATAGAGTTAAACATGCTGCAATAACAACATAACTTTCTTACATTGGTGTAATAAGGAATCTGGACCGAAATAGGTATGATGTCTGGTATGGGCAATGTGTGTTTTAGGAAAATATATATATATATATATATATATATATATATATATATATATATAGTGGCACTGGCTCAGAACATCAACATCTCTAAACATCCTTTGATACTTCTACCTTCATAAACCTAAATCTAAATAGAACTATACATACATCAATATAAACATAAAATGTTCTACACCTCCACATATCGATGTAATCTCTTAGTGTTGATGTATAATCTTTTTTTGTACTTGGCTTACGAACGGCCTGAATTTGTTCGTATTCAACATCATGCTGTTGTAACTTAAAGCTAAAGTTGTGTGTGTGTGTGTGTGTGTGTATGTGTGTGTACATGGGTGTTTGTGCGTGCCTTTGTGCGTGCATGTGCGTTTGTGCGCGCGCGCGTGTGTGTGTGTTACTGTCTTCAGCCACAAATGCTTTAAATATTTTAACAACAAACATCAAACATTTAATACATATTTTGACAACTTGACTTACCTTTCCCTATGTGACGCAGGCAAGTTATAATTGAACATACAGCAGCGTGGAACATATAATCTGAAGACAGACGTGTTTGATTTTGTTTTTCTAATTATACTTTAAATTCTGATTTTACTTACGGTTGTGTTTGTACTTGCATCTTTAATTACATATTATATTCGTTTATCTTTTCAGCTTATAATAAACTTGGACGGTGAAAACCTGCACACACCTTACTTTCCAGGTACTGTCTATCCAACAGAAACCGATATAAGCGAAGATCTCTCCATAGACAGCACTGTAGTTCAAGGGTAAATATAATTAGAAATACACACTAACGAATAAAGACATAATTTATGTCATAATTCTAACATGAATTTAATGTTTAGGCAATGTATTTATACACCAGAGTTAGAAGAGGTCGGTCACTATTTTGAAGTATACAGGGTCAATTAAGTTTTGACTAATATCAACTTATAAATTTACTTTCTCACGTAATGGATTCAATCTCAAGATTGATTGATGATGTTGACGGAAATGTGGAAAATTGTTTAATATCAATAATATATCAGATTGTTTGTTTATTTTTCGTTGGTGGAGTATAGAAATTAAAATACAAACTATAACTGTAAAACTGGAGATGACGTCATTATGACATTTCCGAGATAAACTACCTCAATACGATTTTAATTATGTATACAATAATGACGATATAACCTGACTTCTAATGTCCACAAAAGTCCTGTATTCAGGATAAAATACTCTAACAAGTGTCATATTGTAAGGTTAATAAAATGTTTATACAGATTTACAGATCTCTAATAAATTATAAACCTTTTGAAGTTGATAAAAGTATAAAACTTCCGGGGAAAAACGTTAACTATTATTTTGAAAATTGGAGAAAACGGATTATAATGGAATGAAACTACAGGAAGTGACATGAAGAATAGATTAAACCTTTTTTAACAATTTATTCTGATAAAGTTCTAGCTTCTAGAAAAAGAAATGCTGAATATTGTATAAGAGGTTAGAAAAATATACTGCGGTGTTTACGATGCAATGAAAATAGACCCATTGAAATTATTATGTTACCTCTTAGATATATTTATAAGTCGTTAGAGAAGAAAATAAAATTGTGAAAACTAGACAATTATTATTTTTTAAACACGATTCCCTAATTATAAACGTGAGAAGTCTTATTACAGATTACTATTATTCATAATTATATACAAAGGCCTGGTATGAAAATAAATCAGTTTCTTTAGCAATTATAAAATCAACAGAGGATATTACAGATAATTTTCACAAGCAAACGATAACAGCTGGATATTTGATTGATCTAAAAGAGCGTTTCATACAATAGATCACAATATTTCAAAATTATCTTATTACGGTCATCTTTGAATGGCTTTAAATCTGACGGATCACTTTTAAAATAATACTATTTCTGAACAGACTTCGTGATTAAGTGTGAATAACCACAGTTTAAATGCTTTTTGGTCATAAATATACTTTGTAGGATAATTTGATATGTAAAACCGTCACTTCACCTACCCATGGTAACACTGAAGTTATTCGTTCGACATATTCCGTTATTATGTTGTTTTTACTAAATTAACCTATGGCGTGTTTCGACTATTTAGTGTCAGTATTTTTAAATCTGCTGATTCTGTGCCAAAGAATCTGTTTAGTTTTCATGTGCCAAGTGATTTATTTACTTCAGAAGACTCCCGAAGAGTTGGGAAAAAATCCGTTGATTGGCAGCAAGCTGCCTCAACACTCGATCTATCGTATTTCTATATGGGTGACCCGTTAACCGCAGTCAGTAAAATACATTGATAAGAGTCATACGACGTATGACAACAAACTCAAAGAAGTGCGTGAAATGACGTAGTTTAGAGAAAGTTATCAGAGGCATAAGGGGGTATTTCGTGATCCGTGAGTGGGCTATTATTTTTCTGTGAACCGTAAATTGACTTATTTTCTTCGTGATTCGTGAATTGAAACGTGTTTGCTTTCCTCATGAATTGTGAAAAGTGTCTTATTTTCTCTGTGAATTGTGACACGAGTGTTATTATCATGTACCCTCTGACATGGGAAATTCAAGTAAGAAAAAACGGGGAAAGAAGATGTGTACAAGTGGCACAATTCGAACTTTTGTAAATTCACACAGTATGGCGGATGCAAGCATCACACGCACGTGGAGTCATATTCTCTACCGAAAGCTTGGGCTTTGTGTTTTCAAAATGACAAAGTGGTGTGGCAACCCTAGAATAGTAACAGCTTCTATGAATATTGCCAGCATTGCTAAATTTCTCGTGGCTTTAATTTAGAATGTCAACGCAAACCATTTCACAGTTGTACTTTAACAATTGCAAACAAATCTGATGGATTTATTTAATGCATAACCATACACATGTCAATAATATTTTTTACACCGCATACACATAATTTTATACTCTTATTCATGACACACTGATACAGACTAACAGAGATTTCATCGCCATCTCAACGCCACACAACATCATAGACATACATGTAGGTGCAAACAATTCGTTCAACATGGGACAACAAAACACGAAAACAAACCCTTGTCCATGTTGCCAGTGGCATATAAGTGATACAGAGTATTCATTTTATGTTTCCCATCCACCATCAACCCATTCCAGGATTTATTGATGGAGTTTTTGCTCGTGATTTGGAGTACACGTATTACGAATGCCATATTTGACGTGCACGAACATCTAAAAAAAAACGCGTGCAACATCACTGCATTCCTGCCGCCTGGCGATCAAACCGTGAAATATAAATTTAGTCCTGGAACAAAATATGGAAACAAAAAACCGGGAAAATATCGCAAAAAGGAAATAAACAAATATGTCGGGTCAGATGTCAAAAGTGGGCCGGTCGTCGATGGGAAACAAGATATTTTGTTTATGATGCCTAAAAGAGGATTATTTTGTACAGACTTGAAAATAAATATGGAATCTAATTTTATTGTTTGTTATTTCTTAATTAGGATTATGTTTTTCTAGCGAAAGTATTAGGATATGTGAATTTTAAATGTATTTATCGATATAATTATCCTATGAGGAATCTATTGATGCATTTGAAATACTATGGGTATTCTGGATGATGGTGAATATAATGAAATATGATTTTTATTGCCAAAATGCTAAATATACGACATATGGGGCCGTTGAGCAATGCATTAAATAAAGCAGGAATGTGTCAGGAAATCGACTTCAAACGTTCTGACTATTTAGAGTGTTCAAATAGGCACACGAATCACAGTTCAATATTTTGTATGACCACCACGGGCATCGTACAGAGCTTGTACTCGTCGAGGCATGTTGCCAGGGTTTGAAGAGGAAGAGCTTGCCATGCATCAATCACAATTCCTCCAGATTAGTAGGCTGGTTGGCACTTGCATCCATGGTGCGTGTTACTTCGGACCACATGTTCTCTATAGGATTTATATCCGGAGAACCTGCTGGCCATTCCATGTGTTCGATCCCTTCAGTTTCCATGAAATTGACCACTGTGTGAGCTCTGTGAGGCATGGCGATGACTCCTGGTACACACAATTATGCCCAGATGTCAGACGATCAAATGGCAATAACATTTTCTCCAGGATCCATAGGTACTGATACTGATCCAGATTTCCATCGACCACGTGAAGGTCACCTTTTCCACCATGGTGGAAAGCACCCCATATGGTAACTCCACCACACCCAGCTTGGACTCTAGGTATGATGCAATCTTCATTATAGGCCCCATGTTGCTGTCTGCGGACCTAGATACGACCATCTATCCGGTAAAGCAGGAATCTGGATTCATCGCTGAAGATGACATGCTGCCAATGACCTGGTCGCCAGCGGAGATGGTTTCTAGCCCAATCCATACGCGCCTGTCTATGTCTTTGCAACACTAAACGTTTTTTCAGAGGTCTTCTGACGTAACCTGCACGGATCAATTGGAGATTCACTAGCATTCTTGATACATGGTTATTAGTGAACCGTAGCCGTTCAGCACGAAGGGTGTTTGCTGACTTGGTACGCACATTTCGGCACAAACGTAGCAGATAACGGCCTTCTCTTTCTGTTGTCTTACGAGGACTTCCGGGTCTAGCTCTGGGTGTGGATACGTCCGTCTTACGATTTATCTTAAGCACCATTGAGACTGTTCCCTGTACTATCCCAAGAGCTTGGGCAATGACCTTCTGTTTGGTACCCATACGCCACATGGCAAGAACTCGTTGATAAATTCCTTAAATGACGGATTATGGTGTCAAGAAAGTTGCCCAAAACTTTCATCAAATTCCGCCGGCACGCCCTAGTACTACTAGAGATACCAATAGCGCTAACACCTTATTTACAGAGCCTCAGATATCACGCCACTTGGGTGTTTTATTGATCACCCACTCACTCAAAACAATACCACGTGTTGAAAACATATGCCAAAATACTCGTCACGTATCAATTATTACGCTGATGCCACTGAACACATCAGAAACACTAACCAACTTGTCCTAATATGCTGGTCCACAAACGGATGCAACGGATAAAAATATATTCCATATTTATTTTCATGTCTGTATATTGGGGAATAATTCTAGAGATTTGTGGAATGTCGAAATGGTTTCTAGTTCATTCGGTAGGTGTCGTCGCGTGACGTGTTGGGCAGCATATTTCAGGATGATCGGTTGAGCTACTTTGTGTAGCTATCACTAGTTATGTAATAACACTCGCCTATAGATAGTTGACTTTAAAACCAATTTAATTGAAAGGAAAAATCTAATACGCTTCCTAGTTTATCATATTTGTTTAAAGTTTACAAACGTAAGTCAAACCAGGCCGTTGTTTATTTGATATCAATGGCATCATCAGACAAGGAAGATCAAGCAGACGAGAACCGGGGTATATGTGTGTTGTACATATAATTTATTTATTTCATTCCATATTTATCATGGTCGGGTCTTTAATATAAACATCATGCTTCTTATGTGTTTCTCTTCAACGTTGTTTAATTTTAAGAAATATTATAAATGTATGATGTTTTTAAAAGTTTTTTAAAATAACAAATGTCGTACAGGATGAATAGATGCTGCAGGGGGTGGGGGGTGGATTAGGGGTAAGTTCGGCTTATTAAATAAAGTACCTTAATCTAACTGAACGTCATCCATTTCCACCTACAAGCTTTATCGTACAACGTTTATAATTCTAATTTCAGTTGAGGCTGTTGACCTTGATCTAGGAATTAACGGCCTCATGACCTTTTCTGTTAATGACCCACATTTCTCGGTGAAGTCATCGGATGGTAAAGTAGCTGACGTCACTGTAGCAAGGTATGTTGTTTTCTTACGATAACAGATGGCGCTGCTATATTCTCTAGTAACGTGTTTATCGACAGACTTTATGTTAATCAATCCAAAATACCGTATGTCATTAAGACGTAGCTATCAGTTATGGCAGTTTATTTTCTCTGTTTTGTAATAATTGGTTTGTTGTTATGATTTGCTCCATGTTATTAAAGCCGTCTGGATTATGACCGGATCGCACTCCACCGTTATGACGTCACACTGACCGCCGTCGACATGGGAACGCCAGCCAAATCAGCGACGACGCAACTCCGTATATGGATGAAGGACGTTCCAGATGAGCCACCCGTTCTGGAACCAAATGTTCAGACATTTCGCCTGAATCAGGATGCCGTAAACGGTACTTTGATCCACGTGGTGCAGGCTTATGATCCAGATGTTGCTGACACCTTATCTTTCTCATTCGAAGGTTGGTAGGCCACGCACCTGCACCTGTGTGCGTGTGTGTGTGTGCGTGCGTGCGTGTGCGTGCGTGCATTGTAACATTTTTGTACACAACCAGTCCATTCAATAATCAAAAATAACTAATTGTAAACAATAGTTTCAGATACACGTTATATTAAACTAGCTTGAAGACAATCATATTATAACAAAGAACAATTGGAATATTCGTTCATTTCTAGACGATTCGACTCAACAAGATCCTTATATTCTGGATCCAAACACGGGATACTTGAAGTTAGCCAGACCGCTGAAGTTGGATGATGCCACTAACTTGACAATAAAAGCAACAGACAATAACGGAATGTTTACATCCGGAAATATAATCGTAGAAGTGATAGGTGTTAATCATCCACCTTTCTTCACACGATGTGACAGTTATACTTCGGTCATATTGAAGGAACACGAACCGCTCGGTACATCTGTACTTAATGTAAGTTATACACTGATCAAGGGGGATAGACGTAAACGTTTATTTAGTACATCTGTACTCAGAGGCGTAGGTTTATGTATATGATGAGGGAGGTGATGTGGGAAGGGAGAATATATATATACTTCATCACCACCACCGTTCTTAATGTTAGCTATACACTACCTAACCTGTAAGACAATGTCGTGTGGGTTCACGCTTCTTGATGATAAATTGTGTGTGTGTGTGTGTGTGTGTATCATTACAACATAGCTAGTGCGCGTTATACGTCAAGATTCTGTTTATATATATATATATATATATATATATATATATATATGACTATAATAAGTGTATTTATATTTAATACAAACCACTACTGTTCCGGGGCTTGATTTAAATATATTCGTCCTTTAAATAGTCTTGATTAATGTTTACCATTAATAATGGTTTCATCTTCCAATTAGCTTACAGTTGAGGATAAAGATGTCGGCGTTAATGGCGAGTTGACCTTTGACGTTTACTCTAGTTTGCCAACCCTTAAATTGTTCAGAATAGGTGACGTCATCAAAGAAGGTAATGGCCTTTGGACAGTTAACTTGGTATCTGACCAAGAAATAGACAGAGAGAATCCCATCCATGGTTGGGATTACGTTAATGGTGAACTTAGCTATCAGGTAATTATAGTTGAAATTCCCATCAAATGTAAGACACAGGTAAGACAAAATGCCGTTTAACAGTTTATATACTAATAAGATTAATTCTATGTTATAGACCATAATCTATTATCATAGCATTTGAATAAGTATTATATCATATGGACAAACCAGTATCATAACATATATATATATATATATATATATATATATATATAATCCAGTATCATAACATGTACATAATCCAGTATCATAACATGTACATAATCCAGTATCAGAGCATGATATAATCCAGTATCATATCGTATATGTAATCCAGTATCATAAGATGTACATGTATATAATCCTGTATATGTCATTAAATTTCCCCCCCCCCAAAAAAAAAAACAAAAACAAAAAAAACAACAACAACAACACTCAGACAAAACCTACTCAGACAAAACCCCACTTGGACAAAATCTACTCAGACAAACCCCAACTGGACATAACCCCATTCATTCACTTCTCTCATTAAACAAGTGTGTTTAAGAGTGCCCAGTCTACAAGGAGGAGATGCATATTTAGTATCATTGGATACCTGGGATGGGGTTGACAGTTGAAAAGGTAACGCATAGTGTTGTACGTTTGTTGGCAGTGAGGGGAGAGTGATGGGGATGAGGGATGAGTGATGTTTCGTGTGTATGTCCAAAAACATAGTGGTCTGAGTTGGATGTCGACCGGCCTATTATTAAGGAAGTTACGTTCAGATACTGTGGTTGTCTGGTATCAATCCTTGGAAGATGATGTGTGGTTTGTGTAGACCGAGTTGAGTTGGTCGATGATGAATCTGTCGATGAGGTGGTGGGATGTGCCTGGGATGTGTTCTATATGTTCAACAACTTCTAGACATGTGGCTTCGTTTCGCTAGTTTGTCAGTTAGGTCATTGTCCTCAAGGTTGTGAGTCCAGTGAAGGACTACTTGGAATTGAACGCTGTCTGATAGTTGATGAGAGGAAGAATAATGTTTGTGATGACTGCGGGATAGTTGCGATAAGCAGCTTTGGAGACAATGGGTTAACCTTCTTCTGGATTGGATTTTATGTAACTACTTGAACAGGTGGTTATAACCATGTGGGACGTTCATTGTACCTTGGAAGTATGATTCGCGGCATGCCAATTTCCTGGAGTCAAGCTTCCTTCATTAAGCAGGATGCCTCATTGTGTACTCAGGGATATGTTTGCATTTCTTCTTGTACTCGATGTTACAATGTCGATCTCAAGAGGCTTGGACTGTTTCCTTTTTTTATTAAAAGACGGATGGGGACAATTCCTGATTTTCTGTATACCATGATGGAGCCTGCTTCACTGGGAAAGCCCGAGATGTAGCGTGGTGGAGTTTGTTGTGTTCTTTATAAGTTGCAGGCCGAGAGGAGGACAGGAGTCGCGTATAAGATAACGGACTGTATCAAACACTTGTATAAAGTCCGTGTGTTAACTCCGATCTTCTCATTTCTGATCGCCTTGATCGTGTCGAATTTGGAGTCGACTTTACATTTGGCCTGTGCTACATGGCGGAGTGGAGCGCAAGTCGACGTTCAATGGTGATCCCGAGAGATATTTATAGCTGTGGGCCATTTCCAGATGTTGCAGGCCGCGTTTGAATTAATGTTCCAGTTTTTTTCCGATTCTCTTATATGTTGGTCAGTTTTGACCAATTATTATTAAACTAAAGCTGTAGCGCTTCCCAGTCACATACTTTATGGGATAATCTCTCTTGATGATCTCCTTAATTACTTTTCCTTCTCAGCTGTTCCATTCAGTACTTTGAGTGTGTGAAACAGAATCTAGTACAGCGATCTGCAAATGTTCATGAGCCTGAAAAGCTGGAAAAATACCATTATTTGTTCCCTTTTGCGAGTGCGTGTCACCAGACTTGCAGCACAATTCTACACCCACTAAAAGCGGTTTATCAGAGAAAGAGGGGTATCATATAACACTGAATTGCCTTAACCCAGTTATCTGGGCTTGGATTAAAGTCTTGCTTCTCTCATCATTTCTGTACTTCAGAATAAGTCCTTTTGTTCCTTATTTGATAATAGCAGGACTTTCATGGTGCTTCTGCTATTCTAATCCAAGGGTGTTATCTAATATAGGGCCTGAATTTCTTACAGAGACGAAATAAGTTATATAACTGGAAAGAACCTAGATATGAAGATTCTCTGGGTGATAACACAATGAAATCGGTGTTGACTTAGTTCTACTTCAGCATGTTCCTTCCTGTTCATGCAAACGCTTAGGCCTGCTGCACAAGATTAAGTTGACGATGAAATATCATTCCATTTACCATATAGCTCTAAAATCTTGTACACCTGGGTTTTAACGGCATAATAACGACATCTAATGTTATGTCGTGATTTAGTGAATAGCGAGTAATATTTTTATCCCTGGATTTACGTATTTATAGATATTGTTCTAGTTGGTACTTTGAAACCTTCAATGAATAAAAATGATGATGAAAGTAGTAATATATATATATATATATATATATATATATTGTGTGTGTGTGCGTGTGTGTGCGTGTGCATGTGAGCGCACGCACGCGTCCGTAATATCTAACGTTGAACGGCTTTAACTTATCGTCTTAGGCGACTGTAATAGCAAAGGATGACGGCTCCCCAAGTCTGGCTACTACATGCTTCTTCTTCGTCCGAATCGAGGACAAAAACGATCAGGATCCGATGTTTGATGAAAACATCTATAGGACAACAATACCAGCTAATCTGGATCAAGGTAAAAGAGTAATTAGACTTTTTGCCGTCGACGTTGACGTCGGTCCAAACGCTGAATTTCAATACAATCTTACAAACGATGATCAGTGTCGGGGATGTTTCCAACTGGATATAAATACAGGCTGGATCACGAGAGGTAGCACCGGAAATTTACTTGTAAGTGATATCTCCCTTCATTTATCTATCTATCTATCTATTTATCTATCTATCTATCTATCTGTGTTTCTATCTATATATTACTTTCTATAAATTCGTCTGGCTTTTGATGTTAGTTAGGTACTAAATCAAATATATATATTTCGATCGATCAGCAAGTCAATGTTCAAAATTGTCCAAGGAGTGGATAAATTTGATTCATTGTCGGGATTCAGTGATACGTAGCGCTGTATTTTTTCGTCATGCAAATACTGTATAACGACCCGAACGGGGCATGCGTACTATATGAAAACCAAACGGTCAAGAGTTATATTCTGTGGTGCACCAAATAACAAAGATAGAACATCAGACATAATTCCATGAACATACTCGGTTTGGGAACGTTTTCAAAATAGGACTGAAACTATGTCTTTCAATCTGGAGAAAGGTACACCATGGCCAGCTGTGGTCAAATAGCTCCAGCCCCAGAACGACCAGTAATCCTGACGTACCTTGATCTATGTACTATCACAGAGATCAAATAGTTAATCAATGCCATCCAGTGAATTCCAACACCAGAGAAGACCTTTGGTTCATCCAGAAAATTGTCAGTTGGTCCGTATTTCCTCGACGACATAACGTTAGCTGACCCGAGACTGTCAATCAGTGATTTGGTATGTGAATCCCGTTTGCAACCTCAATCAATACTGAACTCGCCTAAGATCTACATAAATCATAGCTTCAGTTTCTGTTTCTGTTTACTGTTATATTAATTATAATTTTACTATATTATAAATATCCTCCCCTTCCAGCTATATTGTGCCGATATCAAACTGCTGGAATGATTTCATGCCAGATTTGTTCCTTATAATTCCCATCCTAAGTCATGACCCATTCTGCTGATATCCCTTTTTTTAATTTCTACTGAATGCACATACGAGTTGATGTTACTGTAGAATGTTCCTTAAGAACTCAAATAAATTCGTGTGTTCAACAATATATATATATATTCATTCTTTATTATACTATATCATTATTACCTTTATATCATAACTACCTACTGTTATTTATTTTCCTTCGCCGCATCCACATACATCACGTGCTGGTATAATAATTAATCATCAACTTTGATATACAGTGAAATATACTGTTGTTTATTGATATAATATTGATATACAACGAGCCTTCGACAAACCGTACATACTCTTGACTCCGTAGCTGATATATGTTTATCACCTACCAGGTAGATGAGGAGTACGTCTTACAGGTCAACTGGGTAGCCAGTTCTGGTTCCGGTTCACCGACTGAGGTAAAAATCACTATAAAGGAAAACGCCGACGATTTGCCACCAATATGGAACAACTTCGACGGAAAACCCATTGATGACGTCACAGGGATTAAAATCATGGAAAACGAAACTCGTGGGGAAATTCCCAGTTTGAACTTCACAACGAACAAGGCGAGCATTCTGGAGACAATACCTGGTGCGACACCGTACGAGAACGGGCATAACCACTTCTCTAGAGTGACTTATGGTGAAACGTCGTTAGTGCTGACAGTTATTGATGATCTCGATTATGAGACGGTCCCTAAGTACAGCGTCAGGATCCGGGCATCGGTGAGAGTAGTGTCATCGCCTTCTCATGTATGTGTGTGTGTGTGTGTGTGTGTGTGTGTGTGTATGCGTGTGTGTGTGTGTGTGTGTGTTGTTATGGTATATGTGCCCATATTTTCCTCACTATAACGCATCCTGTTTTGCTCCAGATGAAGGGTATTTCTCCGGATTTACCCTTTACTGATGCCAGACTCCGTATCGACCTTACTGACGTTAACGATAAAACACCACAGTTTGTCGGGACAGATGACAGTCGTACCTATCCGGCAGGTGTCTCTGATCAAACAAACCCCGGTGATGAGGTAGTCAAGGTGACGGCCATTGATGGAGACGGAACTGCCGAACACAATACCGTAAGTTATGTTGCGACAATTGTGCGCCCATCAATAAATATTAATCATAAGTCTAGGGCCCGAATTGATTATTTTCCTAGGGAGACATTCCGGAAGTGCGTGTAAGTTGGTTCAGTTCGAATCCTGAGCGCCATGTTTGGTCTAGTTACTCCATGACAGGAATACCTTAACACAATTTTAGAAGACTGGCCCTATTAAGTCCATCATTTTGACACTGAAATGAACTGATCGTGGGAATATGGGAATTACCTCAATGGAAAATTTGGAATATGACTATATTTATATTCAGAAGGCTGAGAGGGACTTCAACAACGCTCATAATATGCAATTGGTAATGTTAGATGAATAGTCATCTAGGCGAATTCTACTTTAACATAATACCGAGTTGTCGGGTCTGTGTATATCAGAACCTGTTAGCAAACGATTGATTTAGTAACTAACCAATCAGTGAGTTCCGTTTACTGAAAGATACATTTTATCAAAGCTGTCGAAGTGTTTCCGTTTGTAGAGTCACGCATTCGTGAACAAGTAAAATTTCACTTATTCGCAAACAAATTTTAGTTAGGCCTACTCAAAGCTTCTTATGGCTGTGTATTATAGACACTACTAAACTGTTAAAAGAAGAGGTGTTTCATCGAGGGCGGCTAATTCCATGCATCCACCGGGCTCCCGTGTACCGAGAAATATCATGTGATAGGAAGAGGGAAATGTTCGCATTCAGGCCCAGTGTGTTGATTGATCAATTAAACTTATACCGACACAAACAAGTATACACGCCAATCCAACTCTTGTTGTGGACAGAGTCAGAGTGTCAGCAGTACAGCTGGCTGCTCTAGGTCCACGTCTGCACTTGCTGAAGCTAATTTCTCACAATTGATACTCTCTGTAACCCTTTTCGCGAGTAGTTCAAAGTTGTAGGGCTTGATATGCCTGAGAATAACAAAACTTTCGTCGGAATCTGACATTTTGTCTGTCAACTGGTGAGAACTCTTGTAAACAAGCTGTGGCACTACGTGGTGGTTGTCAAAGATGACTTCACACAATAATCCCTAACGAATGTAGTACACACTAGCAATGGCTCATGAAAGTTCGGAAATTAAGGATTTAGGGAACGTTTTAATGGAAATATGATAGCTGGTGGTTAGAATTGTTTTGAGTGTGGTAGTGCATCTGATAGGGAATAAAATAATTATATTTACTTCGAAATGCGAAAAAAAAATTCCCGTCACCTTTAAACATCTAAAGTGTTTGCACACTAACAACCGAACGGTGCCATATAGCCGTGCCAACGTTCAGAAAGTTTAATTCAATACTATTTATTGCAAAGATGTCAAATTATCTACTTTTTATTTGGCCATATAAAACGATCATTATTGCATTTTTAAATAAATAACATCGTGTGTGATACTTTTTACGAAATACAGAATTCTTGGTTTGACAATAATCTCAAAGTCTACACTGAGTAGAAAAGAATTTCATAATTGGTCAGAGTTTAACTAAAGTGCAAAGTCAGCTGACGATCACTCATTAATAGAGGCAAATTCTTGCATAGCGGTCACGTTCGATGCGCTTCCTTCTAAAGCGCCTATAATACTCTAAACTACGACACAACTGCGGCCTTATGCTATAACTTCTAGGATGTTATATCAATCGCACTAACAACCAAACAGGCAACATAGCCATTCGCTAATTTTATTAAAACAAAACAGTTCCAATAACTTCTTCTGTATGTCCCAGAATAAAGTGTGAATATATTCTTGTTCGTGTAATAACAATATATGGTTATCATGTTATAGATTAAACAAGAAGTAGAAGAAAAAAAGGTTATTTATAGTCGAGTATAATAACAAATTAGTACAGAACATTATTTTTCAACGTAAATATTTACTAGGTCTCTACGGTCTGAATGACATACGGTAATAGATGTTTCAGAAAGGCTGCGGCAACCTTATGGAATAATCTTCCAGTGACCATCAGATAACGCACGACCCTTGATACCTTCAAAAAGAAGATAAAAACTAATCTTTTTGTTTCAGCTTTTCCTACCTGAATATATTATGTATTTGGCTGGAACGAATGATGTATTTTTAAAGATGTAAATCTGTTACATCCACAGTTAGTTATTGTCAAGCGCCTTAGAGTAACCTTCGTACAGGTTATATAGGACGCTATATAAATTTTGTTGTTGTATATTATTTAAAATGAGACAATTATGTAGATATGAAACAAAAATCAGAGACATTGTTCCTGTATTACGGTAATTTCCTCAATTACGGCCTTATTTAACATGTACCAAAATGACCTCAATACGGGGGGGGGGCGATGGTTATACTTACAAAAAACTGAACATTTAAAAGTAAATTTACACATTCTGGGCCAATAAATGTCGTATAAATAATGGCATCATGTATAATGATTTAGGACTTTCATTTCAGAAATTTAAAACAAAATCGAATTAAAATGATAACTGTGTGAGTTTAGCATAAAGTACATTCAGAGTAACGTACCTGTATTAATGTCTAATCACATTCGATGACAAACATTGGCGCTTGTGCACGTGTGTGTTTGAATATTGTATTTGAAAGATAAGGTGCCAGTACGTACACACACGCACGCACACACACAGAGAGAGAGAGAGAGATAGAGAGAGAGATTCGTCTATCCTCTTCTACTAATGCATTACAGCATATTAAACATAAATCTTTACAGGTGACGTACAGTTTTAGCACCAGCTGCGGTACAGCCTGTGACGATTTCACTATTAATGCGACGTCCGGTGTAATAAAAGCTAAGAGTACCTACAGTCCTGACGTAATAGCCAAATACTTCCTGGTTGTTGTTGGTACAGATAACTCACCTTCGCCTGTCAATAACAATCAGCCTCTATCAGGTAACATATCTTTATAGACACATTATTTTCTATACATATGTATAGATCTCCAGTAAACTGGTTTAAGACTTTCTTTTCGATAGTAAGATTCAGTACAGAAATTGACGTTTAACGTGAAGCTAACTACATAACAACTCTCCAGGTAGCACACAAATAAATATCCTTTACTATTTGTTATTTTCAAGGTAGTAAAGCGAGAAATATCGTAAAGTAAACGGTTAAACAATAACGTTTACTTCATATTATATCTTATTTGGTTTATTCCAATATTGATTGTAAAGTGTGTAGTTTAAGTCTATTATGTTTATGTCTATATGAGTGAGTGAGTGAGTGAGTGAGATGAGTGAGTGAGTGAGTGAGTGAGTGAGTGAGCCAATGAGTGAGTGAGCCAATGAGTGAGTGAGCCAATGAGTGAGTGAGCCAATGAGTGAGTGAGCCAATGAGTGAGTGAGCCAATGAATGAGCCAGTAAGTCAATGAGTGAGTAAGCCAGTGTTTGAATGAGCCAGTGAGTGAATGAGTGAGTTTTGTTTTGGCGCCGCTCACCCCTAGTATATATGGCCGAGGAACGACTCCTTAGGGAAAGCCAAATGATAGGATGAAACATCCCACAGGCACCTGTGCACTTGGATGCGAACACTGACGTGCACGTGCGCAGCACAGTGCGCTATTAGCTGCGCCGCGATAGCGATAAACGAGGGTGTCACTGTACAGAAAAATAACAATTAATGTTATTTATGGCATTTTAGCTACGGCCACAGTACGAGTAGAGGTGACTGGAACAATAACAAACAGTCCTTACTTCCCAGAAGCCATTACAACGATCACTATAGACGCAGGTGTGCCATTAAATACCACAATATACACACTGATTGCCACAGATCCGACAGGTAATTAGTATTGATGTTGTACATTTAATGAAATGACGAATCCTGAAAACTCTATCAGTTAGAATATTGATCAAAACTGTAAATGTACTCTCTCTCTCTCTCCCTCTTTCTCTGTGTGTGTGTGTGTGTGGGTGTGTAGTGTGTGTGCGTGTGTGTGTGGTGTGCGTGTGTGTGTGTGTGCGTGCGTATATGTGGTTTGTGTGGTGTATGTGTGCGTGTGTGCGGTGTGTGGTGTGTGTGCGTGTGTGCGTGCGTGTGTGCGTGTGTGGAAACTATAACTTTATTTTATATTTACATTATTTTACATACATTCTAAATAAAAGTAAATAAATCAGTCAGATATTGTTTCTTTAGGACAGAGTTCTCTTCAATATTCAATATTAGATGGAAATATAGAGAGACGGTTTGCTGTAGATATAAAAACAGGTCATATATACACCGTACATGAAATATTGTACGAACTAAATACAGTAAGTATACTTAACAACTTCTCTCTCTCTCTCTCTCTCTCTCTCTCTCTCTCTATATATATATATATATATATATATATATATATATATATATATATATATTATACTCTCTCTCTCTCTCTATCTATCTATCTATCTATCTATCTATCTATCTATCTATTTATCTATATTTATCGATATCACTATCTATCTATCTATCTATCTATCTATCTATTTATCTATATTTATCGATATCACTCTCTATCTATCTATCTATCTATCTATCTATCTATCTATCTATCTGTCTGTCTGTCTGTCTCTATCTCGAAATTAAGTTGTTTGACCCGTCCGTTCACACATAAGATGGTTCTCAATTAATAGAATCTTATGACGAACCTAAGGCGAAAGTTGGTGAACACTTTCAGGTAAAAGGAAGGGAAGAAAAGATCTTGTGTCCATCGGCTAAAGTCAAAATATATACCCTCATAAATATATCTACCGACGTCTATACATTTGAAGTGCTTAGCTCTAATATTTATCCGACACAAATTCACACAAAGTCGATGTTCGAAGCCATCAATTTATTAATGTACTCAAAAATTAATCCACCACCCCCCACCCGCACCCCCTCCCGCGATACAAATATGTAACGCAACTCATATACGTAACAGTATTTGTCATATCCAGTGAAGTTATTCACATTTCCACATTCATTATTACCTAAGTTTGCTATTTTTAACTCCAAAAAATAGATGTAATTTTCGCCGATTACAGGAGTACAACTTGACCTGTGACGTTTTTGATGGAATAAATCGAGCGACAACAATAATCAACATAAAACTAACTCAGCGGAATGTCTATCCACCAAACTTTATTCCAACGAGATGGCACGATTTAAATAATGTGACGGAAAGTGACCCCAACCGGCTTGTTGTTGCTGTTGTAAGTATTAAGATATACATAAATGATAAATACTGGAATTATTATTATTATTATTTTGTAGTAGTAGTATTAGAACTACTACAAGTATTGGGAGTAGGAATACCAGGACAGGTAGCAATTATAATAAAATCAATATTAGTACAAAAAACAATGCGTTGCTATATAATATAAGTAAGGCAGTAATAATATTGGAAAGTTGCTTTCAGCTTAATTAAAATATTTAATAAATTCCTGCAATATATCGATATAATAGTTTTAATAGTAGTAGAGGTAGTAGTAGTAGAAGTTGTAGTAGTAGTAGTAGTATTAGTAGTAGTAGTAGTAGGAGAAGTTGTAGTAGTAGTAGTAGTAGTAGTAGTAGTAGTAGAAGTAGAAGTTGTAGCAGTAGTAGAAGTTGTAGTAGTAGTAGTAGTAGTAGTAGTAGTAGTAGTAGTAGTAGTAGTAGTAGTAGTAGTAGTAGTATGTAGAGTTGTAGTAGTAGTAGTAGTAGTAGTAGTAGTAGTAGAAGTTGTAGTAGTAGTAGTAGTAGTAAGTTAGTAGTAGTAGTAGTAGTAGTTGTAGTAGTAGTAGTAGTAGTAGAAGTTGTAGTAGTAGTAGTAGTAGTAGTAGTAGTAGAAGTTGTAGTAGTAGTAGTAGTAGTAGTAGAAGTTGTAGTAGTAGTAGTAGTAGTAGTAGTAGTAGTAGTATTAGTAGTAGTAGTAGTAGTAGTATGTAGCAGTAGTAGTAGTAGTAGTAGTAGAAGTTGTAGTAGTAGTAGTAGTAGAAGTTGTAGCAGTAGTAGTAGTAGTAGTAGTAGTAGTAGTAGTAGAAGTTGTAGCAGTAGTAGTAGTAGTAGAAGTTGTAGTAGTAGTAGTAGCAGTAGAAGTTGTAGCAGTAGTAGTAGTAGTAGAAGTTGTAGTAGTAGTAGTAGTAGTAGAAGTTGTAGCAGTAGTAGTAGTAGTAGTAGTAGTAGTAGTAGAAGTAGTAATAATAGTAGTAGTAGTAGTAGTAGTAGTAGAAATTGTAGTAGTAGTAGAAGTTGTAGTGAACGGTTTCTGTGATGACATCAGTATATAATCACAGTAACAGAATGTGGTATTATTTAAACTGAGATGTTTTCCATAATTAATACAAATATACTGTGTTATATCAGCGAATGAACATTATCAAATCAGGTGTCAGCTACCGATCCGGAAGGAGATGTATCATTGGTCTACTCTATAGAAGGTACTTACGTGGATCAAGGGTTCTTTTCGATCGAAGGCAATAAGATTTATAAAGAGAAAGTCCTGGATCGAGACTATCCGGATGGACATGATCGCTGGACGATAACCGTTTCCGCTGTAGACACGAATCCTGTTCCAGAAGTGTTATCTGGATACGGATTGATCATCGTCAGACCGACCGACATTAACGATAAGGTGCCATGGTTTGATAATTGTTGTCTTCTGGGATATGTTGATGAAGGGGCCGCTAAAGGTATATCTATCATACTATCTCTTTATAACTACAAGGTAATACTCTCAGTCAGATATTCGTTTACTTAATCAATCAATCGTTCTATCAGTCAAGTACTGTTTCACTCACGGTCTTACTTTGACAATGCAACACTGTCCCTCCTGAAATGATGAGATTCGATGATTAAGTCAGTCAAACAAAAAATCAATCAGTTGATTGATTGATCTGTCCATCGATATATCAATTAATCAATCAATCAATCAATCAATCAATATTATTCAGGTACTCTAGTACTACAGTTAGTTGCCCATGATTATGATGCTGGCGGTAACACAACGCTGACGTTTGGTGGAGTAGAGATCCCGGAGAGTGACTCCGGACAGAAGTTGTTCGTGGTGGAGCCATCCGGATCGATAAAGACAGACGTGGCCGGAGATCAGTTTAACAGAGAAATCACAGCGCAGTATAGAGCTGTGGTGTTTGTACGGGATCCTGGAGGGTTACAGGGTAAGTAACACAGCACAGCACAGGTATAACAACACACGCCCACCCCACATCCCACCATTCCACCCCCACGCACCTTTCGCTTAAACCGTGGAGTCCACCTCGGTGTTATGGCGGTAGGCCACAGTTCTCTAACATCTGAGTTCGCCTTGGGCGTGTCTGAAGGGTGTTTCATCTTTCTCACCGCCCCATTAGTTTTCTAGGTCGCTCCGCCCATTTAGTCTATCACGTGCACAAAAGTAGCCACTAAACGTTAAATATTTCTCCTTTAAATCGTACTATATAATTACTGTACTACCAAAAGTAGCCACTAAACGTTAAATATTTCTCCTTTAAATCGTACTATATAATTACTGTATTTCTTAATCGGACCTGCTGAAAGATGCAAATAACATAAATATTATATTGCTTTTTAATTTACTTTTATTGTTTTTAGATCCGCATATTCCATATTGTGTGTTGATGTTGTTTGTTTGTTTGTTTTTGTTTCGTTGTTCCGTTTCCTTATCTCCAATGTTAGCTATTCGGGAGTAACTAAATGACACACAAATACGGCAGCTTCTTCCCAGATTCCCAGAAACTATATAATTATTGCTATGTTATAACTGTATTGACAACAAGCTCAATTATTAATGCCTGTACTCGATAATTTTAAATAAAATCGTACTCTATATCCACGATTTTCCAGATCGGTGGGGGTGGAGTTGTCAACAATAATCACGTCATTCTACAGGAGTGTACGATTCCTAGGACGACTTGACTATGATGAGATAATAATAATAATAATAATAATAATAATAATAATAATAATAAAAATAATAATAGTGTTTTATATAGTGCCTTATTCAACTTTAATTGCTCTAAGGCGCTTTACATTTAAAACCAAATTAAAACTTATTCTGAGCTCATATAGCTCAACCACATTTCATACATAATAAACTGGTTTAAAATTATAAATACGCCAATTTAAATAAATGGGTTTTAAGAACCTTACAAAATATGTCTTTACTTGCTGCGAGTTTAATCTGGTTTGACAACTCGTTCCACAGCCTGGGAGCTGATGCTCGGAAAGATTTCTCTCCGTACATTACTGTATGGGATTTTGTACCCTCAAAAGTGAATAGGACGTAGATCGGAGCTTTCTCACTGGTATACATTTTGATCGGATCGCTCAGATACACTAGTGCTGTTCCACTCAATACATTGAATGTATGAAACAGAATCTTGTACAATGATCTGAAATGTACAGGAAGCCAGTGGCGCTGGAACAAAACTGGTGTTATTTGATCCCTTTTGCCAGTGCGTGTCACCAGACGTGCGGCACAGTTCTGCACTCGCTGTAGGCGGTTGGTCAGAGAGAGGGGAATATAATATAGTAATGCATTTCCATATTCCAGTCGAGAAATAATAAGGACTTGGACTAAAGTCTTGCATGTCTCATCATTTATGTACTTACGAATAAGTCCTATATTTCTTATTTGATAATAACAGGACTTACATATATAATTCACCTGCTTCTCCATTCCTAGGGTATTATCTAATATAAGCCCTAGATTTCTTACAGACATGGAAGAAGTTATATAACTGGATCCTACGTTAATATGAAGATTCTCAGTTTTCTTTACATTTTCTTTAGATGAGAAACCAATTAATTCTGTCTTGTCCTTATTCAATTTCAGCATGTTACTGTTCATCCAAGTACTTATGTGTGCAATACAAGCTTCAATTGAAGATGAAATATCATCCCATTTATCACATGGCTTTAAAGTCTTGTACACTTGTGTATCATCGGCATAACAATGATATTTAATATTATACCGTTTAATAATTTCCACCTACTGGTTTGGTATACATACAGTAATTCTTTTGTCCTAAAACGGATCCCTGTGGCCCACCAAAAAGAAGACCTATATCTGGTGATATATGTCGCTGAAACACACTGAGTTCTGTCGGTGATGTACGACGTTACCCAAGTTAAAGCGTTTTCTTTGATTCTAAAAGATAATTCTAAACGCTCCAGTATAATTGGATGATCGATTACGTCGAAGGCTGCAGATAAATTAATGCAGTCATGGATCCTTCATTAAGGCCTCAGCAATGTCACTGTGCAGTTTCTGTTGAATGACCTCTATTATAAGCAGACTGGTAAATGTCATTAAGATTATTGTGCCCTAAGTGTCCTTCTATACGTCTTTCTACTACCTTTTCAAGAAGTTTAGAGATGAAAGGAAGGTTAGAAATAGGACGATAATTCTTCATCTCTTCCTTGTCCAACCCAGATCTCTTAAGCAGCGGGGTTATGGTGGCTCGTTTCAAACACAACGGCATCACTGACTCATCCTTTGACCTATTGACAATGGCTGTTATCAGTGGTAGAAGTTGATCCACACATTTATTCAAAAACCAAGTGGGGAGTGGATCCAAGTCACAAGACTTGTTCGGAGACTTCATTATTATCTTCTTCACCTCAACCTCAGAAGTCGGTCGAAACATTTCGGGCATATTTCCATTAAACACAATATCTGCATCGATGGAAATATCCCGGTAGTGTTTGGGGGATCCGAAATGATCTTATTCCTGGTGATTGTTGCTTTCCTCATGAAATAATTGCTGAACTTGTCCGCCAGGAATTCAGCAGAGATGAAATGTTAAGATTTACATGGAAGAGTTACTTCACATCAAGTTCTAAGTCAATTTGAAGAGTTTCTTTTGATTTTTTACACATTTCTCTACCTTTGTGGAATAGAAACACTTCTCCCCGAAGAGTAGTGTATTCCTTTTTCTACAGATATCCCTTTATACTTCAAAGTACACCGCTAAGAAGTTCGGCGTCAGGTTCTCTCTGCTTTCCTCCGAATTTTCTTAGCAGATCTAAGTTTATCGAAGTACCAAGGAGTTTTTGGTCTCAAAATTATGATTTTTTTAACAAGAAGGAGTATGGTGACTTATGGCATCTACCAGCTCATCAACTCACAATCACTCAGCTGTTGATACGACTGTAGATCCTCAATAAATGCTTTAATATTTATGCCACGATATCCACCTCTTCCATGTTAAATGGCTCAATTTCTGCTACCAATTGCTTAGCATTAAGCTACTATTAACTCTGTGTTATAATGTTTTTGGTACAAATCTATCTACTCATACTTATAAATATCACGTGTAGATTAAAAACAATTACTCTGAACATTAATTATTAATTTTTAAACTGGAGACCGGACCAGCAGCATTTCACCATTGCATGCCATAGTAACCGAACTTAGCCACGGATTCCCGACTCTGTTTATATCGAGGGCGTTTTTGCGATGAAAAACAAGTGAAAAGGGAAAATTCTTTGAAGCAACTTAACCATAAATTGACAAATAATATAGTTTATCACGAGTGTTATTCCTGATCACGCCCACACCGATCATTGTCAGAGATTGATATGGAAGACTCAGTCTTTGTGAATAATTCGTGGAGGGAGGGTCGAAGGATTTTGGAGTTGGGAACGGTTGTTGACAGATTGAAAGAGATGTTCAAGATGTTGGACGATACTGCAGCTAATTGGCTGTGTTGGTGAATATGTGTTTATTATAGACATCACTTGTGGTGCTACATTAAATTTCCATGCCATTCGAGACTCGTGAGGTTCATATCAGAAAAAAAGGCAATTTGGTTTATTTAATAGGTTAATTAGCAAGTCCTTGATAAGAAATACATACTTAATATAAGTGACTATTTAAGGTTTAATTTCTGGTAGGATTATGGTGACAGATATGCTCAAAAAGCAGTAAAGTAGGCTACGATGGTTATATGACAATAAGTCATGCACCAAAATTGTACCTTTGTAAAGCCCTTTCTAACTGTATATAACACCGCAAAAGCGCAGCAAGCAAACCATTATCAGCGATTAAATTCACCTTCGCCTTTTTTGTGTTACAGTGAACCAAACCGTTGACATAATCGTAAACGACATTAACGACAACAAACCGGTGTTCGACTCGGCAAATTACCACTTCGAAGTCGACGAGCAGCTGGAGATCGGCTCCAGAGTCGGAGCTGTTTATGCCACAGATAACGACACAGGCGTCAACTCGCAGCTGGTGTTCATTATTACACCTCCAGTCTCCTATTTCTACATTGATTCTCTCCACATAGCACAAGCCGGAGTTATCCGTATAGCAGAGGTAGGTGGATAATTTGATTGAATCCTGCTGATACAGTAAAATATGACGACGACGACCAAACTCCCGGTCTTAATAGCCGAATTATGCTTTAAGTGTATTATTATTATTATTATTATTATTATTACCACCTGGACTTTCTTTTCTCTCTCCAGGCATAACGTCTCGTTTTATTTCTTATTTTTAATATAATTTAGTGCGAATAGTTTGTAGTATGTTTCTCTTGTACTTAAAGCTATGATTTCCGTAATAAATAAATAAATATCTCTCGGCAGATTCTGGATTACGAAGATCCCTCTATACCAAACTCATTCGACTTAATCGTATCAGTGACAGATGGTAGTAATCCGAGTAGTACTACATCTGTCACTATTGTCGTATCAGATGTCAATGATAACGCTCCGGTGATCACACCCCCCTCGGCCTCGGTGTCAGCGGATGAAAACAAACTGAACACTGACATCCAGAAATATACGGCCACAGACAGTGATACTGGATCCGGAAAGCTGAGTTTAGGTAACATCAATTGTGTCTTTATTCACTCTCGTACACGATGGTATATCCTAGTGTTGTTATATAATATCTAGTGTATATAATATCTAGTGTTATATAATCTCTAGTGTTGTCATATAATCTCTAGTGTTGTTATATAATCTCTAGTGTTATTATATAATCTCTAGTGTTGTCATATAATCTCTAGTGTTGTTATATAATCTCTAGTGTTATTATATAATCTCTAGTGTTGTTATATAATCTCTAGTGTTATTATATAATCTCTAGTGTTGTTATATAATCTCTAGTGTTGTTTACATTGTGGTTTTGTTGCACGGGGGTAAGGAATGGCCTGAATTTGTTCTTATTCAACATCATAGTATTGTAACTGATAAAGCTAAACTTGTCCAATATTGAAAAGGCAGCAACGTACTTCTTACATGGAAGCTATTCCCCTGATGAATATTACATCAAATGAGTATTATATACACAAACATACACACAAACATACCTACACGCACGCACACACGCACGCACACGCACACACACACATATATATATATATATATATATATATATATATATATATATATATGAGAGAGAGAGAGAGAGAGAGAGAGAGAGAGGAGTAAGAGAAAGTGTGTGTGCGTGTGTCCGTGTACACGTGCGTGTGTGTGTTTTATGGTTTATATATAGTGGCACTGGCGCAGAACATCAACATCTCTAAACATCTTTTGAAACCTCCACCTCCATAAATATAAATATAAATAAAACTATACATGCATCAATCTAATTATAAAATGTTCTACACCTCCACATATCGATACGTATATACGTAAACCTATACATGCATGTGTCTGGTCTACTCATCAGCCTGTGGGGCCCAGCTACTTCGCTTTTCGTACGCGACAAATATGTCACGTCCACAGGAAAGCGGCTACATGCAGGCTACGTACAAAAAGCAGAAGCGCGTAAAATCATACCATTTGACACCACAGCTCGCAACAAACAACACGTGCGTGTGGTTCAATGGTGACTTGCTACATACATATCATAAACTATTTTGACACCACAGTTTACATTCAACAGTAATTTCTGTGGTCCAAAAGAAACCTATATATATAATTTTATATATACTATCTGAGTTTGTATAATAATAATAATAATAATACGGGCTGTAATTAAAAATTGTTAGTATTGTATTTGTAAAATGCCTTGACTGTAAAGAAATAGTTAACTTAAAATTGATTCAACTATAATATAATATAATGTGGTGTGGTATAATATAATATAATATTCAAGGTATTACATTTAATTTCTAGCATTTCTTTAGGCTTATAGTACAACGTATACGAGTGTTTAGCCATGATAACTCTATTATCGCTCACACGTGAATTAAATTATGTCTGTCATTGTTGAAGGTCGCGCAGAACGTCTTTTTTATGACGTAATGGAAGCGATATAATCCGTGCCTCATCCCCCCCCTCAAACAGTGGATGAATAAATAATTTGACTAAAACCTGATCTGAAGAAGAGGAATGCCTTTATATATAATAAAATGTGATAAATTTGGATTTAGGATTATATTAGGTTAACTAGTCATCCAAAAGACGAGTCATTTCTATTTACTCCGGAAATAACAGTTAGAGATGATTGTATAAATTTGTTGACACTCAATAATTGGCAATTAACAGTTCGGTATAAACATCAACAAATTCATACTCCGTCATGGTTCAGTGAACATCATCGCCATTCAAAAAGGATTGCATGGAAATAAGTTTTTATTGTAGTTATTCCAGGATGTCAACGTATAAATATAACCTCGATGTTAATCAAGTGCAATTATATTTTATGCAAAAGTTTACTTGTGTAAAATAAGTTCCATCTACTCTCGTCAGTTTTACGATAGATTATGAAACAACAGATCCGGGTAAGAAGTTCTGGATAGATCCTGTATCCGGAATGGTGTCGATCATAACAGAACTTGACTGGGAGAAGACGAGTTCCTACAATATCCATATATTGGCTATCGATAAAGGTGAGTCTAAAAGACTACACAACTCGGTATACTCCCCGGGGTGTTCACCCTGTTTTATATTGTGAGGGGTAGATGGTTCTGTACGGATCATGCCGTGTACAAATGTATTTGATGATGTTTTATTTATTGCTCTCTCTCTCCCTCCCCCTCTCTCTGTGTGCGTGTGCGTGCGTGTCTGCGTGCGTACGTACGTGCGTCTCTTTGTGTGTGTTATTCCCGTATGCTGTACTGTTTTGTTGTGTATTTTGTGCATGCCTAAAGCTATACGTGTGTCGCTTTATCTGTCTAAACCAGCTCAGTACTATGGATCTTCGGCATATTATCATTATTATTATTATAGTAGTAGTAGTAGTATTATTATCAGTTTGACGGTTTTGAGTAAATAAAAAAAAACATGAATGGTTAGGAGATTTAAGGCTATAACGTTATTGGCTGATAGGCCACCATTAAAACATGTTAATATGACCTTTATTTGACCGTTTAAAGAAATGTGAAATGTTGTCGTTTCATGGACAATTGTTATCATCACGTGATAGCCAAAATGGGGTCAAAACATATACGAAGATAATGAGATTAAATGAAGTAAGAAACAACTTTATAATATAGATAAGACAGAGTTTGTATCCTGATGATAAAACAGTTTCAACTGACGTCATCCTTTACTATTTCCAGCGACCGTAATCCTGTGGCATGTTTGCACACACACACACACACACACACATAGTAACACACACACACATATATCATTATATTTTACAGGAGAACCGCCGTTGACAGGCACGGCCACACTAATTGTCACAGTGAACAATCTCGATGACAGTCCGCCATTTGGAGTTTTTGATCCACCATTTCCGGTTGTAGGAGGTACGACTGTAGTTGGTGACGAAGTAGCGAAGATCGTGGTAACCGACACTGACTCGGCTATACAAGATACCACTGTAGAGTTTAACTGTAATGAGCCATTATGTCAAGATTTCACCTTCAGTTACACGCCAAGTACAGGTGATACTTTTTACTACACCTTTATGTGTCTTTATTCGTTGTTTAACGTTTTCCACTTCTACCGTGGTTTCTTTATTCGGCAGTCAAATGACCTGTGTTGAGGGTAAACCAGTCCCAGGAGAAACCCAGCTAACTATGTGTAGTACTTATTCTGGGCAATTTCATTTCGTGATCTTTGTGGATGAAAGAAAATGTTAAGGTTTTGGTTAAGCATAACACAAAATTCAAACACACACGCGCGCGCACACACACACATACCTCCATTAATATATCATCTTCCTATCTCCAGGTATTGGTGTCATATCCGCGGCTAGAGATGGTTATAACAGACTGGATCTCGGTTTCGACTTTTACGATCTAAAGTTCACATTTAACGACATTTCCGGGAACTCGGCGACACAGACGGTCCGGATCTACATCCGGATCTCTAACTCCGAGGTCCATACGTCTGGAAAAAGCACCATCTACGTGTACAACTATAAAGCGTCACTCCCGGACACCAATATAGGACAGGTTTATTGTGATGATCCCGAAGGCTGGGATTTTGCTGATAAGACGTTCACTCCGGAACAAGATTATGTCGACTTTAAGTAAGTATTAGAATATCAATGGCGGAGCATTTGATGCTAGATATATTCAAATATCACAACGAATAGATTGGTTATCCGTGAGAGACTCTTCAGAAAAATAGGTATATATTATAATATGTTTATTATCAAACAGCATCAGTTCTAAAGATGGTACGATAACAATGAGACGTGGAGCGCCGCGTGGTGAGCACATCCTCTCTATACAGGTGTTCGATAACATCCACCAGGTGTCGGCAGTGTGTTCCGTGAATATCTTCATCTTTTATGTCTATGATGACGCTGTGGAAGCGTCAGGATCTATACGAATTATTGGTAAATATTGATTGTATTACACCATTAATCATCACCCACAATCCAACGAAATACTATAATACAATAAAACCTCGATTGGCGATGGATAAAAAATATGTTTAATCGGGTCGCCATAGTCACCACAGTTTGGTTGTACTAATATATATATATATATATATATATATATATATATATATATATATATATATATATAATTGAATTTGAATCCGTCATCCGCTGGTACATTATAGAAACAGACTCGCTATATTAAAGGAAATAAAATAGACATTTGTTAGAATGTTTTATTAGTCAAACTACATTAAAGACAGGACAATTATATTTGTTAACAAATTACTTCCTCATTCTACCGTAATATATGTCTACAGTAGGATAATATATAAAGGATGTTCAGGAAGATATAATAGGGGTTTAACTAATATGAGGTTATATGTTTCGAATTTGTTTCGTATACCCTCCCGACAGAGAGAAGAAAGGGGTGGTGGGGGGTGGGGGGATGATATTAACATGACTAATATATTTCCATTAGTTCATTCTCCAGGAGTAGCAGAGATATTTTGGCGATATAACTAATAGCAAAATGGCGTTACGTAAATGGTATAACGTTTTGCCGATATTTATCACTCATTATCAATACTCATTTGACATTATTTACACAGATATAACGCGTGAAGAGTTCATATTACGAGAGGAAGACGAAAACGGCAACCTCCTGTCCAGTAAATATGACCTTCTGCAGCAGGCTGGCCAATTTGGTTCAAGTAACCATCGATGACGTCATTATATTTACTGTCGTAAACAGTTCCTCGGATACCATAGACGTCATCTACGCCATACAAAACCCGTTCGGGATGTACTATAGACCATCCAAAATCAATGGTCTTGTATGGCTCAATAAAGATCGGGTAATTGATATAATTGATTAATTGAACATCAATAGCTAGCTTTTATTATGTGGCGAGCAGGTTGTGTTTTAATTACTTACTATGGCTAAAGTTCGGCCCATTTAGCATACCATCTACACAAAAATGGCCGTAAAACACCAATCATCATCATCATCATCATCATCATCACTATATAAGGCGAGGAGGTTGTGCTTTAATTAACTACTATGGCTAAAGTAGCCATAAGGCGAGAAGGTTGCAGGATAATTCGAGTGCAATACGAGTCCTTGAATTATCACGATTACATATATTTTAAACGTCTGGAAGTTATCGAATGCCGAAAAGGGCGTTCCGATAGCATAGTACATAGATCAGTACGCCGTAAACCTCCATGTTGTGAGTTCGAATCTTCTTATAGTTGTGATTGTGAGATGTTAATTGAGCATATGTCCAAAGTGTGACTACTTCAGAACTAAATAATGATCACTCTTTCTCACAGTATCAGTATATATATATATATATTATATATATATATATATATATATATATATATATATATAGTTGTTACAATAGAGAATGCATAATGTTTAATATCTATTTCATAGGCATAAAATAGTCTACATAGAATGATCTAGATATTTTACACACATCCACCACACTATTAACCTTGTTTGTATCCAGGAGAATAGATTATGTTTTAAACAACACAAGATATCCTTTAGCTAATGCGCGACCAATTTAAAATAAACAGACAAGTTGTATCCTGAACGAAATGAATATGGAAATCATGTGATTACTGAATGATGATGCAACAAAAACCTGTCCCCTAAACAGACAATAGTTTTTATTATATATATATATATATATATATATATATATATATATATATATGCAATATATAATATGTAAATATTAATCAGATTGCAACACTACGCATCAGAGTAGAGCAATTCTTGGAATGGAACTCCCCACTCTACATCAGCTTTGTTGACTACGAAGAGGCGTTTGACACCATAAACAGGGATACACTATGGAAATGCTAAGACATTACGGCATACCGACCAAGCTGCTCAGCTTGATTAATAACAGCTACGAAGGAACAGGCTGCAGAGTAATACATAGTGGACAACTAACGAAGCATTTCGAAGTGAAGACTGGAGTTAGACAAGGTTGCTTGCTGTCCCCATTCCTCTTCCTTTTGGTCATCGACTGGATTATGAAGATATGCACAAAGCAGAGAAGAAATGGAATCCAGTCAAACTGGAAGGAAATGAAATTGACGAGGTAGAGACCTTCACGTATCTGGGTAGTCTTATTGATAAACATGGTGGTACAGATGCGGGTGTTAAGGCAGGGAACGGCAAGGCTAGAGGAGCATTTATACAGCTCAAAACATCTGGAGCTCCAAAGTGTTGTCATTACACACAAAGATACGCCTGTTTAACTCCAATGTGAAGTCTGTACCACTGTATGGAGACATGGAGGACAACTAACACCACCACCAATACATTACAGACCTTTATTAATAACTGAAGAAGAATCCTCCAAATTCGCTGGCCAAACACCATCAGTTGTGGGAGAAAATACACCAACAGAATGCTGGAGATGAGATCAGAAGGAGAGGATGGGGGTGGATTGGTCACACACTCCCCAACATGGAACCCACAAGGAAAGAGAAAAAGAGGACACCCAAGAAATACGTGGAGAAGGGATCTCCTGACAGACATAAAGAGGACAGGTTACAGCTGGAGGGAGCTGACATTCAGTATTGACTCGTTTTACAAATTGTGAATATTTTCTCTAAACTGGCTACGCTCCAGGAAGAATCACAATGTTAAGATCTACTTTATTTCAAGAATATTTGTACAGATCATTTCGATCAACAGAATGTTTCTGATCCAACACCGTCACTTCCGGTACAAATAAACATTAAATCAAATTCTCGACACATAATAAATAGCATATTAAGTAATCTAATAGTACATATACTGATGAACATAATTAGGTTGAAGATGTATTCCAGTAAACGTACTGATTTTTTTGGTTGGTTATTTAAAATAATTTAAGTACATGTACCAACTCGCCCGATACCCCCCAAAAATTATTATTTCTGTTATTACCAATTCTATATATAAAGTTAACTTGATTAACATAATAAATCTGTTAAATTACGAGTGACATAGTTCGTCCCCAAAAAACCTTGCTTTACAGAACTTTACATCACATAATGAGGTCAAGGCCGCTGATTATATTAGAACCAGTTTGCTGATTATCTAAACATGTTGTTTTAAGTCAGATCTATTTATATAGTACACGTGTACTGACGGCTGGTAACTGACGATGTGCTGTGAGATGTGGTGTCAGTTTATTTGTTTAGAGATAAGAAAGAAAGATGAACATTTCTAAAAGACGAATCGTTAAGTTTGCCTTTTATCAAATTAATCGACCCAACTGTACATTGATCCATTATTTTTAATATCTGAAGTTGGATTTACGACAAAGGGTTAAAATGTTGCGTATATACACAACTAGAATGTTTTATGTTACCATATGCCTACAATGGAACCTATCTCACTTGACCATAATATTATAATTAGATCTTATTAGAAGCTAACTATTATAACGAGCCTGTTCTATATGTTTATTTACAGTTAAGCGGTGTGTTAGGAGCTACCATACAATCATCACCAATCAGTCTATGTACTGATGACTCATGTTTCGGTACTGGGTGTAGTACACTGTTAGATATAACAGGTGATGCCTCACCTGTCTATACCGACCAGACGACACTTATAGGTATAGCAGCAGCCATGGTTAGCGAATGTGTTTGTCCCGGAAGTTCTCCGCCCACAGAACCCCCAAAATGTCAATATTATACCTGCGCTAATAATGGAACTTGTGAAGAGTATTATAATGGTTATAGGTAATTGGTGTTATCATTACTACTACTGATACTACTACTAACATTACTACTACTATTACAAAAACAAAAACAACAACAACTACTACTACTACTACTATTACTGCTACTACTACTACTACTACTGCTACTACTAGTACTACTACTAATAATAATAATATACTGAATATCGTCACACACACACACACACACACATATATATATATATATATATATATATATATATTAACACACGCGCACACTAACACGCGCACACACACACGTGAAATCATATATCATGAATATTTTGAGTAATAAGATTTAACAGTAATCTGTGTTCTTTCTTGTAAACAAGACTATGAAGAATTAAATCTCGGAACATTTATCAATCATAATGGGACATAATTCGTGCCATTTTCCAGACGACATCGTTACAACTGAGCCACGATCAGCCGCATTCAAATTAGTTTCCCGTAACGTCAACATTATATTAAGTGATAAATGTATTGATAGGAATCGCGCCATTTCGTCCCATCATCGAAGGAACACATTTCTAGTTGACAAATAGTTCATTATAACTTCTGTTAGATATCACGGCCGTGTTGTACACTGAATCATACCTCCTTCTTCGTTATCAGGTGTATTTGTCTGGAAGACTTTCAAGGCGCACACTGTGAGCAGACGAAGCTGAGCTTCTCGGCAGGTAATTGGGCTTGGTTTGATCACCTACCTGCCTGCGATGTGATGAAGATCAGCCTGGACGTACTGACAACATCACCGGATGGCCTGTTGCTCTATAACGGGCCGATGTACAGCCAAGTGGATACCTCAAATAGAGATTATCTCGCCATACAACTAGTCGGTGGCTATCCCACGTTAAAGGTTTTTTTAATGTCAATTATCGCTTCGTCATAATACTCGCTTTGTCTGTAGAAAAATAATCCCTGAACTTAAAAAAGGTAAATTTAAGTGAGCTGCTAGTTAATATTAAATTAATTACAATGCTGGTAATACATTTGAAATCTATGACAGTTCTGTTTAATATTTCGGTGTAATTTCATTGAGAGAGATTCTTCTTCTAAAATAATTATTATCAATTACGAAAATTGCCGAAATTCCTTTCAAATAAAAACGTCCGATTATTTTTATTTCTCGGTTAAGAATTGATCAACAGTTCCAATGAAAAGGATGTCTTATTAGATGTATTCTATTATTGTTGTTGTCGTCGTTGTTGTTGTTATTGTTGTTGTTGTTATTATTGTTGTTGTTGTTATGGTGGTGGTGGTGGTGGTGGTCCTGTAGAAAATGATACAATCTGTGTCTGTTTTAGGTCGACGTCGGTAACGACAACGAGTTGATGTTATCGGTAAATGGAGAGGATCAAAGTGGTATTGTCATTATGCCGCCAATTAACGATGGCAGGTGGCACACTATAGAGGTGTTCAAGAACCACACGGTTAGTAGTAGACCATAGATAAATAGCTTCATAATCTAGTCTATGAATATCATAATTGTCGTAATGATGATGATGATGATGATGATGATGATGATGAACACTTTGTACTTCGATATTAAAAATTAACATATTAACAATAATACGAAGGAGTACTCCAGAAGAAAAAAAGATAACAATAAAAGAAGCCCATCCCCTCAATGAGTGTCTTATGTGTTAAAATAAAATGTATTATACACACACATCAATCAAATTAGATCAATTATAATATAAGATTCACGTTATTATTTTGTCTTAAAGATCACGTCAGGCGGTACTTCAAAGACATAATAATATAATATTCTTTATATTCAGTTTAATACAGTTCTTATTAAAACCGTGATTAAATATCCTGGGAAATAAGAGGTACCTATATACGGCATACTGAATATTGCCGGATCATCCAGCTGTACAGATCATTATGTTCATCTGTACCTGTACATCACGATAATTGATGTTAGTAATTAGACCTCAAATTCCGATTTTGTTATACAGTCAAAGTTGTAAACGTTTGACAAGATTTCGTAACATGGAGTCGAACAACATCTTTATTATACAGGATAAACAGCTTTTACTGCTTTATTGAAATCGCATTTGAGTAAAAGACATCAGTTTCGGGAACTAGATCTCAGAAACGTTAGAAACTTTAGCTTGTAACATTTTTCCAATATTAAGTTCAATCGACGATCACTACAAGTTATAGCCTGATTTATCGCCTTATGTTATAACAGGGTCATCGTTGTCATCATATATTAGGATAGGTTAGAACAGGATTGTCAGTGGCTTAAGTTAGAACTCGTCATCTCATGGTAGAACAGATTACAGATTGTGTACTTTAAGGGCAAACCAAATGTACTACCTTTGGCCAGAAATGGAATATTGTAACATTAGAATCTTTTGTAAGAAGATTTAAGCTGGGATCTGTATTAATGTGTACAGCAAAACGTCTACTTCACGATAAAACAAATCTTTGCACAATGGATCACAATACACCGATGTGCTCCAATAGTTAACATAATATGGATTCCTCAATCTATACGCTAATGAGATAACATAATCACACATAGCTTACGCTAGTAATACATTTGTGAAAACATTTAGCCTTTAAAGGGTTAGTACATATATACATGCAACATTTCTCTATTTTAAAATATAACATAGATGACTTGTTCTGTGTGAGCTTTTTGGACAAATTTATTTCACACTGACAAAACTGGTACATAAATATCGGGTGGCCGGATTAGAGAGAAGCGTCCGCTTTACAGAGATGGTATCTAACAGGAACTTTATTGTATTTGATATAGGGATTCTCGCTAGCCGTTGATCACTGTAGATCGGTCAGGATAAACGAGACACTGGAGTACAGTGAGACCGATCGTACTCCATGTGAAGTGACTGCCATCACTGAGGGTGTACACAGTCTGATAAATGTGTACACGCCACTGGAACTAGGTGGCAGAGCTAGTACACAGATTGACTATCCAACTGGTATTAGTGGCAACACGTTTACTGGCTGTATTCGTAATGTCTGGATCAATGCAATGGTAAGACATAACCGGTGTGTGTGTGTGTGTGTGTACATGCGTGTGCGTGCATGCGTGTGCGTGTGTGCGTGCACGCATCATCGTAGCCACCTTTACATCTGACAGCTCTACGATCTCCATGTTGGTGATGTTGGGGAAGCCCTCGGTACAGTAGACAATTGTCCCGATGAAGGGTGTGACCAGTGTCCTGCCAATAGTACGTGTTCTGGATCGTTAGATGGATCTAGCCCAATCTGTACCTGTTTACCTGGATACACTGGGCCCGACTGTAGTTCAGGTGAGAATAACTGAAATCATATTAATAAAGCGTTTAAATGATGATGTTTTTGCCGACACGTTTGTTAACTTGTTAAACTCTACACATCCATCCTTTAAATGAGGTCATGCGTACAATTTCGATTTGACCCTTAAACTGGTGTTTATACCATCGAAGGCCTTTTACGTTATCTAGCAATAAACGTCACCATTTAGTGTCTACTAGCCTTGTTAAACACAACTAAAATATAACAATATCCTGGATATCGAATCATGAACATAAACATACATAAAGACACTTAAAGGTAGCAATGTATACGAGACAAATAAGATGACTTGGTGACATTTATCCAGAAAGTAACACTCTTACGATTTAATATTCGGAACAAGTTTATTCATCAAACATCTGTAATAATTAGTCTTGAATCATTATTTGTATTCGCAGTTATGTGAAATATTTTAAGACATTTACCAACTTTTGACAGCGAACATATATTAACGTAATCTATTAACAGGGCTGTCAGTTTTCTTAACTTCACCTCAAATTACTTACACTGAAAATGGATAATAATTGTACACTCTCCTAAATTACGTCTTTTAGCTAAACTAAACTAAAGATTAGGCAAATAGTTAATCAGCAGAGTAGTTAAAACGGTCTACAAAAAGGATTTACCAGAGAGCTACTGAAAACGCCTTATCATCTACGTGACCTTGACTTCTTCATTCCAACAAGCTTCTAAAAAGGAAGAAATTTAATGACGACAAAATTTAGAACCGATAAAATATTAACATACTGCCGTCATAACAAATTTTAAGAAAATTAGAAACCACGAAATTTCATGTTCGTGATTAAATCGCCTTTTTATCAAGTGTATGCCTTATCTTCCCTTCGGAATAATATTACGGATCTGACCCTGGAGATCGTTATGTTAAAAGATATTTGGTTTATTTGAATTGTGTGACCTTTTATAAACAATGTATTTTTTTTCATAAGTATCTTAAAAATCTGGTCACCGCGCCCCGCAGTCCAACACCATTTGAATAAAAACGTCACAATATTTAAATCGATGCCGTTATGTGTCTTCATAGAAGCTCCAGTTGGCGATTTCACGAGCGAAACAAGTTTTATAGAATGGGAGATCAAAGAGCTGATAAACACAACATTTGCTCCGGATTCCTTTGAGATTACTCATCTCGGCTTACAATTCCGTACGAGACAAGATAATGGAGTCATCTTTGAAGCGAACAGCTTTTCAACTTTAGAAAGGATTATTCTAGAAGTAAGAAAACCTACGAGACAGCTCAGCCTAAATAAATATATTGTAATCTAAATGACAGGATCTTGTATAATTGTTTAAGATATGCCATTATTTGTAAGCTTTATTCTAATTGTGTCAGTTTTATTTAAAATATGATTTTTGTTAGTAATATTTATAATTAATGACAGCCATTCATAACCAGATATAATTTTTGAAGTTATTTCACCATCTCCCTTTATCCGTCTTATTGTCTACCTATCAACTTGTAATTATTTATCAATTTAGCTGATCAAATCACCTTTCCCGTCTCTTTTTCATATATATATATATATATATATATATATATATATGGGGTCAATTCCATTACGTCAATTCCAATCAATTCCATTTTGTCAATTCTAATTCCATTTCCACATCAAATTTATCAATTCCAATTCCGTTTTTTACCGACTCTCTTTTTACCCACTACTATTTACCACGAGTAGGTACTCCGAATACCTACTCCGAGTACCAACTTGGAATACCTACTCCTGAGTAGTTTATATTCCAAGTAGGATTGTCATGGAAGAAATATTTCTGAATTAAAAAAGTATATGGTAAATTAATTTGTGGATTTAATGTTTATGTAGGAAACTTCAACTCCAATTCACAATTTATCAATTCCAATTCCATTCTTTTTAATTGAATTGAATTGACCCCATGTCTGATATATATATATATATATATATATATATATATATATATATATATATATATATATATATATAGGTGGTTGCCAGTCAATTACAGTGCCGATACGATCTCGGAGAAGGTGACAAGTTACTAACATTGCCTTATGTTAACGTTAGTGATGGTGTATGGCACACAGTTGTCATACATCGCTATGGTAACCATATAATGTTGTGGCTTGATGGAGGAGAAAGTATATATCAGACTGAGATATGGCCTTATGATGGCTTTAGACATCTGATTATTGCCGCCAGGGGGACGTATGGAGCAGCCAGTGTCTGGAGAAACCACTATAGTCAGGAAGTCACCACCACCATGGTACTGGCTAATAGTAAGTACACACACACACACACACACACATACATACACACACACCCTCTCTCTCGCGCGCGCGGCCCGCACGCACGCATACACACAACGTTTTGGAGCTATGTAAAATAATTGTTGAAAAGGCGAGTTCTAATTCATTAAATAATAATGGAGTTATCATACAGAAATCTACGTATATAGATTATATCTCCCGATTCTTTAATCAGTTTTAAAAGAAAGTAGAAAATACAGCGATTTGGGAATGTAAACAAACATGGCTCGTGTCAGAGTAGGTATCAGACACAACGGTGTCTGTTTTCGAGTATTTGTAATATATAATTTTTCTAATGTTAAAAATATTACAATTGAAACTATTCGTAAATTCCTGATTGTCTAATTTGGGTGTCTGTTAATTACATTAGAGGGTGTTATTTTTACTGTGCATACAATAAACATTAATTGTATATTGACTCTTTACTGAAACATTTCTTCAATATTTATGGTAATTAGTTCAGTAATATTCTCAATATTATCCCATAAAAACACATGAAAACAAACCATTAGTAACAGAGATTGTAATTTACTGAAAACTGATATAGGGCATATGTGTGGTACCCTATAATTTGATGGAGTAGGATTCTAATGAAATGTTACAGTGAACATCTTTAACATAGCCTCCTCCACCTACATTCAGGCTGTATCCGTGATGTTCGCCTAAACCAGATCTGGATCCCAATGTCTCCGGATCAGAATCCAGACAGTACTCTGGCAGATGTGCTGGATTTTAACTCGGTGGATAACATTTGTGATAGCGACGCGTGTGGTGGGGTCATCTGTCCTCCGGGACTCCTCTGTCGCGACATCTGGCGGGAAAACATGTGCATGTGAGTAACCCGTATGTGGCTGGGCGATAATCATGTAGAATGTTTAAAAATGGCGTCAGTAATTGTTATTTGTGTGGCATAGTACATGATAATAATTTGGTAATATTGTATTTAATTATTTTACATCACTATGTTATGTTGCACAACTATTGTTTGTCATTAAGTCAAGTGTATCGTATAAACAAGCGTACTATACGTGTAAATCGCCATGTAACGCAGTGATTCTTAGACTTCTAACCCGATACCGTAGTGTGAAATTCAGCCGCATGGTGGCAGCAGGGGTAATTGAATCAGTCTATTGAAGAATTTGTAGAATTTATTTATATTCTTCGTTTAATAAAGTGTTTTATAGATCATGCCGCAGTAAATATAAACATTTACAAATATGTTTAAATCACGAAACAGTCGCAATTGGGTATATTTGATCACTAATACCTATTATTAAATTGTCTTATTGAGAAACATCTCCATTTTATTAATTTCTTTATTATTATATTTAGTTGTCCCGAAGGCCAGATGTTTGACCAGAATGGTGTCTGCGTCCCAATAACGGATTGTTCCATTCCTCGCTGCGTTTGGGGCGACTGCGTATTGGTGTCCGATCCAGATAATCCGGGAGAGCTGATCTGGAGCTGTAATTGCTATTCGGGCTGGACTGGCGTACATTGTAACGAGACCGATCCAGTCTATCTGTCTGCTTTGACCACGGTGTCTACAGGCTGGATGAGTTCTGTATCAGCAGCACTTCTACTCCTGCTAAGTGAGTGTAGTACAACTCCCATCCATGAAGGTCAACAATCTATGTTCAAAAGTACAGTCCCTCCATTTTGACTAAACAGTCTAGAAGAGTGCACTCCCAGGCGTCTATATATGGCCTATCAGTTAATCAAGAACTTTTAGATCAATATATATATATATATATATATATCAGTTATATAATATCAGTTACATAATATAACATGTGCCACGTCCCCTGGTGTCAGTATTTGGCCACTCATTGTTTGTTTGTTTAGTTGTTGTTTTTTGTTATACGATGTCATTTTGTTTACTATAATCCATTTACTGTCTTTGGATTGGGCTGTCAGATCCAGATGTCTCGCTGGTTGTACTAATATCAATGTCGATATATTATTGACAGTTCTCTTGTTAATTGTGGCCTGTTGTACCAAGAAGAGGAAGGCAGGACTTCTTGATGAACCAGACTTCGCCAAAGAGTTTGTCATGGAATATAACGAGGATGGAGGAGGTTAGATTTAATTTAGTGTTTTTAAAAAACATCGCAATGCGTTTACTCAAATGAAAATCCCGCTTTGATGTAGTTATGATAAACATTATCTATTAATACAAACAAAATGTTTTACGTTAAAAATTAAGGCAATAAATAAATTGAAGTTTTAGTCAACTTTAACATTTATATGGCTTCTATATTGTGGGGGTTGAGCCGTGAATAGCATTCTTCCCCCAAAAATTAATAATTGACTTTTAAGAATTTCTTTCATTAACTGTTCTTTTGTTTAAGATGCAATATCAATCACTTCTATTGGTTAGATAATAGTAAAAAACGATAGAACTAAACATTCTCACAGTTCTTAAAATAGAACAGTCGGAAAAGGCACCTTAAAGGACGTAAGAGTAGGCTTTTATTTTTATTTCCAAAATTTAGTCTAAAAATGCGCCAGTTTCAGCCATTTTTGTATCTTGTTTCTTAATATTATCGATTTTTCATTTTCCTATATATGGATAGATAAATGTTAAACGTCAGTCAACAAAATGTATGATATTCATACTAATGTCAAGTTAGCGATGTTTGAACAGACTCGTGCTATAATATTGCTGCAATGCTGCCGCCCAACGATCACAACGCAAACTAATATTTAGTCTGGCATTCATGTATATTGCTTGAGGCTGAAATCGGGAAGAAATCGCGAGTGGGAAATAAAATTATTTGTTGGGCCGACTCTCAACAGTTGGTCGGTTGGCGATGGAAAACAAGACATTTTAAGTGCTTAAGAATACGTTATAATAATAATAATTATTATTATTAGTAGTAGTAGTAGTACTATTATCATTAGTAGTAGTAGTAGTAGTAGTATTACTTCTGTTAATGATAGTCGTATCATATTGTTGTTAGGTGAAGAAGACATGCAAGGTTATGATCTGAGGCCTTTACAGAAGCCAGTCGAAGTAATGAGACCCCCAAATGGGCTGAGGATACCTCTTGTGGAGGAGTTACCTAGGACTGGTTAGTATATAAATATACCTCAAGGTCAACTGACGTTTTAAACTCCAGAGGGCGATTATTTTCAATCAAGACAAGTGTCTATGTGATGTTTGAATATTGAATAAAATCAAGAAAATAGGGGAAACAGTATCACACACACACACACACACACACCTAATCGATAACATTCTAATGCATACTGATGTTTTAATTTTTTACATATATTTAAGCCTCAGAGTGGATTATTTCTGTGAGATTTCAGCCTTAATCTTTTAAGTCCCTGGCAGGATGTCTATATTTGCACAACATTATTAGAAGCATCAAAATAAAACGATACAACTGTTGACACTCTTCCCTATGATGGGAAGTCATCATTCGACTTTTAAGAATAAATTTAAGAAATGGTCTTTTAATGGCCAACTGAAAACACAAAAGACATCGTTTATACTGAAATATTTTAGGAGAACATAACATATTAATCAACTATCATATTATCTATCAATACATAAGTGTTCGTCCCGAGTTACTAGCACGGTACCTTAATACAACTGGATTGAGTTGGGTTCATGTGACTTTGAATTCAAACTTAAACACTATTTGGTATGTGTAACAGGGAAATATCAAAGAAGCGGCATTTAGATAGTTTGATGTGACTTATAGCCTTATTGTATCTGTGAGGGTTTTTTTCCTCCCGCAAACAAAAGATCGATTATCATTTGTAATTATTTATTTATTGGTATTTTTGTACTCAATTATATAACTAAACTTGTGTTGGGATAACTAAACATTTCTTGGGATAACAAAACTTGTGTTGGGATAAATAAACTTGTGTTAGGATAACTAAACTTGTATTTAGGATAACTAAACTTGTGTTGGGATAGCTAAACTTGTATTTGGAATAACTAAACTTGTGTTGGGATAACTAAACATTTGTTGGGATAACAAAACATGTGTTGGGATAACAAAACTTGTGTTGAGATAACTAAGCATTTGTTGGGATAACTAAACTTGTATTTGGGATAACTAAACTTGTGTTAGGATAACTAAACATTTGTTGGGATAACTAAACTTGTGTTGGGATAACTAAACATTTGTTGGGATAACTAAACTTGTGTTGGGATAACTAAACATTTGTTGGGATAACTAAACTTTGTTGGGATAACTAAACTTGTGTTGGGATAACTAAACTTGTGTTGGGATAACTAATCATTTGTTGGGATAACTAAACTTGTGTTTGGAAAACTAAACATTTGTTGGGATAACTAAACTTATGTTGGGATAACTAAACATTTGTTGAGATAACTAAACTTGTGTTGGGATAAATAAACTTGTGTTAGGATAACTAAACATTTGTTGGGATAACTAAACTTGAATTTAGGATAACTAAACTTGTGTTGGGATAACTAAACTTGTGTTGGGATAACTAAACTTGTGTTGGGATAACTAAATCATTTGTTGGGATAACTAAACTTGTATTTGGGATAACTAAACTTGTGTTTGGATAACTAAACATTTGTTGGGATAACTAAACTTGTGTTGGGATAACTAAACATTTGTTGAGATAACTAAACTTGTGTTGGGATAAATAAACTTGTGTTAGGATAACTAAACATTTGTTGGGATAACTAAACTTGAATTTAGGATAACTAAACTTGTGTTGGGATAACTAAACATGTGTTGGGATAACTAAACTTGTGTTGGGATAACTAATCATTTGTTGGGATAACTAAACTTGTATTTGGGATAACTAAACTTGTGTTGGGATAACTAAACATTTGTTGGGATAACTAAACTTGTGTTGGGATAACTAAACTTGTGTTGGGATAACTAATCATTTGTTGGGATAACTAAACTTGTGTTTGGGGATAACTAAACATTTGTTGGGATAACTAAACTTATGTTGGGATAACTAAACATTTGTTGGGATAACTAAACTTGTGTTGGGATAAATAAACTTGTGTTAGGATAACTAAACATTTGTTGGGATAACTAAACTTGAATTTAGGATAACTAAACTTGTGTTCGGATAGCTAAACTTGTATTTGGGATAACTAAACTTGTGTTGGCATAACTAAACATTTGTTGGGATAACTAAACTTGTGTTGGGATAACTAAACTTGTGTTGGGATAACTAAAGCATTTGTTGGGATAACTAAACTTGTGTTGGGATAACTAAACATTTGTTGGGATAACTAAACTTGTATTTGGGATAACTAAACTTGTGTTGGGATAACTAAACATTTGTTGGGATAACTAAACTTGTATTTGGGATAACTAAACTTGTGTTGGGATAACTAAACATTTGTTGGGATAACTAAACTTGTGTTGGGATAACTAAACTTTGTTGGGATAACTAAACTTTGTTGGGATAACTAAACATTTGTTGGGATAACTAAACTTGTGTTGGGATAACTAAACTTGTGTTGGGATAACTAAACATTTGTTGGGATAACTAAACTTTGTGTTGGGATAACTAAACATTTGTTGGGATAACTAAACTTGTGTTGGGATAACTAAACTTGTGTTAGGATAACTTAAACATTTGTTGGGATAACTAAACTTGTATTTGGGATAACTAAACTTGTATTTGGGATAACTAAACTTGTGTTGGGATAACAAAACTTGTATTTGGGATAACTAAACTTGTGTTGGGATAACTAAACATTTGTTGGGATAACTAAACTTGTGTTGGGATAACTAAACTTGTGTTAGGATAACTAAACATTTGTTGGGATAACTAAACTTGTATTTGGGATAACTAAACTTGTGTTGGAATAACTAAACTTGTATTTGAGATAACTAAACTTGTGTTGGGATAACTAAACATTTATTGGGATAACTAAACTTGTGTTGGGATGACTAAACTTGTGTTGGGATAACTAAACTTGTGTTGGGATAAGTAAACTTATGTTGGGATAACTAAACTGCTGTTGGGATAACTAAACTTTTGTGTTGACATTAATAATGACCACGTGTATAATAAGAGCCAAAGACACAATAATAAAGAAGTAAACAATTCATTTGATTGGCCAACTACGGTATACATTAACTTGACCTATTATTACTGACTATAATAGGGGTTAAGTGACAGGGTAATTTCAGTACCTATTTTAATAGGATACTCCCCCAAACCATTATTTCATCATCATGTTTCTTTTAAAACATTTATAAATGATATATATACTCTTAGATTTACAGACCACTAATAATAATGTTGCTATTGGTGACCTTTTAATGAACTCGTTCACATACACTGATGATGTGACCGTGATTAATACAATAATCATGTCAAAGGGTCACAGTCTCTTATTGATAAATATTATATGTAACATATGACATTAAGAAGACAAACTCTATGGTAGTTTGTAGTAATGTATTAAAACGTGAAACAAAGTGGTATCTGGCTGTCTCAAAGATTATCAACCAACTCGAGATACTCGATAGTGTACATGCTAAAAACGGTTGTTGTGAATCACATATTGTTATCAGACGAAGTAATATGAAGTAACCAAGCGTGACATGATATATCATGATTATACCTCAGATATGAAATAGTACCGTTGGAAACGATTTATGAATTAGATAATATTAACGTTGATAAACGAAATATGCAAATATTAGAAACTTCACGAAGTAACCTGCTAAAACAATCCACGGAATACAGTAAATGTGTCCATAATGTTGAATTAATAGGATCTCTTAATATCAACAAACTCAGTGGTGTCGTAAAACGGAATATTGTAATCTCGATTTAAGTACAAACACCATTTAAAGCACTTACCCCTTATATGCTATCAGTATCACAATATATAGTTAATGGTACTATTGTATCTGGTATTATTGTTAATACTATTTTCTGTAGATTTTTCCTCATCACAATGTGATTTTATTGATTATGAGTTTCACTTACCTACCAGTTTAATCATAAGAATGACCGTATAATATTCCATGAATATTTTATTACGTCGTATTCGGAAGAGCATAACGTAATAATAATAATAATAATAATGTATATTTGATAAAGCGGCCTTACTTAGTTTGTTTCTTAACCAAATATGTTTTATTCTATCTGTCTATCTGATCATTTATATTGCTCTAATATCATCGTATTATCTATATTCTACTCACATTGTAGTAGATTGATTATAATTTCTGTTTTATCTTGTGAGTAAATTTATGGGGGAGGGTGGGGTTCTCCACTTTGTGGGGGTATAACAAATTGGAAATAATAACGCCGTATACGTGCCACGCCTCCCCCCCCCTCTCCATAGTTTACAAATCTAAACCTTGTACGTACCACATCACCGACAGCTCCTGACCCACTTCAGCCAGAACGACCCCCCGTAGTACTTCCGTCGGGTGACGTCAGCAAACCATTACCGGATATCGGTGGCTATATCGAGGGTCGGCTGGATGAGGTAGATAAAGATAGAAGTGCTCCGCCATATGACAGTGTCCGTGAGTACGATTATGAGGGAGACGGTAGTATAGCGAGTAGCCTCAGCTCCATACAGACGTCTAGTAGTGGAGGATCAGACCAGGATATGGATTATATATTGACGTTTGGAGCACCGTTCAGCAAACTGGCTGACCTCTACCTGGGAGGAAGCGATGAGGATGAAGATGAGGAAGAGAATGGGAAAGGTTAGAATTGGTTTTGTTTGTTTGATATTGTTGTTGATTTTGTTGTTCATTGTGTTGATATTGATGTCGTTGTTGTTGTTGTTACTCAAGCGGAGGCTGTTGAGTAACTCGGGAGTGCAAAACGTGTATTTATAATTATAAGAAAACAAAACAGGAGATGATGAGGATGATTATTGTATTGTCTCTTCCTATAGCTCCATTCACTTCGTAAAAGCTAACATCATATACACGTGACCAAAACTTTACCCCAAAAAAACAATCCTATTTTTATATCTATTATTCACACTTAAGTTTAAAACGTCATGTTCGGCTTATGAAGAATATAACTCTCACTATTGTTTATATATGAAGTGATACTTAATTTGTTATACCTTAATATTTACTATCTGTAGTAACTATAGTACAGTGGGTTGTGGAATTGCGCTGCAAACCTGCAGCTTCTCGGTTTGAATCCGACTTTGTGATATGAAGTCACTCACTGGCTATAAGTCCCAATTGTTATCAAATGACGAAGTTTTAAAAATCACTCACTGACTTGAGTACGGCTACGAGTATCTTTTTTTCTCCAATGAACTCAACGTGAGTGCCTGGTAGCCACCAGGACTACTTCTAACAGCTTCGTTATGGTTCCACGGCGTGCCTGTTACCCTAATTTGGTATCGGGGTTGTGTTACTCACCAATAAAGTTAGGCTCAATGCCAACAAAACAGATTTCATCATTATAGGTATATCCAGACAACGCAGCTAACTTCCTGATTTCTTCCTTACGTCCATCCTTAAACATAGCATCACGCCATCAGACACTGTACATAATCTTGGTGTTACATTTGATAGCGATTTTTACTTCAGAAAACATGTTTTTCTGACATGTCGCTCCTGCTTCTATCATATTCGTGACCTTCGCCGTATTCGTCGCTATATTTCTCTTTCAGTCGCCAAAACCATTGCTACAGCACTCATTACTAGTAGACTTGATTACTGCAACTCTCTTCTTTATAAAATTGCATGTAAGGATATTCTAAAACTTCAGTGTGTTCAGAACTGCTTCACTAGAATTGTCGCACGGTCTCCTCGAATTTCCCATTCTATCTCACTCCTGAAATCTCCCCACTGGCTTCCTGTTCAGTCTCCCATCATTTTCAAACTCTGCACTGTTGCCTATCAAACATTTTCTTCCGGAGAACCTTCAAATATATTTTCCATGCTTTCTTTAGCACCCAAGCACAGAGAGCTCCGTTCATCTAGTTTTCACTTGTTGTATGTTCCCAGGGTTAAAACTCATGCTGGGACTCGTGCTTTTTTAGTTGCTGTCCCTACTCTTTGAAGTTCACTCCCTGAACATGTTAAGTCGTCAAATAGCAACGTTTCTTTCCGTCAACCTTTGAAAACTCACCTTTTTAGACTTGCCTATCCATCCTAAGTTTCCACTCAATCTGATCATTTGTTGATGAATTTTGCATTCTACCTGCACTATGGGATGGCTCAACCCCTGTACTAGGTGCACCACTGAGCGCGATTCTTTTCGAGGATATTGGCGCAATAGAGGTTTTGTAATTATTATTAAATTATTATTATACCCAGGATTCAAATCCGGCTCTGGCTATTTTTGGGCGTTGTTTCATCCTTCACTTCACCATATGACCTTCTCCATTTACTCTATGATGTATACAGAAGTGGCCATAAAAACAACAGCATTTTATTTCGCATTTATGCTCTTCTTGTTCCAGATCACCAAACTGATCCAGACCGCGGTATCCGACCGCGAGTTGTCGAGTACACGGATAGAGCTCGGGATATAGCACAGGATTTGGCTTATAAACAGGCTCTGGCTGCCGAAAAGCTCCGTCGAACTGAGGCCAGTACGAGGCCAGTACTTGATCAACGGACAAAGGAAGCTGTTGCGTTTGAGGGAAGAATGGCTGGATCCGGAACGCATCTCAATCAACAACTGGCTGAAGATGATTGGCACCACGACAATAGGGAGACGTTCAATAGAGACAAGGAAAGAGCTTCATTTGTGGAGACTACTGGAGATAGACATAGCTCGGGAAGACTTTATGTTGATGAAGAACTAATACAACCTCAACAAGCTGCTGAACTCTACCATCAGGATCGGGGACTAAATGATCAGGATGTTAGAGGACGTGATCAGGATGTGATAATGCGATATCAGGATTCGAGAGCAGACTATCGGGATTCGAGAGCTGATTATCAGGATGCCAGAACGAACGATAGGGACAGTCGCTTGGATTACCAGGAGACTAGGGCAGACTATCAGGGTGGAGTGATTCCTTATCAGGATCAGGGACTAGGACACCAAGACACTGAGCAACAAGTAACTAGTAGCCACACTGTACGCCGCTCTGTTAGGACAAGTCGTGTTGTACAACAGAGTACCACTACCCGACGTGTTACTGGTCAACAACATCTGGAGACACAGTACACAGATCAGGAGGGAATTATGGCCACGGGTAGTATCCGAGCAGACGGCGGAAGATACGAAACATGGGATCCATCCAGAGATTACGATCCCGGTGGGGTGTTACTAGAGAGCAGGATAGGTGAAGGACAGTCGGCTAGGATGGTGACGACTGAACACGCCACCTGGACACAGAATAGAGAACTACGTCAACCTGATGATTATAGCGAGGTCTAACTGTACAGTGGAACGTGTCTCTACCACCTTCACAAACCACCTGTCTTAAATTATCACCAGAATGCAGTGTCTCCAAATTACTAGTTCCCCCTCGAGTGTTAAAATGTCAGCAGCTGGCCTAAAGGACCTCCTTTGTTTAACGACCTTTTTGAAATGATATCATCGATGGTCTGTTAAAACAGAATCTTTAGTGATTTTTGTCAGGTGATATATATTAAGGTTTTGGTGTTAGAAAAACATTAATTGTCTTGTAAGACTTCCTTTATTTGATTGCTAATATGTATTAATAATTAGTGATAACTTGTAAATAATAAGCTTTTCTGGTATACTGACACTATCCAAGACACACAAAAACACACACACACACACAGTGCGCCTCTGTGGTATAACGGTAGCGTGTTGGATCACAGATCACTACCACCCGTTTTCGAATCTCGGCGTGGGCATATCTGAAGGGTGTTTCATCCTTGACTTAGTTTCATTATCTTTGGAGGTCGCTCGGCCCTTTTAGCCTACCATGTGCACAAAAGTGGCCGTAAAATATCAATCATCACACACACACACACACACACACACCAAATTTTATTAATTATCATGTTTTGTACGTTAAATAGTTGCTGGAACTGTTTTCTTATACACACACACACACACACACACACACACAAACACAAACACACATATATATATATATGTGTGTGTGTGTGTACGCGTGCTTTATTCTTCTGCCTTAATGCTTTCTTTTGTAATCCTGAAGCTGTTGCTCCTACTATTATTACTGTTACCTGTAGTGGTGGTAATGGTCGCCATAGTAGTAGTAGTAATTTTATCGAACATTAATTTGATCAGCTTATTAATAATTTGCTTCATCAAACTTTATATTTTATATATATACATTATATATAATTTTATTATAGAGAGTCTTAATAGATACAATAAAACATTTATACTTTTATAGGAAAATTAATTCTGTCTTGTTTTTGTTTTTTCATTCGTATCAATGATATATCCGTATTGGTATTAAATTTGAAAGATTGCCGTTTAGTGTAATTTCACCTAAAGCTAGCCATTTTTGGTGGCCCAGAAATCGCTAATTTCTTCTTCGTGTGCATGCGATGGATATGTTTTTCTGGTGCCATCTACTGGTACTATCATTTCGACACGTGGCACCATATGCCATTGAGAAAAGCATCAAAATGGCATACAGATAGCTTAACATGTGTACATTCATATTAGGCCGGGTACCCCTCGCCATCACCATGGTTTAGCGGGCGCCTCGTGGTATAACGGTAGCGTGTTGCATCACAGATCACTACCACCCGTGTTCGAATCTCGGCGTGGGAATATCTGAAGGGTATTTCATTTTTGACTTAGATTCATTACCTTTGGAAGTCGCTCGGCCCATTTAGCCTACGATGTGAATAAAAAAGTCCGTAAAACATCAATAATCTTCATCAGCATGGTAACTGGCCGTCATCTAGAATTTCAAAATGGCCGCCCTCCAAATACGATATTCGTCATATCTTGCCTCCTAAGCAACGTAGAAACATGATGTTGATGTCTAACATAACATTTTCATTCAAATTAATTAATCTGAATATTAAATAGCGCATAGCGATTATATCTCTACGGTCATCTAGATTTTCAAGACGGCCCACGTGCTCAAATGAATAAATATTTCATTCTTTATTGACAACAATAAAAACATATTAGTATATAATATTTTAAAGCGAAATTAATTAATCTGAATAGTTAACACCTAAGAAGCGAGCACCTACGGACGATTATATCTCTTGGGCGACGGATCATGCTAGCCAACAGCTAGGGATGGATGGATACATTTCAAAATAGCAATGCGCACACGATTTGTATAGTTCTCATGCAATGAATGTAATGACGCTTGCCGTGCATCATCTGAATCCGCAGCCAGTGCCTCTAATTGCTGCTGGTCAACCACTTTATGCTCCTGAAACTGCTGTGTGATTGGGTGTAGGGGAGTGGCTAGACCGGGGTCAAACTTCAGCCGCACCAGGTAAGCACACCAAGTAACAGCAGCTGTTCTATACATACTACAGAATATTGCATATCAGCAGTACCTAACACATATGCTGTTTCGTTTGTAGAATGGTGTGACATGCAATGTGATGATCAACCTCAATTCAAATAGTGGGAACTGACATTGCAGCTCGAACATATGGTGCTACAATGTATGCAATCAATTCGAGAGGAACGTCACAATGTATATCCAATGCTTGCTTCAGATATGGTCAACCTACCCAATAATCATCCAGAAATATATAGGCAGTTCAAGAAAGGTCATTTGGCTGTACAGAAAACGAAGAATGTCTTCTCTGGATTTGGCCATCGATCAGTGCCATAAACAGGTAAATTAATTAATTAAAGGAGATTGTGGCGCACAGTTAGGTTGACTGAGAATCCAGAGGCCCCTGAAGGGTGAATAATTGCGGGACCTGAGATATCACGTGTCGTACTTGAATTTGAAAAGAGCTTCCAAGCAGCCAATGATAGAGATCAATCCCACAAACACCATAAACAATACCCTGGTGTTCAAAATAAATTTGCCAAAGAAGTACCCGCTCAGGTATCTGCATTTGACGACTACGAAAATCCATACCTGGAAGATAGCGGTGATCTGTTTAGTCTCGATCTCAAAATGATCATGGGCAAAGACATGATACACACAGTGTAAAATGTTGAGGAAATTGGGAAAGGACGATGTCGTAACTTGGTGGCTGAACGATTGAAAAATCCGCACAATTGACTCTGTTGTGGTCATCATATCTGTCGGCCACTTTCATGATTTGCACATTGAAGAGCTTTGGGTAAGCTTTGGCGTAGGCAAGCACTTCCGCCACATACCCGTCCATTCATTTACAAACACCCTGCAAGCTGAGAAGTCAAAGGCAATGATGTTGTTTCAGGCGATAACGATGTCCAGTTTTCTCGGCAAAGGAAAGAACACCGCTCGGTCCTGCTGTCACTGGTGCCTTCACTACCTCTACTTGAAGCCAGAAGAGGTTGATCCACAGAGCATGGCTGAGCTAGAGAGGTTCTTCATCATCATCATGTTCAGTAGAACATGTACCCTGAGCAGAGTTGATGAGGCGAGGAAGCAGCTATTCACCGAAGGGTCTGCAACTATTGAGAACATTCCTCCAACCAAAGCTGTTCTCTTTCAATACCTAAAAACAGCAGTGTACCAAGCAGGTTATGTGTGGTCACACGTTTATGTGCCAGCTCCTCATCTTCCCAGTCCTGAGGTATGTGGATGGACTGCAAGCTTCAAAGTCCTGCACTGTGGTTGCAAGAAGGGATGCAAATTCCAGCGCAAATATCAGAAGTCAGGTCTTCAATGCACAGATCTATGTAGCTGCGGGGGGGGTTGGCGACACCTGACTTTAACTGAGGTATTCCAAGATTAAAGTATTATTCGCAGATGAGTGATATGTGTATTTCATTAAAATTAAGTAATTATCAACTGTACGTGTGAGGTTGTTTTTAGTGCTGTGTTATATAAATTCTAAATAGTATGTTTAATTAGTTTTATTATACCATACACATGATAATAAAAGAATTATACAATATTCCTCACATCAATCAAAAGCTGGTCATACTATATTTCATTATGGTTGGTAGAAACCAACAAATATATAAATATTACTGCTGCAAATTGTCATCCATCTTGAAAATCAATATAATAATAATCTGAGCATATTGATTATCGCATAAATGGATTTTGTGACCCTGAAAATGCTATGTTATACATCCACATCATGTTTCTACGTTGCCTAGGAGCCGTGATATGATGAATATCATATTTGGAGGGCTGCCATTTTGAAATTCAAGATGGTGGCGCAATCATCGCCCGACATGCCCGTCCTTAACATTACCGTCAGCGCCATGTTTTGATCCGCAGAAACAGGGCAGGACCGCATGGTCAGGACCATGATGCCCAGGCTATGCTAGGTAGGGTGCTGAAAAAACCTGCTGCCAAGGCAATGTATCCAAACATACTGTTCTTGATGCAAGCCACCGTCACACTCCCAGTCTCCACAGCAACTATGGAGAGAAACTTTTCTTATATGAAACAGATAAAGACCCGACTGAGGAGTAGGCTTCTCCCAGAATCTATCGACCACTTGATGAGGATCGCCATTGAGGGACCAAACAAGCTTCGTGATATTGATTTCGACGCGGTGACTAACATTTGGTACCGTCAGAAGCCGAACCGCAGAGTCCAGTGGATTACCGGAGAAACACTGAACAATCTTGATGCTGGAAATTAATATTTTGATAAATGCTGTGTTCTAATTCGTACCCCTGTTATATACTTACCCTAGGCTACTAGTGTATGAGGACTGAAGACTGTCTGTTCACTAATGCATCCATTTGCCTCTTTGTAAAAACACACAGGAAACCTTTTATCTACTAATAAAAAAGTGGTCACCCAACAATTTTGAGGGTACGGAACTTTACCGATTTTACACTCTGGAAAAACCCTGGCTATCTGTATGCCAATGTTCATCCTTTTGTCAAATTTTGCCTTAACCACTGTACTAATTAGGACGTGCGGTAAGTTGAGGTGTGAATAACACTTTTTTGCCCCAAATTTTCACTTTTAAACTTTTATCAATGCCTCTAAGTAAATAGTATATTATAGAACATTAGTGAGGCAATAATAGGCTTCAACACGTTTAGAAAATATATTTTTAAATAGTTTTTTTGTCTTTGCGAAAACGATTCCTTCCTGTCCTTCTATGCTCGAATATGTATGCAGTCAATTTCACCTTAATCTGGCCATCGTATATTCCTAAACTTGGCCATGGTCAGGTTTGGATTAATGTAAACTATTTGGGAGTGTGAGTCTGTTTTTGATAATTAAAGATACTACTAGAGTGAACGACCATAATGTAGTAAATGTTACGACTTTAAAATGTCTATAATGGGCTATAATAAGCCAAAGGAAAGAAATTAATGCATTACAAGTCGACAATAAAGTGAGACTGGGATCTTATAGTAACACTGTAGTACTCAAGTTATTGATAGATTAGGTACTCACATTATGCTTGTATCTCATATCATGGATGTCTGTGGGATACATGTTTCATGGGCTGGGTGTAAGTCACACATTAGGGATGTGAACTGAACAACAGCTCCTACCTGCTTGTATCTCATATCATGGATGTCTGTGGGATACATGTTTCATGGGCTGGGTGTAAGTCACACATTAGGGATGTGAACTGAACAACAGCTCCTACCTGCTTGTATCTCATATCATGGATGTCTGTGGGATACATGTTTCATGGACTGGGTGTAAGTCACACATTAGGGATGTGAACTGAACAACAGCTCCTACCCACACTCAAAGTCCATACACACTATAATAATAGTAATACTAATGACAACACTTCTATAGCTAGGATTTGTAATGAGACTAACATGGTTGCAACAGTTCAGACAGTCAACTCAGGCTAGATGTCCTATCGAGCAGTCCAGACCACATTTAATGTATCACGGCGGCAACACTTCAAACCCACCTCAATGAGAAGGTAATACTTGATGCAAATCCGGGGAAGATGTCAAGGTTCACTTACCAACAAGAGAGAAAACTGGCAGATCATGTGGAAAGCAATGAAATAAGTGACGGTGTGGAATTCTGAAACGACAGCCTGATCTGAAGTTTTAAAACAAATAGAACCAACAGCAGCTGTTCGTCATCAGGGTATAGAGCGGGAAATTGTAAAGTCATACTTCGAAGCAATTTACCTGACTTTAATTAAGCACAATATGTTTGATAAACTTGACGCCAAAATTTGGAACTTAGATGAAAGAGGAATTGTCCTTGATCACAAGACAATGAAGGTACTAGCTAGGTCTGGTACAACACCTCTACACAGTAGGTCAAGTGGAAACAAGGAAGTGACAACAGTTATTGCAGCCGTTAATCGTGATGGAGGGCAGTCTTTAATAGATATGGTTGAGATTTTGTTAGATGTTATGTTTATGGACATCCTGATTAATGCTTTACATTTACTACTTGACATGTGACACAAGCCATTTTTAACAGTTAATTGTTCTTGTAATAAGATGATAAAAGACTGTACTTTTGTAACCTAACTGTTGACTGTTGTGTATGTTCTTTAGCCAGGAGTTGAAACGAACCCACCTTTGTGGAGAAATCATTTCATTATAGAGATTCAAATTGAAAATGATTCTCTAAAGCCTACTTTGGGCTGTTAGTACATAGGCCATTCAGCATACGTGCACGTGTGGTAGTGGAACGGGCTTTGCATATATCTGACCTCCAATATCTTTTCGATGGGCTTGTTATCCAGACTCTAGACTTTGATGATTTTGAGAATTTCAGCGAAGTTTAGATATCTGAGGTTCCAAATGAGTATTTAACAAAGTGGGTTAGATCAAGTATTTACAGTGGTTGATCCTTAAGGTTTGGTGTTTCTCCTGACTGCCGAGTAACCACGTCATGCCAAATCAAACTGGCCTCGTTCTTCTAGTCACCCATTTCTGCTTACTTCCTCATATTAAACTTTAAATAACAGATGGGGGAAATGATAGCATGATTTTTGGGTGTATAAACGACTCTTTATTCAAGTATGATCACGTTAAGGAAAGGGTGGCCAGGGTTGGATGAAAAGTACATATTCACTGGCTCGGATTAGGCAAAATGTGGCCAGGATATGGTGAAATCCTATATTTGGTTTCAAACTCATATAACACATGATCATAGCGCGCATATAGCACTTACATCTGATGGCCAGGTTTGGGTTAACTTAATTTTCTTGGTAGGAAAAATTAAATTAGCTATCTTTAATAATGAGTTATTGCGAACTGTTTGGAAAAAAGTGGCCAGAATTTGGTTAAATTGCCATATATGTTATCAACAACCTAACTATATAAATAAAAAACATAAACAGGGTTAGAAGCTATTTAGAATCCATTACTAGTCCACAGAACTAGTAACTTAGAAAATTCACTAGTCCTGACCGCCAAATAAATTTTCACAAACATAAAGTTTACTTAATTTATAATGTGTGAAATTCTATCGTTTTGTAGTATTGTAAATGCAGTTAAATGTATATTTTGAAGAAAAGAAACTACAAGTCATTAGTAGCTGATCCCAAAAGAGCATCTGGTTGCACCTGTTGAAGCCAGGAGCAACCTAAATTTGAGTCTATCTCTGTTTCGATATAAATTCATTGATAAAAATACCCATGGCTGGGAATACCATGGACGGAATTTCGTGTCATGGGGATGCTAGGGCGCCCTTCTCACTGTCACACATTTCCCCTCCGTGTGTACAAACCGTTGGCTGTTCAAAAAGATTTTAACGTGCGGGGGTGTTGTCAAGCAGATTAATAACTGAAACGCAATAGCTATATCTTGGTCATAACAGGTCGCTGCAGACGCTTCGTTATTTTAACCTAATCATTGTACTCGCCCATAAAAATACTCAAACTGAAAATTTACTAGTCCTATAAATGTTTTACTCGCATCGGGCAAACGTTAATTTCGAAGCCTGCATAAATATTAGGACGTTGTTGCGTAGCCGATCGTCGGAAATCTGTTCGCTGCCGCTAAAGGTCGGAGCACTTTAATCATCCAGAGATCAATTGGGAGTCAGTCACCACAGAGAAAACATAAATCACAGTAGCCATCATTTCATTGATGCAATTAGATATGTATACTTGTATAAGTATGTGGCTCAGCCTACCAGGTACATACATGGGCATAACCCTCACCTTTTTGACTTTATACTAACCAGCAGTGAAGGCTCTGTGAGTAACTTAAAATATCGGTCAGGCATAGGATTAAATGACCACCTCGTTCTCAGCTGTACCCTGACTGTGGAAATAAATCGGCTGAAGAAGGGTACCCCAAGATTCAACTACAATAAGGGGGATTATGCAGCAATAAACGACAATCTCATGGACATTGACTGGATATCAAAATTCATAGGTATCACTACAGAAGAAATGTGGATATACTTTTCAAATGCACAAGGAAGCCAAATGGAGAAATGTATTCCAAAATCAGTACCAAAAAAGAACAATCAATGTAAGATATGGATGGCAGAAGTTACAGCCAAACGACAAATGAAAAAAATTAGTTAACCCTGATGACAAGAAATCTGTTTAGGGACTTTAAGTACAACTTGGCAAGAAATCCAAAACAGAACCATAAGACATTTTGGAGGTAAATCCCAAATTAAAAACAGAAGTAAACTTGGTGACTTCAAAATGGCAGATGGCAAACTCACATTTGAGGATAAACAAAGGCTGACTTACTAAATTTCTTTTTTGTGAGTGTATTCACACATGAAAACAAAAACATCCCAGACATAGAACCCAAATATCAGTCCAAGGATAGTTTCAGCATAAGCTTCATAACAAATATTATTGAAAAGAAACTCAAGAAACTGAAAGTAACCAAGTCTGCTAGACCAGACGGCTTACATCCATGGGTGTTGAGTCTGATCTCTCTCTCTCTCTCTCTATCTCTCTCTCTCTTCATTAACCTGCCATTGAGCATCATCTGCACAAACTCATATGAAGAGGGCCACCTACCAAGTGATTGGAAAACTGCTCACATCACACCAATCCACAAGAAAGGGTCGAAAGCTATTCCAGGAAATTACTAGTTACTAAATTCAGAAAATTATCTGAAGATACAAATAATATGTTTAGCCACACCTTCACAAAATTCAAATCAAATTGTTTATTTCAAAATTCAGAATACATCATTTTAATAAAAGCAAACATTTTTAGAATATTGAAAAGGAGGATCCTCGAAGCATTGCTTATATAATGCATCTCCCCTTAACATAACATTAAAAACATTCATGACAAATTTAAAAATATGATTATTAGTCAATAGACATAATTATGTCTTTATGAAACAATAACGAATCTATATAAGTTTTATTTTGAAATGATTAATTATTGTAGCAATAACACATTATTGTGTATATTATATCATTTATGTTGTATTTGAACAGTAAATAAAATTACGGACATACCTCAGCATTGTTATCAGTCATATAAAGAAATGAACATATTCTTAATGATGTGCTTTAAAATATTAATTGTTTTAACATTGTAAACATTTACATATAATTGGTTCCATAATTTCACACCCATAACACTAATTGACATTAACTTTCTTTTCATCTTAAAATATTTTACATTTAAATTTCCCTTTTTAATATACCTGGGACCATATAAATGTATTTCTTTTATTGTTATGAAAATATTTTGTAGATTAATAGGTAACATGTTATTTTTGGCTTTATAGATTATAATCAAAGTTTTTTATTTTACAATATCTAACAATTTCAAACACTTATATTGAACAAACAATGGATTGGTATGATCTAAATAACTAGCTTTTGCAATATTAGGGATTGCTTTCTTTTGTAATAGCCTCAAAGTATGTAATTGAGATTTGAAAGTATAATATGTATAAGTGGCTGTTTTCAAACATGTGTTTGACTGTAGAAATTACAGAAATATTTTTGAGACACTTTTACAAACAGCATTAATATGATTAGACCATGACAATTTTTCATCAACCAATACTCCTAGAAATTTAGTAACTTGTACTCTACTGACTTCTAATCCATCAATTTTGAGTTTACAAGCATCCAGATAAGGCTATAGCTTGTTATTGGAACACATGTAATTTGTTTTATTTTTATTCAGAGATAATTTGTTAACTTTAAACCATCGACTCATTTGCTTCAATTCATTGTTGAGCACATTATTAACCTCTATTATACTTTTGCCAGCATATAATACATTGGTAATCATCATCAAACAATAAAATTTTTTTTTTATTTGAAATATTTGGCAGTTCGTTGATGTATAGTAAAAATGAAATAAGGTCCCAAAATAGAACCTTGTGGAATTCCACATATCACAGTTCTATAATCTGAACAAATATCATTATAAACAACAAATTGATTTCTGTTTGTTAAATAATATTTTATCCAACTTGAAGCAATACCTCAAACACCATAATGGCATAGTTTATGACATATTTTGACTAATTTGGTCAAAACTATCTCTTACTTTAACATTAAATTATAAATATCAATGTAATGCAGGGTGGCCAGGCGTCATCCTCCATCCGGTGCCAGCTTAAGCCGGACCTGTTTTGATCTTCACATATTGTAACAGGACCCACCCTAATTTCTTGAAGAACGTTCACCTGTGTAGTATGTACAGAAACCTCTTAGCCAACAGAAAACTCCTGGAGCTGGCAAGTAAGGCACAGACATGCAAGAAATAAACAGTTCATGGCAGGTTACCTTTGTATTTTTGAAATAAGGGAAGTTTAGCATATCTGCTTCAATTGCCAAGAATTGGGTTAAAATAAATATTGATATTCATTTTGTTTTTACTTTTCTGTAATAATAAAAGGTGTTTCTAAATGCACTTTGCGTATGTGCGCGCCTCTATGTGCGTCAGTGTGTGTTAAGTTGGTAACCTAGGACCGTCAACATGTCCTCCTTTTGGGAACACCATATCCTCCTTTTTTTAAGTTAGAAATGGCCAACCTAGTGTATTAATTACAACAGACCTCTAGTTAGCATTATTAAAACAGATTTTGCCTAACTTTGCTTTTGTTACTGCCTCAAAATACTTAAATAGATTATGAATAGACTAGTTTAATTTTTTTTAATACAAATCTGAAAAGGAAATAATTTTTGTTTTTACACTTGATATTTTTACCAAGTTAAAATGATAATTTCTTTGAGATAAAACTTTTATTTCTTAATTAATATTAGTTAATCATTTAATGGCTGAAAATTTAAATGGTTACTATGTAATAAATAGTGGAGTCTATAGTATAGGGCCATAATAGGCCTATCTTAGTATCTAGTGATATTAAATTAGATCTATATTACCATTTATAATGTTCATTCTACAGGTGGGAATCCTCGGAAACGAGACAATCTTGGGGTTTAGTTACTCATCAATTTTGGTGATGCGCTAGACATTTATATATAATAAACTTGTAACGTGTCACTATAACAGACCTATTATCTTAAAAGTATAAAGTATATTTTTCGCCAGCAGAATTTTGGCGCGACTTCTCAACCGGAAATGATACACCAAAAGTGTATAATAGTTGACATATCATTTTCTGAGTGTAAATCCGTCAACTACATTTAATTTTAAAAAATTGTCCGAAAATATCATTTAAAAGTGAACGATAATCATCTAAAAATGGATAATATCAAATAAGAAAATTACCGAAACGTTATGATAAAGCTGCCCCACACGATTGGTACATTTATAATCATAACGCACTCTATAATAATAATCATAATGTATCCGTTAATATTATAGTTTACGGTCTATTCGCCAGGCGGTGCTGTCTCATTAGTTAATAGAAATATGAAATCTAGACTTCAAATACCTTCGGTTAGGGTGTCCTTTTAGTAATTCATGGATATACTCGATTTGCCAAACAAATTTCATCAATCATTTCCACAACGGAATTACACATAAATAGACAACTTGTTATTAATTTATTATTAATAATATTCGTTATATCATACTTGAATCGGGAATATTCTGCGAAATTAGTTCATATTTAAATAGAATTTCATTTGGGAATTACGTTGGGAATGTTAAACAAATAACACTAACACAACCATCAGTCCATGAGGTGTCGCCTCTGGTGGACGGAATGGGAACAAATATTGTTTTAATTTGCCAAAATTGTATAACTATAATATAATAAATAGAATTACAGTATAGAAAATGACACTTCCATCCAAATAACTCTGATGACTAGAAACACAATTCATCAAACAAATTACTCTTTAAACAAATAGAATAATTTATTTCGCAAATATTCACCGAGAAAGAGAAATGGATTTAAAATGATATCACACTATTTAATAAATATATTGATAATTTATTTTAAGTTCACGGTTTCCATAGCCAAGTAAAGAAACGCCATTTAATGCGTGAATAGATATTAAATGTTTTATATAATAAATATATTTTGTTATATTATTATGTGGCACACTATTATGGATATTCTTTATATAAACATTTTAATGGTGTATGATAGAAATATTGCAGTATTTAGTACGACTTCCGTCCTTTTTTCTGGTAAATCCTCAAGTTTTACTTATTGTCTTTAAGTTGGAATGATATCATCATCATCATCATCACCACCACCATCATCATCATCATCAACCTCATTATGATGATCTGCAGCAGTATCTTTGGAACAAAGAACAATTTCGTTGATATTTCTGATCATAGACGATATACATCACGAAACGGCAATCGACTTCACCAGTACTACCACCAACACCATGGCGCGCGCACGCACGCACACACACACGTACGCACACACGCATGCACGCACACACACACACACACACAAACATGCACATCGTTTCACCATCATATCAACAGAGTAACATTATAAGTGACTGTCGCCAGATAGTAAATAGCTCATCTGAAAGACGTGTTGTAACGGAACACAGACAGACAGACAGACAGACAGACAGACAGACAGACAGACAGACAGACAGACAGACAGACAGACAGACAGACAGACAGACAGACTGGCGGACGGACGAACGGTCGGGCGGTCGGACGGACAGAAGGACGGATGGACAGATGGACGAACGGACACATGAACAGGTGAAAGGAGACCAGATAAATAGATGGAGTGGTGGGTTGAAGAATGGATGATTCGATCAAACGATTGATCGCTCATTCAAACGTCAAATCGATAATTAGATAGATAGATAGATAGATAGATAGATAGATAGATAGATAGATAGATAGATAGACGGAGAAATAATTTTTAGTTATTTATCTATCAAGCTATATCGATCATATCTATATCTATCAGAATTTGAATTAGTATTATTATTATTATTATTATTATTATTATTATAACAAATGTTTTGTTGTTGTCTGTATAATTTATTTCCGATTAATATACGATGTTTAGTGATATTAATATTTAAATTTTTAATTTATTGTTCTACTTTTATCATTTTATCATTTTTATATTTTCTCGTGTTATGTTTTAATAGTTTGTTTTAAATTTTATTATTTTTCGTGGCGTACTTTATTACTTCATTCTGATGTCAATCGAAACTTTCTATTTATTTAATTATTTCACTTATTTAAGTTTGAGAGCTCCGTCAAAATAAATCTGTTCCGTTATCCTCAAAACTCTATTTCTGTATTTAGTAAATTAAGTCGTAATAACTATTGAATATGCAAATCTGAACAAAATTCGAACAATTTTATTATTATCATCACCATCATTATCATCATCGCCATCATCATCAACTTCATCATCATCTAGACTGGATGTGTTGTAATTCAGTTACTTTAACCCTATATTTTAGATATTAATAATTGTGAGAAATTAGACTACTTTATTTCAGAGTGAGATAAGTCTTTGGCCAAACGTGAAATCATAAATATTTATTTTCATGTCATTTTAGATGTAATAATTTACCATAAAGCAAGATGATGTTATAAAATTATTATGAGTGACAGTTGTTATGAATTATTGTTATAACATCAATATACCGTTATGTTGCTGATTAGTAGCTTGGAAACGTGATCACTGACACGATAAATCTCTGGAATATTTACTGAATAATTAATATTGAATTATGACACTTAGGTATAGATTAACGCATTTGCACCGCAGCACACATACACACACACACGCACACGCACACACACACACGCACGCGCGCGCACCACACACACACATACATACATACATACATACATACATACATACATACATACATACACACACACACAGCAGTCAGTCATAGGTAAGAGATGATTTGTATGACTGACAACAAAAATCCTTTGATTGACGTCTTTACGGTGTCAGTTGGTAAATTACAGGTGTCACGTGGTCGGTGAACTGAGATAAAAAACACGAGAAGGTGACATTTATTTTACAAATTCTTCTCATCATATTAGTCTATCTCAAAGATAAAGATTGTTATATCGTGTTTCATGATTCACGATCGTTCTTGGTTTAGTCCTATTAAATTGTGAAATATAATATGTGAACTTGTGTGTGTGTGTGTGTGTGTTGTCTATAGATATGATGTGTGTGTGTGTGTGTGTGTGTGTTTATATATATATATATATATATATATATATATATATACACACACACTGAAACATAAAATTAAAGAAATTGTTTGATTATAGTTTATTAGCAATATTATTTTTTCTAAGCTCCGGTACTCATTATCAAATATTGTTATTACAGTTATAAATCCGGAATTCGTTAATAAATAATTATAATCGTCTAGCACACGATATTATCTGTTAAAGGACGTCGTTATATATGTATATATATATATATATATATATATATATATATATATATATATATGCTGTGCAGATCGCTTGTTATTGTGATATTTAGTTATCATAACATGTTATAGTGATCGTGTGTTTTATTGACCTTTCATTCTGATATTCAATTTGTTGTGATCATTATTTTCCTGATGTTCAATTTGATCACTTTCTCTCTGTCACGATCCCTTTGTTTGATGATCCCCCCTTTTCTGATGAACCTCCTCCCGTTTCTGATTATGTCTTATTGTGATGACCCGTTGTGGTGCGATGTTGTGATCATTTCCTGTGATCTTGCTGCCAATAACCAGGACCCTTTTCAAACAATCAAAGATCAAACTGGTTGACCGAGAAATTGATCCAAAAAATCGCCAAATATTCTCACTATTGTGACCTCATTTATTATTCAGTCAGAAAGTTTTGCCAAAATTAAGTCGTTTTCAGATTATTTCGGGGTGAAATCTTTCTCTAAACACGGTCTTTTTAACCCATCTGTCAATGAACAGCTGTGGTTGTGTGTGGGGGGGGGGGGAGTTGCTCAATACAGCTGACTGTAGCTCTTTACTCGTATTTGGTAATGTATTTTCTGACATATATTTATATTACTGATACATTACTATACATTACTCGCTTAGCCAGTAGTTGTAATTAACAGCAATAAAAACATAAATAGAGACGATATACGACATCAAACAAGACCAGATCACGACGACACGTCAGCTCAAAACGAGACTCCATTAATTTATGTTGTCGGTGCTGACCTCTAGTTGTCAAATTTTCGCTTATGATTGTAACGCATACGGGGTCACTCGGTACATAGGATTGACGTTTATTGCAAGGGAATTCTGCGTGTTGTGTTTGGATATTTGAGAGGGAAACAGGAGTGATATTGAAAAAAGGGAGGGCGTGCGTGTGGGTGTGTGGACGTGCGTGCGGGCGTGTGTGCGATCATGAGTGAGTGAGTGAGGGAGACTCCCTCCTCTCTCTCAATCGCCCCCCCCCCACACTGCAGACATGGAGAGTCATCAACCTCTTGTCTAATTTTGTATCTACATTTCCTCTAATAATTCAACAATCCCATAAGAAACCAATCCCCCCAACACGACCACGACCTTCAATTCACCCCCCCCCCCCATCCACTCACACACGAGATCAACACCTACAGCATCATCCAGAGTGAGCCCCCCCCCCCCCGCCGTCAGATCCGTGTCAATTCTAACACCAATTTGAGATGAAATATGACCTTTTTCTTCTTTTAATTTACATAAAATGAGTTGATTAATTCTAATTTTCTTCAAGCGACAATTATGACGTCAGCTCAACGTCACCATCATCGGCTATGGGATGTAAATTAAGTGTTATGTTAGGATTATCAACCACCAACTTTGATTGATTGATTGATAACATTCCGTCCGTCCGTCCGTCCGTCCGTCCGTCCGTTCGTCCGTCCGTCCGTCCGTCTGTCTGAAGGCTATAATTTGCGAATTGGCGCCTCAGACATATATTATGTTGTCGTGATTTGGCAAATAACAGACTGATAGCCAACAAATGTCGACGGCTAAAATGACTTTTCTTCTCCTTAATGTCTAATGTCTAATGTCTAATGTCTTACATATGTTTTGTCACCAACAGACCGTGGTTAAGGTTTACATTGACTGTAGTTAGATACGTGTAGATGGGTGTTAGATGGATGGATGGGTAGGTGTTTGTCGATAGATGGGTGGATGGGTAGATGGATGGGTAGATAAATATAGGTACAGACAGACAGACAGACAGACAGACAGACAGACAGACAGACAGACAGACAGACAGACAGACAGACAGACAGACAGACAGACAGACAGACAGACAGACAGACAGACAGACAGACAGGGGAAAACAAGGCTGGCATAGATATATACATACATACATACGGGATAAACAGAAACATTGAGAGATAGACAAGTAAACAGACTGACTGATACATCGACTGATGAATACACCGACTGGCTGATACATCGACTGACTGATACACCGACTGGCTGATACATCGACTGACTGATACACCGACTGACTGATACACCGACTGACTGATACATCGACTGACTGGTTCACCGACAGACTGATACACCGACTGGCTGATACATCGAGTGACTGATACACCGACTGACTGATACACCGACTGACTGATACACCGACTGACTGATACACCGACTGACTGGTTCACCGACTGACTGGTTCACCGACTGACTGATACACCGACTGACTGATACCCCGACTGACTGATACACCGACTGACTGGTTCACCGACTGACTGGTTCACCGACTGACTGATAGACAGGCAAAATTCAGAAATATGTAGATGGGCATACAGCTGGATAGATAGAAATATATATAGAGAAACAGATAGATCAATGTAAAAATAGATAGATAGATGGACATGCGTTTGGATACAGTGCATATATTCGCAAAAGTGTGCACGCACGTCCGTCTATCTGTCTGTCTGTCTGTTCTCTACCAGTCAGTTTTCTGTCTGTCTCAGTTTTCCCGATCTCCTCTGAAGTCAGAACAACTCCTCGCACATATATATATCACTAATTTTGTCAAAAGCCTTTTTTCTACACCAAATCTTTACACCTCGCACTATTTACACGTCGACTGATATTCGAGTAAGACACAGTATGATGGATTGTCTGCCCAATGACTGAGCACATCTCCCGTCAGTTGCACAAAGGACACTAACGCCGCGTGAAACGCTTTGATACTCGCCATAACAAGCTACTACATTCGCCAACAACACAGTCACCGAGCTATTGATAACATTTAGTCAACATCATCTCAAAGAATCTCATTTGTGTTCTTACATCAAAATGGACTCCGCTGGAGCGGCTATGGAGTTACAACAGTAACAACAACAACAACAACAACAATAACAGCAACAACAGCACCGCAAATCAAAGGAAACGGAAATCAGCCTCATTGGAGTGGGTATGTTTTGTCTCTGGGTGCGCGCGCGCGTATGTGTGTGTATGTCTGTGTGTGTGTCCCACACAAACACCCCACTCTCTCTTTCGGCAGCCCTAGTGGTAGCGGGGGATCTCAATATCAATGATGCATGTCAAGTCGGGACATTATAGAGGGCATATCGGCGAATCCCTCATCGACGAGGCTCGTAATTATCGCCCCGGGGGCTGGGCCACTCTGATTGGGGCACCCCCAAAGCGGCAAGTTAGCGCCAAAACATACGAACACTCCAGTGCACCATCAAGTGGCCGGACGCCCCCTCGTGAGCTGTTTGTGTACCAATAACTGGCCTGTCAGGCACCGGACTACACGTAACGCCACCTACCCGACATAGATACATGATGTGTGTGTGTGTCTACGTCATCAAACATGGCCACCGAACTAAACACGTATCAATTACACGCCATTGTTCGTGTATTGAGAGATCAAGGGGGTCTCCTAGAGTTGGCCAACACTGCCCTGTGTCTGTCGTGTATTGGTGTTTGTTAGCGGTAACACCAAGCGTTTGACTCGGTGACCTACCAATATAATGTTGTTTGCTAACGTATAATCAGGCGAGCGCTTGTTATGGCCTAGCAGTTCCCCATTCTGTTCTCATAGCTCCACGCCCGAGTGTTGTCATTATATCAGCAGTCGGTCTCCATGGTGTCATGCTGTCGAGGTGCCGATGGTGTCAAAGGCTCTCTCTCTCTCTCTCTCTCTCTCTCTCTCTCTCTCTCTCTCTCCGGGAGGGTCACCCGCTGGGTGTCTGTTGCGGTGTCAAATGGTCGTTATTGTGAGGTGGCCACCACAATCTGGTCGCTTTAGACAGGCTTCACGCCTGTGCTGTGCGCTATGTATGTTTCGATATCCGGTCACGTGTTCTGTGTTAGTCATGGCCTCCAGAAATTGCTAATGCTTATGTCAATATATATATATATATATATATATATATATATATATATATATATATATATATATATATATATATATATATATGTGTGCATGTGTGTATGTGTGTGTGTGTGTATGTGTGTATGTGTGTATGTTGTGTGCGTGTGTGTGTGTGTGCGTGTGCGTATGTGCGTGCATCTATGTGTGTGTGCGTGTGTGCATGTGTGTGCGTGTGTGCGTGCGTGTGTGCGCGCGCAGACGTGCATGTATATATGGGTACGCTTGTTGTGTATGTATTGTGTTTAATATTTAAATCCGTCCGTCTGTTTGTATGTCTGTCTGTATCTTAGTCTTACAGTGGCGCCATCACCCGCCAAGATATTATACCACTAATTACTATCTGCCATCTTACTATAATTATCGACAACAAGTTAATTACTCTGAGTAGCGCCCACGTGACGTCGCCCCCTCCCGTCATCTCATCGTGGGCGCCACCTAGCGTATAATTAGAACAATCAGCGCGCTCGAGTACAATGAAATTGCTCCGAGTGTGTTAGTCTGAGGGCAAAACCTTTGTTAATAAATAACATTAACACATGCTATTAATTATTATGCATAAACAAAATAATTTTCTTCTCCGCTAAAATATGGTAGAAATTACGCGCTGCTAAAATTTGGCAAAATATTTATAATATTAAAAATTCTGCTATCTCAATTCTTGAATGAACGTTTTTGTATTTTGTATTTTTCTAAACAAGGTTTGGTAAAGAAGTTGAGATTTTTCTGCATAGAGTATTAGATGTTTATAATATTTACTAGAAATGATAAAATAAACATCTTACTATCGAATGAACTGGTTTACATATAGTATTTAACATATATAAACATTACATAATTAACTATTTCAGATGTAATGTTTACATTACTCTGATTGCAGATTTGAAGCGATGAAAAGGTTTGGTGTTTAACGAAGTAACTCCCGCGAGAGAATTAATTGTAATGAAACACAAATGAATAGCCCGCGAGCTTGTCTATGACGTCATCAGAGATAATCAACACGTGCCCCCAAAATTCAGGGATACCAGCTGTTGCCGGAAGGTGGCGCTCCGAATCGGAGAAGGGTAGCGTAAAGGTACGTTGGACAGACAGACAGACAGATAAGCTGACTGACTCACTCTCCGTCAAATAATTCGATCTATTAATAAAGAAATAAAATTGTTATGTTTAACATTATTGATCTGCTACCACAATTTGTAAATTGTCTTAATAAATCGTGAATTCACAAAACACATCTTCTTGTTGTTTCATGTTAGATCACTACGATTGTGTACACGGTGCCGCTGACACGCAACCGGCAGTTGATTTCGAAATTACGTACTGCGCATGCGTCGTGGAAATCGTCTGTTAAACATTTCACGAGCCGATTTACAAATCATGACATTCTCATCAGAAAATGGCGACATTCTCATTACAAATGGTGCC